>JAGFMF010012082.1:392395-492200 GCA_019455555.1 Galemys pyrenaicus | reverse complement strand
AGGGGTGCCAGCACTGGGATTGGGTTGCAGGCGGGGTGCAGTGCTTACCCAAAGTTGCAGCTAGCTGAAGTTGTTGGTTTTGTGGGGGGAGGAGGGAGCATAGCTCCAGGGCTTGCGCACCTAGGCTAGGTGGAGGGTCTGCACTTCCCAGTGCTCTAGAGTCCCGAAGGGTATGTTTGGGGCTCCCCACTGGGCGCTGAGGCTGTGGTTTTCAAGTACTGGATTTTCCCTAGTTAGGTTGTTAGTCTGCTGCACCAAGCATGCCTTTCTGGTCCAACTTGTGGCTTAAATACATCCCATCCCCCCGTTCAGTTTAGAGATCGGCTAAGGCTTAGCTGGTTAACTGTTCTCTATTTGTGAGGCTTCCCTCAGCCTGACTCGACTACCCGCTCCTTCCCTAGTATCCCTAAAGTTAGAGACTTAACTCACCAAAGGGAGAAGGGGCTGGGGCAGGATGTTTAAATGGCTTTTCTCCTTTTGTTAGTCTCTTCTGTGCGTCCTTCTTCTCTGGGTAGGTTGAAAATATAGTCCAATTTATCCTCAGTGTTACAGTTCCTACTGGGGCCTGCTGTATTTTTTCCCTTTTTCCTGTATCTTCCAGGAGCTTTTTAGCCTATTGTCTCTCAATCGCCATCTTTTTTTCTCTCCAAAACTATGCTTTCTTAAATTCAGATGACATTGGAGGTCATTCTTTGAAGTTTCTGTGTGTGTTGTTGTTAATGTTGTGTTCTCCTCTTTTCTCTTCCTCTCCCCGGCCCTTCTCTCCCTCCCTCTCTCACATCTTTAAATGCCTGTTTTGCAGTAGATATTTTTTTTCTAGAAAATTTTAAAGCCATAATCTCAAAGGGACTGGAGCTTATTGCAGTGACTGAAGGAGAATTTGCCATTTGAAAAAGCATGTCTGGTTACCTTCTCTTTGTTCTTTTTTCAAAATTATTATTTTTTAAATTTTCTTACATCGTTGACCATTTTTGTACAGTAATTAGTTTCTCCCCTCTTATGTAGTCCCCATAGTTCTCTTGCCACCATATCACTCTTGAACCAGTACCCTATTCCCTTGTGTTCTTCTCTTCCCTGTTTTGACCTCCTTCCTTCCTCCATTCCCACTGTATGCTTCATTTGTGGTCAGCTTGCTAGTTTTGACTTTTTCTTGACCATTTGTTTGATTTCTCTATATTCCATGTATAAATGAGATCATCTGATACTTATCTTTTTCCTACTGATTTATTTTGCTTAGCATAATTCCTTCCAGCTCCATCCATGTTGCTACAAATGGTATGAGTTTGTCTTTGTTTTTTTAAAGATTTGTTTATTTATGCATACAAGAACTAGAGTACAGGCCAGAGTACAGGGGGTGAAAGGATTCACCACAGATAGAGTGGGAAGCAGAGCAAATGGATTGACTGAAATACACTGCTGAGGGGAGCAGTGGGCTAGGCAGGAGAGGTCTGCTGCGCCGTGTCAGTCACCTCCCTGGCCAGGGATCCAGCTCATGCTGCAGATGCTTCTTAGTGTGGTGTTTAACCCATTGCGCCACCAGGGAGGCCCTGAGTTTGTCTTTTTTGATCACTGAGTAATATTCCATTGTATAAATATAGCACAACTTTTTGATCCATTCATCTATTTTGGGGCTTTGAGGCTGTTTCCACATCTTGGCTATTATAAATAGTGCTGCAATAAATACAATTTTCCTTTCAAATTAGTGTTTTTGTGCCCTTTGAGTAGATTTCTAGGACTGGAATTGTTGGATTATATGGTAGACCCATTTTCAGTGTTCTGAGGAACCTCTACACAGCTTTCCATAGTGACTGGACCAGTTTACATTCCTACCAGTAGACTAAGAAGGTTTCTTTATCTCCACCCCCTCTCCAACATATCTTGTTTCTAGTCTTTTTTTTAATATGGGCCATTCTCATTGATGTCACGTGGTCTGTTTCATTGTAGTTTAGATTTGCATTTTCTTTGTTCTTGTCAGAATACTTAATTACACCTGAAATTTTAAATTATATTGTGTAAGGCTTGAGAATAATATGGTTTAAAAGGATATTGAGGCTGTTTCTCTTTTAAAAAATTATAATTGCTTTTGAGATGTAGCTGACATTGGTTTTAAAGTGTACGATATAAGTTTTGCCATGTATATACATCTATGAAAGCATCACCATAATCAAGGTAGTAAACATACCCATCATCCTTCACCCCACAAAATTTTTTCATTCTGCCTTATAATCCCACTATCCCTTACTTCTTTTCCACCTTCATGCCTACACAACCACTGATCTGCTTTCTGGCACTAAAATTGTCTTGCATTTTCCTAAATTTTGTATAAATAGAAATGTACATGCTCTTTTTTTTTTTATTTTTTTGATCTGGTGTTTTCCAGTGAGTATAACAATTTCTAAAATCATCTGTGTTATCGCAGCTGAATGCTATTCTGTTATATGTGGCTATACCACAATTGGTCCATTCCCATGTTGATTTTGCTTATTGCCAGATTTGTAGTTTCTGCAATTACATATAAAACTGTTATGAAGTCTTTATATGGACATGTTTCCTTTTATTTAGTAGTGAAAAAACTAGACTTTGGGGTAAGTGTGTTTAACTTAAAAAAAAAAAACTGCCAATCTGTTTTCTAAAGTTGTTACATCATTTTACACTGCCACAGGCAGCATCTAAGAGCTACAGCTTTCAGATATTTTATTAGGTGTGTACTGATAAAGTGGTTTTAATTGCACTTCCTTAGTGATTGATAATATTCATCAGTCTTTTAGGTAGTTATTTGTCTTCCATATGTTTTCTGGTGAAAGATTTCTGTGTTTTAGTCTTTTATTCAATTCCTGGGGTTACTTTTTTTTTTTCTTATCATTGAATTTAGAGAGTTCTTTTTTTTTTATGCATTCAAGACCTGGGTGCAGGCCAGAGGTGGAGGGGGCTGATTCACTAGAGACAGAGTGGGGAGCAGAACAGGTAGATCCACTGAAATACACCACTGATGGGAGCAGTGGGTGAGAGAGGAGAGATCTGCTGTGCCATGTGGGTCAGCTCGCTGGCCGGGCATCAAATTCATGCTGCAGTGGTTGCTGACAGTTTCATAGTGCAGTGCTTACCCACTTGCACCACCAGGGAGACCAAGTTCTGAGAGTTCTTTATATATTTTGTTCAGAAAACTCTCTTAGTGAGCCTGCAAGTTTGATCCCCGGCCAGGGAGGGAGTCCACATGACGCAGCAGACCTCTCCTGCATCGCCCGCTGCTCCCCTCAGCAGTGTATTTCTGTCCATCTGCCTGTTGTGTTCCCCACTCTGTCTCTGGTGAATCCTCTCTCACCTCCTACAACTCTGGCCTGTACCCCAGCTCTTGTGTGCATAAATAAATCTTTAAAAAAAAAAAAAGGAAAAGAAAACTCTCGTAGATGTCTTTTCACTTTATTAACCATTTCTTTCAAGAGCAGAAGTACATTTTGATTTTGATTAAGTACAAGTACAATATCTTGCTTCTCCAATGGTCACGGAGATGTCTTAGAGAAACTGTAGTTTTATGTTTCGGTCTCTGAGCCATCTGGGGTTTAATTTCGTATGTGGTACCAGGGAGAGATCAGAGCTATCCAGTAGTTTCAGTACCTTTTGTGGAAGAAAACTATCCTGTTCCCACTGAATTATTTTTGTAACTTTATTGAAAATCATTTGACCATGTTTAAGTATGAATAGACTATTTCATCTTAATGCCAATACGTCACTGTCTTAATTACTGTAACTTAAACTAGTCCTGAAATCCAGTCATGTAAATTCTTCAGCTTTGTTCTTTTCCATAGTTGATTGGTTGTCTGGATCCTTTGTATTCCCGCAAGAATGTTAGAATTTGATGTTCATTTTACACATAAGGCTTACTTACTAAGTTGAGGAGTTTCCTTCCTGTTCTTAGTTTGTTTGGGAGCTTTTTGAGAGTTTTTTTGAAAATCAGAAATAAGTGTTTCATTTTGTCAAACATTTTTCTCACATATCAAGATGATTATATCCTGCATCATTGTGGACAGAAATCATGCTGTTATCCTGTTCTGTGTTAATGCTGTACATATTTTGTATTTTTCCTCTGGTTACTTTAAAGTTACTCTCTTTATCACTATCTTGAAATGTGTTTTTGGGGTATTTTTCATCATGCTTTTGTGTTTAGGCTTCATTAAACTTCTTAGCTTTTAGTTTATAATTGTTACCAAATTTGGAGATGTCTTTGTTATTGTTTTAAACATTTTATTCTCCTCCCTATCTTGACCCTCTCCTTCAGAGATTATAATTACTTGTCTGTTTGGCCTTTTGAGTCACTGATTGTCACATGACTCACTAATACCCTTTTTGCTTTTCATATTTCAATTTAGATCATTCCTTTTACTATGTCTTCCAACTTACTCATCTTTTATTCTTCAGTGTCTAATTCATTGTTAATTTTATCCAGTCTTTTTAATTTCATGTATCATAGGTCTTATCTCTAAAAGTTTATTTTTTATCTCTTTCATATCTTAACATATGCAATTTTTCTTCTAGCTTTTTGAGTATACACAGAAATTAAGTAGTAATTTCTTTTTCATAAAGTCTGACATCTTTTGTCACATCTGGGTCAGGTTAATTTTTTTAATTGATTTTTTTTTCAGTATAGCTTGTATTTCTCCTTTTTTGTGTGTATGGTAATTTTGTATTCAGTGCCATTGAAATTCACAAATACGCTGTGAATTTTTTTCTTGTCAGATTCTGTATATTATTTTTGTACTGCAAAAAAATAGTCTTTAACATGTGCTGTGACATAGTTATGTTACTTGAAACATATACATCCTTTTGTTCTTGCTTTTAGGTTTGGTAGATAGGGGCTAAGGTGCTTTTAGCCTGTGGTCAATTTTTCTTAACTACTAGAGCAAGATCCTTCTAATGATATTCTATGTTTTTTTAAAGATTTATTTATTTTTGCATACAAGCACTGGGGTACAGGCCAGAGGTGTGGGGGAAGGTGAGAGGATTCACCACAGAGAGCAGGGAGCAGAACAGGCAGATCAACTGAAACACACTGCTGAGGGGAGCAGCGGGCGAGGCAGGAGAGGTCTGCTGCACCATATGGGTCCCCGCCCTGGCTGGTGACCGGGATCGAACTCGTGCTGCAGTGGCTGCTGTTTGCTTCATAGTGCATTGCTTAACCCACTGCGCCACCAGGGAGGTTCACTAATGATATTCTAAACCAGTGCCTGTGAATTTTGAGGTTTTCTACTCTGTTTTTTGGAAATATGAACTATTCTCACCCCAGGTGACTTTGGGACACTGTTCCCTCTAATCATTTGGGTGATTGTCACTCATCAGTACCTAACCAGATCATTAGTTAAGATATTCTGAATTTCCTCTCATCCTACATTTCTCCTCTCTGATAGCTTACTCTGCAAGTTTAGCAGTCTTTGTTTCCTAGACTCCTAGCTAGCTATCTTCAGCTAAGACAAGTTACTAAGTTCTCCCTGGTTTCCTCCTTTCTGCAATTGTGACCTGAAATTTTATTCAATCATAGATTTTACCTTGTTTGTGTTCTGTATCTAAGTAAACATTGTTCGTCATTGGCTGCTATTTGTGTACTTGAGAGGCATTATTTCAAACCTGGTGATTCAGTTGTTTTGGGAAGGAGAGTAAGTTCAGTCTCTATTACTTGATCTTGGCTGGAAGTTGTGACTGTTTTTCATGCCCCTTAGCTTTCAGTCGCTAGATGTATAGTAATTTCTATCCTAGGAGTGAATATAAGGAGTATAGGTCCATATACAAATAAAATGGGGGGGGGGGGTGTATGTGAAAGATAAATATGTAATTTGTTGAAAGGATGTTAATGGAAAGAATGAAGGGTACCCCAGGTCCCCCAAACTTGCATGCACTAAAAGGATCTGGCCATCTGTGCACAGAAAGACAAATCAATCTTAGTGTATAAAGGAACTTTAATAGGATTAGAGTGCAAAGAGTGAGAGCAAGAGAGAAAGTGAGAGAGAGAAGTGAAGAAAGGATAATTGTTTCCCAATCAAACACCCAGAGTTACCCATCCCCTCGTGGGTTAATGCCCAACCAGAGTCTGCCTCAGCAGGGTGACTGAGTCCCAAAAGCATTCCACAATCTAAGATACCTTCTGGACAGGATCTGTAGAAATGGGGCACGTGAGGCCAGGCACATCTGGGATAAAAGGAGCAAAATCAAAGTACAAACCAGGTAATGGCTGCCACTGTCAGCCTCCCCACATGTCTCTCACCCACGTGTCTTCCAGGTACCTCTGTACTGCTCTCTTCCATGTGTTTCCTTCCATGTCCTCCAAGTCTCTGGTGCAAGTCCAAAGCCAAGAAACAAGCAAGGCCTTCTCCACATGTCTCCCCCAGAGCCAGCCTGCCTTCCCTGTTATACACTTGACCTTGCCACTCAGCTCCTCCCATATTTAAGTGGGGCAGGTGAGCATGGTACCTCCTTCTTTTGTGGAGATGTCTCTGTTACAGGATGACAGTAAGTAAGACTTGTCCAAGGACAGGCTGTTTCTGATTGTGGTTTTCCTTCCTTGCTCCATACTCTGCCAATTACATGGGGCACCAGTGCATCTGAATGTTACCTTCTTCCAGAAAACTACCAAGTAGCAAAAGTAACACAAACATGAAACAATTTATTACCTAACCTGATTGATCAAAGCCAGCTGGAGAGGCTCAAGTCATTAGAACCCCTAAGATCTCAAACAACAGGCTCAAATTCGCCCAGTAAACAAAACCACACTCCCTTCTTCTTTTTATTCCATTCCTCTTCCCAGGTTCCTACCCAGTGCCTCCCTCAGGGAGGTCTTAGCAGGGCTTCTGATTTGTTCTGAAGGGAGACAGATGCTCCCACATCAGCTGGTGTTGAACTAATCTGTTTTTCATTGGTTTTCTGAGTTCTGCTTTTTGGCAGTGGGTTGTTCTTTCCTTACATATACTTACTTCTACCAATTATTAGAACTTCTTTGTATTTTACCTTATTATCTGTGACTCTGAACATTTTATAAAGCCAGAAACTATGTCAGAATTTAAAGGCAGAAATTCTGTGCATTGTCAAAGGAAACCACCAGGTTATTTTCCACGTGGAACCTTGCTTTTTTTTCTTTTAAAATGTCACGCTGGTACTGAGAATATTTGAGCTTCTGTTCTTCATAAATAGCTCCAATCTGGTTGAAAACCTAGATTCCTGTTCTGTGAATTTACTGTTGTTTCTAAGGCAAGCTCTTTCTGTGACCACAGTATCATGAGCCTTAAGGGTTTTGTTCCTGCTTCTCCTTGATTTACCTTCATATGAGAAAAGGGAGTTCTGCATTAGGAGAATCTTAGTATGTAACTTTAATAATCACAAACTTTATATAACAGAATTAATTTGAGGTAACATGTAATTAAGACTCATTATAAAGAGGGTTAGCTCTGCGCAGGAGAGAAGGCTGGATGGAGAGGCTTTCCAGCTGTCTGTGTGTGTGTGATCAGTTAAAAAAAAAAAAAAAAACTATATAAAATGGAAAACTGAACTGGAAAGTAGGTGACCTAATTTTATTTTCTATATAGTTACAGATGTGCTGAGAGTATCTTAAATAAACTCTCCTGGTATGAAGCTGGTGACATTTTTGTTAGTTGTCAAGATGTTAGAACCCTAAAGCATCCCACTAAATGACACCTCTTGTCTTTCTGCCAGTTCTAACACCAAAGTTCACCTTCAGTTCATTATTTTCCAACACTGATTTTTGAGGTCACACATGGGGTGAATCAATGTTGTAATAGTTATTATCCTAGTAGGAGGAAAGTTGGGGGGGGAATAAATGGAACATCATACAGCAAAACAAATCTCCTTTTGTAACATGAAGTTGCTCCCTATTTGATTCCCCTTAGTTCCCCAAATTTTTATATTTCACATCTGTAATGAAATGTCATTATAGACATGAAAAAACTGAAACAAAAAGGTGATCTAGAACAGAAAAATATATTAGTGAATTTCTTATTCTTGAATCAACACTGGAGCTCATTTAGAATGGTGTCCATGTTCTTTTCTATAAGATTTTTAAAATAAATATTACCAACACTACAGCATTAAATATGCCATTTCATACAATGAAGATTTTCCCCTCACCTTTATTAAAAGACCATGTGTTATCATCAAGAAATATGATGTGTTAGTGGCATTAGCATACCCAATCTAGCGATTTTGTTAGCACTGAGCAAACTAATAATTTAAACAAATTTATCATAGATTAATTGTCAACTGTCATTAAACTAGATTAGCTACCAATAGAGGTTAGTTGTCATTATTTGATTTAGGTGTAAATATTAAAGTCCCTGCTGGGGTATGCCCCAAACAACCTGTCTGTGGTTGCAGGGACTGCTTGCCAAGCTGTAGGGCCCAACTATTCATAAAAATTCACTGTTGACTGGGGCAGCTGTGGAAGCCACTTTTAGTTATGAAAGTCTTTGATTTCTTATTTATATTAAAACACACAATCTTTGATTAGTTTTGAAAAGTTCTGTCCACTGTTGGTAATTTTGTTATTCCATTTAACATATTTCCCTCTAGTTGCTAGTATAATCTTACAGAGAATGTGCTGTGCTATGTGTTATTTTTGACTTTGTGCTTTTGCTTGTTGTCTCTCTGCCTTAGGTGAAGGCCAGACACCTTAATCTCTTCTGTTCTGATTCAAGCAAGCCCTGTTATCCATTGTTCCTTTTCATCAAATCTGGTCAATCTCCTTATTTACCAACCTCATTGTTTTCTCTCTTTCTCTTTTCAGGCCATCACTCTTTCCTTAAGGTGCCCCTATTTTCAGCCCTTATCCACATTCTGTACATTCCTGACACCCTACCACTCTAGGGAATGCAACCCCAGGAAGCTCTGCTGTTACTAATTCTCCTTTGCTCAAAAATTTAGATCACAAAAGTTCCCCTTCTCCCAGAAGCTGTCTGCACCCGGCATTGCTCACAGTAACTGCAGACACAGCTGGCACTGTGTCTCTTCACAAAGAACAGTTTTTGTCTTCTAGAGGAGTATGTATTGATTTTTCATACTCTACTTCATGAATATAGGTAAGGTTCAGTTCTATGATTATTTACCAGAAAATGTGAACACCCCACAAACCATTTGCTTGTTTTCATAGCAAGCATCCTAAAGTGATACTGATATATATTAGCAGATTACTATGTTTTAATTACACTATGAGGAACTATTGGGAATTTTTGGTGGACATGTAGTATTTAAAATTTAACATAATGGGAAATAGACTCTCAATTAGCCTCTTCATGCAAAATTTTGACTTTTTAGAAATGTATCACTGACCTAAAATAATAAATAAATAGATAAATAATCTCTACTATTGTCATGCTAGCAGATTTGGTGTGAAATGTGAGAGAACTGTCTTAGGGAAAAATAGCCCTTTGGCCAGTCTTTGCTTGCAGAACTGTGCCTTGTGAATTTTGATTTGGGCATAATTGAAATCCTATTTATTATCTCTGACTACCGAAACATAATATTCTTGCATGTTTACACTACCCACATTTTATACATGCTTCTCATGATCTGATGACCCTTCAGGTTCAGAGACTGAATTATGGGTGTCCTTTAGTTTTAAGACTAACCAGTCCAGGCATGTTCTCAGGCAGTGCTGAATATCCATTAAGCCATTATTGTAGGTGGTATAGTCAGCTGCATGGATAATCACATTTATTAACTTAAATTCTGTATAGAGTATGTCCTCTCTCTAATTGTTTAATGTGTACTACATGGTCTCCCCTGAACTGGCACCCTCTGTTGGAATGGGAATGGGCCATTTTTACTGTTCCTCTCCAGTCCACACATCCCCATCTCAGAGCATATCAGATATGCAGTAGGTACTTCCTGAGAGATTTGAGACCCAGACCAGAGGCAGAATTGCAGGGAGCATTTGGAACCTGAATGACATGGCAATTTTCCCAGGCCTTGTTGTGATATTTCTAAAGCTATTATATGTTAGATACCTTTTCTAGTGATCATTTATGGCAAGTTTTAAGATTTTGAAATACATATTCTATATGTAGAGTGGGAGGGGGGGGTCGGTTGTGAATGACTTTTTACTCATCTGTCACACTTTGAAACAAAACTGAGCAAAGCATTGTCTGTAGTAGCTTCACAGGCAGCAGCACTATAGAGGTATAGTATGGACCCTAGAGAGACCCTGGTTAAAATCTCCCATAACAGCAATAGTTTTGCCTATTGTTCCTGATAAGAAAAAGAGGAAAAGGAAATAAGACACAAAATCCTTATCAAGGAAGAAGATATTCTCAATACCTGCGGGGCTCTTACTTGTCTGTTCTTGGGTCCCTAGTGATGTTCGCTTTCTTCATTTTATCTGCTGGAGTCCATTTGTAATGAGCAGAAATGGTTGAAGGATACAGCTCTATTTTCTCTGAAGTTAATACTTCTTAGTGAGATATATTCCATCTTTCAAAAGAGATTGAAACTTTATTTCCTACTGTTTTCTCCAATATGGGAAGATTTTCAAGATAGCAAAAAGAAAAAAGGCAAGTACAAAATAGGTCCAAGTTCCCATTAGTGGGAAGAAGAGAGAATAGCTGAGCAGGTGGACATGACATGAACCCCACGAGCGCACACACATCTCCAGATGTGTTTCTCTGCAGGACTCAGTGCCAGGCTTCTCCTAGCAGTTCCACTTTTAATGAAAAACTCATATTCTCTTATTATTTTGCTTTTTATAAATTATGTATTTTTTTTAATTTTTGAAAGTTAAAACTACATTTTTAGAGAAGACAGTCATTTTAAACAAGACTTCTGCTCAGCTTTCATGTAAGCTCAGCTCGGCAATAGGCTGATGGCAGTAGGCAGTAGCTTGGTGAGCTCCCTTGAATGCTGGACTTTTGCCTCTGTATTGTTACTATCGATCACTTCAGATGCCTGAATAGGTATTTGTGCTGGACACAAAAAGGGTAAATGGGCAGTGCTTTATGATGGATGAGTGTCAGGGCTTCTGGAAAAGCTCAGCATTCATAGAGCTCTGTCAGGAAAGACCAGTACCCCTGTATTCTGTTATTAGTCTTGTTCTGTGAATAGGTGAATCTGTGCACAGAGATAACAGAGTCTTTTGAATTACAGGGCCACCAGGCTGCAAAAGCTAGTCAGCCTTCCAGATTATTTCCATGACCAAAGAATGATGCTGCTAACCAGCTTCATCCAATTTCAAGAATTGGGTGAAACCAAATTAGATTGGCTTTGCATCAGCTAGAGATTGTGCTGGCAAACAAGAAACAATATGGTATTTCTTTTTTATTTTTAAAGATTGTATTTATTTATACATACAAGAGCTGGGGTACAGGCCAGAGTCCAGGGCAGTGAGAGGATTCACCAGAGACAGAGGAGCAGAACAAGCAGACTGAGTGAAACACACTGCTGAGGGGAGCAGCGGGCGAGGCAGGAGAGGTCTGCTGCTCCATGTAGGTCCCCTCCCTGGCCGGCGGCGGGGATCGAACTCGTGCTGCAGTAGCTGTGGTTTGCTTCTTAGTGTGTTGCTTAACCCACTGCGCCACCAGGGAGGCCCAATATGGTATTTCATAAAGAGACATGGGGACAGTAGTCTTTGTGAGTGAATTTGTTATATAAAGCATGACATTAATGTTGAGAAGATACAGACTGGATATATTCAAAATTCTCTGTCAAAAATAAGCAAGAACCAGCAGAAAAGGAAATCGTATTTAATTCAGAAACCTGAAAGTCATTGTGATATTGCAGAAAGAATGTAGGTCTTGGAGTCTGAGCTTTGTTCTTTTTCTTCATTCTCTATTTGTTAGCTGTTTATTCTCATTCAGTGTACTTTCTGAGCTTTAGTTTGTGTCATGAACACAGAGGACCTAACTTGTTAGGACTAAAGATAATATAGAGAGTTTCTAGCAGAGAGAGCCTGGCATATCGTAGGCCTCAATAAGTAATAATCTTGCTGTTCCTACTGGCAAAGATTTAATAATCACAGTGCTAAGTTGTTCCTCACTTGCACTGCCTGTACCAGCCCCCAGGGGCTGGCTCAGCAATATGGATGGACAGCTCCATCCCACTAACAACTTCCATGGACTTTCTCATGCTTAATATTAAGCGTTGACATTCCTTCTACATCTTTACCAAGGGAAAATTATACCAAGTAGACTAGGCTTTGATCTATTTTCAATGTTGGCTGAATGTGGACAATAACACTATATTTTAAAGTGTAGCCAGAGACTCCAGGCTACAAAAATTCAAAACCTTTTTAGTCTTTTCAGGTCTTAAAAGTAAGTGATTAACTATTGTCCACTCTGCTTCAGCTTAGGCTTTTTTAGCTATTGAGCTCGTAACTCCAATTCTTACCTTTATTCTCCTTTTAATCTTCTGTAATATAATTTTTGTAATGCTTTAATTTCAGAAGTGCATATTATACATTGGTTTTGTCATTTTAGCAGAAATGTGGTCTTCAGTATGCTCTGTCCTAAGAGCTGCTTTTAGAAGCATGGTTACAAAGCGTCCTATAGCCAACAAAGATATTATAAAAGCATTAACTCTGTTTTTCTTTACTGCTCAGACTTTCTTCCCCAGAATTCCAATGCTTTGAAATATCATGTCGATAAGATCTTGGGTGCACTAGAAGTCCAAAGAACTCTTTGTTTCATGGCAGTGCTGCAAAACTGAGCATCGAAACTGACTGACTTGTTTGTTTTTATTCAGATGTTCATGGGTTGGTTAGGTTTGGTTTATCCATGCTCATCTGGACTACAGGGTGAGTCCAGATTTGTTCCACATATTTTTGATTCTTCTTATACCAGGACACTGACGAAGGCATTATCTTCATGGTGGCAGAAGGCCAAGAAGGGTGAATGGAAATATGTGCTTTAAGTCCCAAGTTTGTGATTGCCCTTTTCTCCATCCCAATCCATGAGCCAAACAAGTCAAACTGCCTTGGAGGCACTGTGGGTCATGTGGCAGAGGGTGCAGGTTGAGGAATGGGTGAAGAATCAAGATCAGTGATACACTGAGCACATCTGGCTCTGCCAGCTCTAGTCTTCAAGGGACATAGAGCAAGTCTCCAAGCCTCAGCTTTTCAGTGATTGTTTCATTCACAGTGCTCAATAAATAATTCTACCATCTACTCGGTGCCAGGAATTGTTCTAGATGATGGGGAACATAAAAGTGAGCAAAATAGTCAGAATCCTGGCCTACACTGATCTCATATTCTGCTCAGAGACTGACAATAAATAATGTATACATGTGTTTGTGTGCATTCATGAGTGTGATATGTCAGAGAATGAAAATAATAATGACTAAAAACTAAAGAGGGTAGGAAAAGCAATTTACTGCTCCCTGCCCCAGAGATTGCCACTGTTAACAATTTGGTGTTTGTGGTTAAGGGGATGAATAGCAGAGCCTGACCACTGGGGGTTGAATCTCTGCCCTTCACTTACTTGCTTTGTTGATCTTGGCTTGTCTATTATATTCCCATTGCTGCACAACAAATTCCCACAAAATGAGCGCCTTAGAGCAATATACATTTATTATTTCATAGTTTTTATAGGTCAGGGGTCCAAACGCAGCTTAATCAGACCCTCTGGTCAGAGTCTCGTAAGAGTATAGTCTAGGTGCTGACCGGACTGCATTTCTTTCTGGGGCTCTGGATCGCCTTTCAGCTTCATGTGGTGGTCAGCAGAATTCAGTGTCTTACAGTTGTAGGGCTGATGGTCTCATTTTCTTGCTGCCAGTCAGGGACTGTTCTCAGCTCCTGAAGGTCCCCGTGGTTCCTTGCCACGAGCCTCTCTTGCAGGCCCTCTCACAGCGTGGCAGTTTGCACCTTCAAGACGTCTTTAGCGTCTGTCCTCTCTCCAGTCCGCTGAGTCTACTAAAACAGAGTTGTATAAAACATAAAATAGTAATGGAACCAGGCTCCGATCACCATTTTCATGCACCAGTGACTAGAAGCAAGTGATAATTTCTGCCTGCATCCAGTGGGAGAGGTTTATCCAAGGACATGTAACCGAAGGTCATCTTAGTATTCTACCTGCTGCTACATGTTACTTGAGGTACTCTCTGCCTAAGGTGGTGTTGAGGATAAAAGAAATGAATAGAAGTAAATTGCTTAGAACAGTACTTGTTACAGAGAAATCCTCATCTCTAGTAGCCATTTTTATTATCCATAAAATGGGAAGATTTTTGTCAGGTGACTTTAAAGTTCACTTACAATTGAGACATTTTATGTTTTTGTTACAGTACAAAACTCTGATTAAAAAAATGAACAAGTATGGGAAGTCAACTAATTAAATAAGGGAAAGAAAGCATAGTATAGGGACAAATTGAAATTAAGTCAAATACTATATTGTAAGGAGGTAAGTCTCTTACATTATCATCAATGGTAGCTCCATAAATCATAGTTTCAAGTTTTTTGGATTCTATTGTCAAGGGGTCTATTGGCGTTGTCAAGACCTTCCTTCTAAGCATATGTACTTTGTAGGAAACTTTCCTCCTTTGGTCCCATGAATTAATTAAAATCTTTGGGTCTCCAATGGAACATTGGACACAGGTGCTATGCTTGAGATGGAAAAGTGCGAGCGGCCTTTAGCCAAACTTGTTTAACATGACTAATTGGAACAGTGCACCCCTAAATACCATCTCCCACCCACACAGGCCATGCAAGGAGAGGCTTTTGGTTATCTCTGAGTTTCCTCGAAGCTTCCCCAAATGAGAACCATGGATAAAATTGGTTCTCCCCCTCACTGTTTGGGGCAGCAGAGGGGAGGTCTGTAGGATCAACTCCGTTTCCTATTTTCTCTTTGGGTGATTTGCTCTGGAGTAATAACAAGGAGCCAACAGGCAATCTCAATTGTTTGTGTAATTTGGACTCTGTGCTTATGTTCTCCATGTAAAGATCCGACATTCAGGGCAGGATTTCTCAACAACACTACTCTTGACTTTTGAGCTGGATATTTTGTTGTTATAGCAGGTCCTGTGCGTTGTAGGATGTTTTGTGGTAGACTGTGTCTCTATCCATTAAATGCCAGTGGTCCAAATGCCCCAACAGACATTATAAAGTGTCCCAAGACATTTCATATATTTATTTATTTACTTAAATATTTGTCATAAAACCTTTTCCTCCTTAAAGTATGCACACTTAAAATTCAAACAGAGCAAAAGGGTAAAAATGTCTCTTACCCCAAGATCCCAGTACCAGTTAACCATTATTTAAGTCACAAAAGATCTACAGAGGTTCCACTGAAATTTATATAAATACAGATATGGGTAGCTAGTTAGAAGACACACAGGTGTCTGTATTTCATTTTTTACTGGTAACTTAGTTTGCATTTGTGTTCAAGAAGAAAAAAATGACAGCATGAATCTCCTTTAGCTTTTTCCCACTTTATTTTTCTTTAAAACCATTCAGCTCCTTCTGGATTGATATATTACCCCTTAAGAAGAATTATTTCCTGCCCAGTGAGAAACTGCATTCCTCTAACTTATTCTTTTGGCCACTGGAGCCTCTCGCCATAATCTTTTTAAGACTGATGCTCTGTGGCACTACAGAAAAACTCTTTGGGATGCCAGTATTTTAAGCACTTGACATAGACATTTTTTCACATAATGGAACAACTAAATCCTTCAAAAGTACACCTGATTTTTTGTTGGTGTATGTGATCTGTGGTTTTTATTGATTTCCTTGTCCTGTTGAGGACATGGTACACTTCATGAGGTTGTATTTTCCACATTCACATAAACTTCTTGTATAGTAGAATTGAATGTTCTTATCAAGGCTGTGCACTTGTCAGTATGCATGATTTACCATTTTTATAACAATTGCACTGCTGTTCCTGCTACTCCATAAATCTGTTTTCTTTATTATAGTGAGGGGAAATTTAAGTTTGATTTTTGTTGGACTTAGCAGTGGTAGTGGTGGCTTTTTCACATAAGTTTGAGTTTCATGATCTCAGCAAGATATATAACTATTCATGGATGATTTTCCAAAATGTTAATTCCTGCTCTTGGCAAGATGAAACAAGGTCTTTCATACTCCTGATTGGATTATTGTACAGGATTGATTCTATCTACAGAATGTTAGAAAAAAATTCAATTATCAATACAATTTGACTTAGAAAATAGATATTTCAGGGGCATCCCTCGTGGCGCAAGAGGTTAAGCACCGCACTATGGAGCATCCACAGCCACTGCAGCATGAGTTCGATCACTGTCCAGGGAGCTGACCCACACAGCACAGCAGACCTCTCCTGCCTCACCTGCTGCTCCCCCAGCAGTATATTTCAGTTGATCTGCCTGTTCTGCTCCCCACTCTGTCTTTGGTGAATTACTTCACCCCTCACACCTTTGGCCTGTACCCCAGTTCTTGTATGCATAAGTAAATATTAAAAAAAAAGAAAAGAAAAGAAAAACCAATTAAAAAAAGAAAATAGACATTTCAGAGTTTCTACATAGTGACAATAATATTTCTAAATAGAAAATCCCAACAGTAATGAAATAGATTAATTATTATTATTATTACTATAATTATTACTATTGCCATGCTAAACATTTTTATGCATTATCTCATTAATATCACAATGCTATGATGTAGGTATTATTATACCGCATTTTTCATAAACATGTGTCTTATGGAAACTAAGAAGTTACCAAGAGGATGATAGTGATGATGGTGTTGATGGCGGTACAGCTAATATTGAGTTTACCATGTGTCACAAGATATTCAAAGTGCTCTATGTAGTTCCTTAATTAATCTTCTTACCAAGAACCCAGTAGGCATCTACTCTTTGTTATCTTCTGTTTTAAAAGAAGGAAATGAGGCACAGGAAAGTTAACTAAGTAGAATAAGTTAATGGTTCAAGGTTCAAAATACTTAAATTGGGATTTGAATGCATTTTGATGCAATAGATTGATTTGACTATCATTCTCTTATTGTGCTTGTTACCAAGATCATGTGATTGGTAAATGACAGACTAGAATTCAAGCCAAGGCCTGGTAGATAGTCCCTTAATCATTGGATAGTACTTACAGTATGTTAAATGACTACTCTCTTCAGAGCTAACTGGGATAAATATAATACACTGAAGTTATCAGATGTAAGGAAGAAATGAGTTCACTTTTAATAGGACTACTTCCCTTCAGTGGACTCTCCCTGGCCATTTCCAACTGGAAAAATGGGCAGTTTCACTCCAAGAGGAGGATATAGACTGAGCCTAGACCATAAGATTGGTGTCATGTTCAGCAAAAGAAGTTTGGAGTCAGACATGCTATCTGTATGTTTGGTAAGGCCTTAGTCAAGTCCCTTAACATCTCCAAGCCTCAGTTTCCCCATCTGTACACCTGAAGGAATTTGACCACTTGGAGGCATTGCTGTGAGGATTAAATGAGTGTTCTAGCATGTCCTGGGCATAGTGAGCACATGGTGATGTTGTGCAGCCCTCTTTGCCCTCAGTCTCTCTAGACTCTTCCTTCTAGTTTAGTACCTTCTCCAGAATACTCAATGCTTCCATCTTGCATACATGCCCCATGAAGTCTACAACCATTAACACTCCTTGTACTTCATCACAGACACAGCCCTACCTGGTCTCGTGTGAATGATACTGAATAATCTAAATGGGGCCATGTCTTACAGTATTTTATTTGTTCATTTGTGTCCCCACTGGCATCACCTCTCCTCTCTGACCAAGACCTGTAGCTCATGTTGTCCAGAAATGCAGGAATGCAACTCCCTTGATGTGCCGACCTTCTCAAGACTTGAATGAAAACCATATTTCCTGCAAGAATGACTCATTTCAGCTCTAAGTAACTGACTTATTTTAGCTTTGACTTGTAAATACCAGTTCTTGAGCCACTGAATATGTAGGCCTCAGTAGCCCAGTTATAAGTGAAAGTTGTGGTGTTCCATGTCAGGACCAAGAGGATATTACATTTGAGTTGGAGTCTGTACTTGACCAGGAGTAAGTCTGCCCAATGCAGAGAATCTAGAACTTATCGAGGGGACCACTTTTCTCTGGGGACTCTCTTTCCATAGTTGCATCCTAACTTCTAGCAATACAGATTCACAATAAGTTTCTATGAATAAAAGAGTGATGATGTACTAACATAGGCATGTGTTGACATTGTAATTGTATTTTTCTAAATAGTACACTCACTGTGGCAGAACCTGGAATACTGAAGTTGTGGCACTTTCCATAGAAATATCTTGACCTCAATTTTTTCACACCCTTCTTGCCAATAAACTTACCAGAGGTTTAGTTGTAACTCACACATCCTATATAATACATTCAAAGCTCTACAAATAGCACTGTCCTTTTTTAGAACAGGTAAATGTGTGGCTTTCCTTGCAGTAGGCTGGCCCTGATCTACATACCCCAATATAGGCACCGTCCCTACTCCTGGGACAGCTTAGCTCCCTCCTTCCCATCCCACATTGAATAGGGACCCAGGCTCCTCCTTTCCATGCTCTCCACCTCCTCCATGAGCCCCCCATTTTGCTTCTCCAGTTCTTCATCCTAAATGCCAGTAGGTAGCCCCCTGAAAGAAGAAGAAAGAAAACCCAAGCCTGTCACCTGGCAGGGCACCCCCACTGACTAATACTAGAAATACAGGGGAGTCTTTACTTCTTGACCACCCCCATATCCCTTCCTATGCGGCTCTTGTCTCTTCTCTCAAGTCACTGCTCCCCTTCCATTCTTGGCCTCAGGTCCTTCTCAGCATTTCCCTGGGCTCAGAAGCCTAAGGCATGATCCTCCTCCTGGGGGCCGCCTCAGGAAGACTGTGGTGGTGTCCATAGGTGGTGCCATTTTTGTCAGACATGCTCTGGTGTGGGGCGGTTTGGCTCTGCTGTGCTTTGATTACTTATAAATTTAATGGTCTTTTGTGTATCAGCCACAAGACTTAACTACCAGGTGGAGAGTTGTTTCTTTAGGGAAATATGTGAGTCCCAAAAAGCTCTCAAACTGTCAGAACACAGATCCATTTTAGGTGCTGATACTTCATTTTGGCACTGTGGAATTTTGTAGTTTAAAGTGCTAATGAGGTCACTGCTAAGCTTTCAACTCACTGTTTTTGCAGTGCTGTTTTGCTTGCTGTGTGATGGGCAGAAACCTGTAAACAACACGGATGCCCATCAGTAAGAGTGCAGATGAGTAGAACATTGCATTCAGCCACACAGGCTTTGGGTAACTCTTAGCAATGTAATGTGAAGCCGGGGGAGGGGGAAGCTCCTGAAATTTCAGCATCATGTTCTGTAGATAAAATGTAAAATAATTAAAATAAAAATATTTTACGACCTTTATAATGACCATTTTTAAAAGGTAGAGGATGCTTCAGGATGCCACTTCAGGGGGGGCCCTGGAAGTTTGCAGGGGCCTGAGTTGTTGGCTTAGATGTGGTGGTTGTGGAACACATTGGTTCTGTCTGGAGTGATGAGCTCATGGGTACTGATTCTGCAATTAAAACATGGCACTAGGTCCAAAGAAAGAAGATTTAAAATGGATTCTCTCCTCTTTAGTTTGGAGGATAAATATTCTATTTCACTTTTGCTAGGTTGGAGTAAGAATAAATGTCAAAATATGCTTTCTTACTAACGATATGATTCTATCACTCCTTGATTTCAAAACCAAACTAAGTATGTCCAGAAGTTCACAAGGCAGCGTGTGGTGGAAGACGAGGCGTCATTGAGATAATGAGCTGTTTGGCTGACCACTCAGCTTCAGTCTGTCCTTCTCTGCTGGTCTAGCAGACAAAACTTGCCCCAGGAGTCAGCTGGGATGAATTTACAGGCCAGTGAGCAATGCTGGGCTGCTGTCTGAGTGACCGGGTGGGAAGGCCACGAGGCATAAATGAAGCCGTTTGCTGCTCTGCTCCTCTCTTAGGGGCCTACAGAGGCTCCCCGTCTTTGTGGTATATTTTTCTCATCTTCATAGTGGCCAATATTGCTCTATTTTATTAGGTTAATCACAACCCATATAAAATAATAGGTGTGAAATTGCAAATGACTTATGTGCAGTTATTGCTGAAGAAGGCATGTTGCCACCAATTTTTTGGTTTCCTTTGTGTATATAAAATGTTCATTTTGAGTATCACTTACAAATTATATTTTGTAAATAGTAATTTTACCCTATAGGAAATTTCTTCTGTAGGTTGAATCATGACAACCAACAACATTAGATTCTAATCCCTGGACCTGTAATTTTACTTAATTGAAATATTGAGTTTTATAAGTTAAGGAGGTAATTCTAGAGTTTCCAATGGGTCCTAAATATAGTCATCAGCATCCCTATAAGAAAGAGGAAGAAGATTTGATCAGAAGAGCAGAAAGTATTTGAAATAGGGGCGCAAATTAGGAACAGGGCCACAAACCAGTGGATGGCAAGCAGGTACCACCAGTTAGGAGGCCAGAAATACATTCTTCCCTGAAATCTCTTTAGGATCTATGGCCCTACAAACATCTTGATTTCAGCTCAGGAAACTGACTTTGTGTTCCTGACTCCAGAACTGTGAGGAAATTTACATTTTTAGTTCACTACATTTTTAGTTCCCCAACTTTGTGGTTATTTTTTACAACATGCTTGGAAAACTGTTGCACATTAACTGTTAACACGTTAATAATGTAATTTTGTAGTACATATGTGAAAATGTCAAAGTTCCTTAGTTATGAATCAGCTCAATAGCTTTTGCATTTACAATTCTTATGTGGTTAAAATACTTAAAACGCTACATTTTTGAGGACAAAGTTATGTTCGTGCATTTTTGTGTCTTCCCCGATCAGCACTGTGCCTTGCACCGTGCCTTGCACGCAGTCAGTGCTAAGCATATAGGAAGCTGCTTGTATTCAGGTAAAATAAGGTGGTGATCAATTTGGACACGTATGATGTGACACAAATGCTATGCATGTGTCTCACGGAATTTTAACTGGCTTCAGATTTGCAGCCAAAGTCAACAGCATCGGTGATTATCTAGATACTTGATCTTTGTTGTTGTTTATGTCCTGCCAGTTTCCAGAAACAAATCGAAGTCTCTTCCTATAATATTAGGCCCTTACGATGTACAAATGTTAAAGGACAGAAGAGCAGGGGGTGGGGGCTGAGCTCTGATTTGTAGATGCTGAGCCTGTTCCCCACAAATCGTTGTCCACAGTTGCTCCCGGGAGGTGCCCACACCACTGACCTTGAAATTACTCCCAACTTCTCCTTTCCCAAGGCTCTTTGGCATTATGTTTGTTTGCTTCTCTTCCATTAGACCCTCCTAGGCTGTAACAACCCTTTCTGCACTCTACCTCTAGTAACCTCAGTTTGTTTTTCAGTATCGACTAGTTTATTTTTATTTTGTTTTATCTGATTATTCACTTAATTTCCTTATATTTGCACATATAAGCAAAGTCATCCGGTATCTTTCTAACTTAATTTCATGTCACACAATACCCTTCCTCATAACTGAATAGCACTCCATTGTGTCTATCCACTGTCCTCCAGCCCCCTGCCAGTAGGCGCCCATTTTGCTTCCATACCTTAGCTATTGTGAATCTTGCTGCAGTAGCCATGGTGCCGCACGTTGGTGACTCTGCAGTCTTGCCTAGATACTCAGAAGGTTGCTCCATCATATATGCTAGTTCTATTTGAACTCTTTTGATGGTCCCTACCACTTTCCAAAATGGCTGCCCGAACTTACATTTCCATGAACAGTGTGTTAAAGGTTCCTGTTTCTCCAAATCCTCACCAGTACTTACTCTTAAGCTGTTTTGATGAAAGCCATTCTCCTCCAGAAGTACTGACCCAGAGGGACTGGGGAGCAGTACACTGGGGAACAGGCGGCTGAGGCGTGTGTTTCTTGGGGTCTGTAGATGCTGTCTGCAAAAGATTGTCGCTTTGCAGCCCTCTCTCCGTCGTCCTCTCTGGCACTGGGCAGGGGCTGAGATTGGGACATCATGATGGGTTCTGCCCTAGGGCTTTCACACACTAAGCCTACATCTGAGAACTTCAGATTCTGGCTTGCGTTAGCCAGTTGTGAGAGGACCACAAAGATGAGGCGCCACAGGTGGACCTGTTCTCATTCATACTGAGCCTCTCTAACCAGGCCCTCCAAGCCACGTGGAGCTGCAGCAAGTCCATCCTGGGGCTGCTGGCTCACACTGATACCACAGAAAAGCACTCCCTAGGCAGCCCACAGAATGTTTGGTTCATGACCTCAGGCACCCCCAGTGACTGAGGTGTGTGTATTTCACACCCTGATTTCTCTGCTGATTTCTAATTTCTAGCACTTTGGTGTCTGCCCTTACAGGTCTGTATGTCCCACCCCTCCCAGCATTAGACTGGATCTTTACTCCCCCAGTCCTCTTCTCTGAGAAGAGGTCTCTCCATTTTCTACACCTGGCTGTGTGTGCCCCCTGACCAGTGCAGTCCCTGGGTTCTGAAGTCCCGAGTGTGGTGTGAGCGCCCAGAGCCAACAAAAAATAGCTGCTGATAGCTGCGTCTCTGCCCCCTGGAGTTACACTGCCCTGCCAGTGTTCCAAGGAAAATTCTGTTGCCATTTCCCACCCTCTGTGCCCCGGAGCTTTTCCTTGCAAAATCAATGCTCCTGCAGTCCTGCTCCTGGTTTTATCTGTATATTACTGTATTGCGTATGTGGAGAGGTTACCCTGGCACCCTTACTCTCACCATCTTGCCATAACTACCCACCTGCCATTATATGAAAATAATCTTAGAAGGTACTCTGGACGAACATGCACCTGCAGTCTTAGTTTCCTGTCTACCACTTGTGCTCCTTGGAATTAGAAAGAATTCTGCATTTTTCAAATTTTTGTGTGCATCTGAGTCACCTAGGGTTCCTTTTGAACTATAGGGGCAGGTTCTCAGGTCGGGAGTAGGACCTGAACTTCTCTCTGCAGGTGACGCTGAAGCTAACAGTTCATCGACCACATTTTGAGTAGCAAGGCTGTAGCAGCTAGTGTTCCTACCTCCATCTAGATCCTTCTTCTTGGATCCTCCTCCCCCCCCCCCCCTTTGTGTCGGGGCTTCAGGCTGTCAATCCAGTTATGCCGCTTTTGCTGGGCAACACCGCCCCCTCCAGCCTCTGCTGCGTCTACCTTGGGGCTGCTGGATGCGCTCCTGCATTTCTACCGCTGTGGGTCCCGCCGCGCACAGCTAGGGACTGAGTCTGAGGCCTGTCACAGCATCGCTTAGTGAAAAGAAAACTATTGAGAGTCAAATCGGTAAGGAACTCAAGGTTTAGGGAGACAGAGAATAATAGAAAGCGTGGGAGAAAAGAGAGCGGGCAAAGAAGGAAACTTTAGTTGAAGGAAAACAGATTAAACGATCTGCTTTCACTGCTGAATTTTCCAGTTAATAGCATTATCTGGAGTAGTTTCAAAGTTAATTTTTTAGTTATCTTCTAATTTCTAATAGACAACTGCTTGTTTTTTTCATTCATTTATAGTCTTGTGGTCCTCTGGGTCCAGGCAAAAAATCTGAAAGAAAAATTTATGAGCCATCTAACTAGATCGTGCCACCCTTGAGAGAGATTACCTGGTGAAATTGAGCCTGTCATGGCCCCAACCCATGCTGACTCTGCAGTCGCCAGCGAGGCTTACAAAAGTCCTGTGCTGCTGCACCTCGGGCCAGTTAAATCAGAATTTGGGCAGTAGGTCCCACTCATTAGTTTTTTTTTTTTTTTAAACTTTATTATTAAATGCTTTCCAGACGATTCCTTTATTGCATCCAGCCTCCACTACTCTAAGCTCCTTTGTCTTCTAGCAGATGAATTGAACTCATTTTAAGTAATACAACTCCCTTAGCTGTCCTTTACATATCTGGGTTTCTTTTCATGTAAACTTTGGAAAACTTTGCAAGCTATTTTGGGAAGATTTTATTTAATCCAGCGAGGTCAGATGAGCAGCTGGTTAAATAGTCAGCTTTCTGAAATGTGGCAACTTTTCATTTTCTCAGTCTCTTGGCTCCCCCTGCTGGTTGTTTCTAGGTAAAGAGCCCTACTCTGCGGAACCTCCCTAAATTGGTCTTTGTGGGGTCAAACACAACCCAGTATCACAGCATTTTAAAGCAGCGTGTCATCCCCCCCCCCCCACTCGTTCTCAGTTTATAATACATTTGCACTTTGAAATTTTGAATTATATTTTTGAAATTTAAAATGTTTCAAGAATACACAAAAAAATAAATCTCTCTTTTATAACAGATTCCCAGTCTCCCTTCACCCAGAGCAGATTCTGTTAAAAATACTATTGTTTTTTTCATTATTATTAAGTTTAATTTTATTGAGGTAATGTTGGCTTACAACACCGTATGTGTTTTAGGGGGTTAGTTATCACATCACAACCACCACTAAAACCGCAGTAACTCCACCACAGTCCATTGGCCCCCTCTCCAAACGACATCCCACCCCTAGTACTCTGCCCCAACCACCTCCCCACCTTCTCCCTCTGGTAGCTTCAGTTACATTGTAAGATTTCAAAAGGTTTGTTTTGGTTTGGTTTCATCTGTTCCTCTATAAAGTAGCTTTTCTAAAACCTGTGTGTCATGGCCACTGCCATGGTCAGAACACAAACTAAGCCCATGTAGCATAAATGAAGGTTGTCATGTTTTTCCGCCCTCCCACCATTAGCGCCAATGATAAGACACCTGTGGTCCTGCACGCATGCCTGGTGAAGTAGGGTGCAGGCATGCGCAAGTGGGCGCACCTGGGCTGAGACACAGGCCATCTAAGGGCGGTGTTATGGGGATACCAGAGAGAGATGCTGCAGCAGAGCAGAGGTACGAGAGACCAGAGAACCCAGAAAGAGCAAAGATTCGCTGGGGGCTAGGCTGGCTTCCTGCCAGCCTCCTAGCCTGCCATGTACCTGGTTGCCTTTGATGCAGAGAGATGAATAAAAGCCCAAAAGCCGCCAAGGGTCCAGGACCCCTTTCCCATCTTCCCGAATCACAAAGAACCTGCCTCGTATCTTCCTGCCACTACACCCCATATTTAGTGGCACTTCAGGCCTGGTCCAGGGAATGGTGCAAGAGAGGAACTGTGTATGTGTGTGGATGTGAACACACATAATATATGTGCATACCCCACATACACAGAGATATTTTGCTTATCTTGCAACTAGAAAATATTTTTATATCAGCCATTGATTGTGCTTATTCCCTGCAAAGTGGTTAGCAGTGATACTTGCATAGAAAAATGGGCAAGGACAACACACCCACTCTGGGCATATACCTACAGAATATGAGGCCATCAACCAAAAACCCCATGTGTCCCATAATGTTCACAGCTGCATGGTTTACTATAGCTAGGGCATGGTAGCAGCCTAGATTCCATTCAGTGGACAAACAGATCAAGAAAATATGGTACATACATACTATGGAATATTATATAGCACTTAAAAGGATGTAATGCCATTGTTTTCAACAAAATGGAGGATTTTTGAGAAAATTAAAGTTAGAATAATACTATTCACATCCTGAGGTCTCTGAGACTAAGGGGCAGAGGTGGGAGAGGGACAAGGGAACCCAGGGCTGGTGGGAGGGGAGGAAATTTGTCAAATTTAGTCACAACAAGGTGTATCACATTTAAATTGTAGTGGCAATTAGTTTAACAACATCATCAGCTCATGAAATTAATATTAATTTAGAAAGAATTAAATGGGAAAGGAAAGCTTTCATCTGTATCTTTTCAGCATACTTTTTATCTAATCATTCCCTTTTCCTTATCAACTCACTTCTTAAGTTACAACTCTGCCTATGTTATAATTATGGCCAAATAAAATCAAAGGTAGATATTGCATATCCTCGTTAACACCCTGTGGTGTCAGTAAGGGCATAGAGTAAGTTTTTGATAATTCTGAGCAGATGTTTCAAGGAGGGATCCTGGAGCCATCAGTGGCTTTTTTAGGCTTTTATTACATCATTATATCAGAGGTGACCAGGTACACAGGAGGCAGGGGGCCCAGGGGGCCAGGAGGCTGACAGGCCTCCTAGCTCCCGCTGCAGCTTCACTCTCTGGTCTCTCTTTCTCCTCTGCTGCTGACGTCCTTGTGACCCCGCCCTTAACACGCCGGGTGTCTGAGCCCAGGTGTGCCCACTTGCGCATGCCCACACCCTACTTGAGGGAGGCATGTGTGCAGGACTGCAGATGTCCATCATCAACACCAATGGCAGGAGGGCAATAATGCCTGACACTTTTCTCTGACCCTACACACCCAAACTCTTTGTTGCAGTATTACATCAGAATTGTATCGCAGATGATCACTGTATCTGTGGAAGCAGAATTTGATTCCCATTTTATCTAAATGCAAAATGTGGTACAGTTCAACCCGCAGCTCTGATTAAGCCGCAGAAAGTTGTCCGCTGCATTTTCTATAGTTCTTGCCGTTAGCACTTCCTTCCCTGTTGACTCATCTTTGAACCCTTTGTCTCTTGTCCTCCACCTGACTCCACACAGGATAAGTGCCTGTAGTGGCCGGAAGGGGGTGGCACAGGAGCAGGGTTCGGGATGGTTCTGGGCAGACTAAAGGGAATCTTGGAGCCCTCGGTGGCTTTTCATGCTTTATTTAGTAGAGGTGGCCAGGTACATGGCAGGTAGGGGTGCCCGCTGGCAGGCCTCCCAGCCCCCCTGTGCATCTCACCCTCTCGGCTGCTTCTTCTCTTTCTGCTGCTGCTGCTGCTGCTGCTGCTGCTCCTTCATCCTGTTGGTTCTGTTGGTCGATTCTCGCAGTTCTGGCATCCTCATGATGCCGCCCATTTAAGCCCGTGTCCCAACTCAGGTGCACCCACTTGCACATGCCCACCCTGGAATGCTCGCAGCACCACAGGTGTCCATCATCAGTGGTGGGAGGGTGGAAATACCTGATCAACCTTTACCCTACAGTGCCCCTGTGATACGGAGGTGCTTGATCTATTCAAGGTGGTAGGTCTCAAGCCACTTCTTTTCCATCCCAGGTAAACATTTCCAGGGAGGTCCCACCTCTGGGGACGTGGTCTCACCCACTCCCTGGCCTTTCTGGGTACATCCTGAAGAAGACCGCCTTTTTTTTATTTTTGTCCCTCCTCACAGGCAGCAATCCAAGATGCTCGTATTTTGCATGATTCAATCTGTTGCAGCTGTCTCTCGCTGCACACTGTTACCACAAGCTCCTTGACTTCATGCACATTTATCATTTCACAATTCCCATGGTCAGGAGTCCAGGGTGGTGCTCTGCTTTGGGATCTGACAGGACTGCAATAAAGATGCCAACAGGGCCTGCTGTCCACGGAGTGGAAGGGGAGGGGTGCGAGCCGCTTCCAAGCTCGTGGCTGTTGACAGCATTCAGTTTCTTGCAGGCTCAGGCCTGCTTTCCCCTTAGGATACTAGCCAGTATTGGAGAGGTTTAAAAATGAGCACCAAGCTTAGATTTTTCTCCTGAATGTGCTCAGAAGAATTGAAAGGGGAACAACTTTCTTTTTTAGATTTTTTTAAGATTTATTTATTTATGCATACAAGAACTGAGGTGCAGGCCAGTCACGGGAGATGAAAGGAGTCACCAGAGACAGAGTGGGGAGCAGAACAGGCAGATCAACCGAAATACACTGCTGAGGGGAGCAGCAGGCGAAGAAGGAGAGGTCTGCTGCGCTATGTGGTTCCCCTCCCTGGGCGGGGATGCTTCACAGTGTGGCGCTCAACCCACTGCGCCACCAGGGAGGCCCAACTTTCTCATTTTTGTGAATAAATATATTTTAATGCCCCACACATGTCCTAAGATAACCTACAGTTTGGGGGTGTGTATCCCACATTGTGGAAATGTGTTTTAGACCAGTAGTTCTGTTGCTGGAGTTGGAATCACCTGCAAGGCTTTTGCAAAGAGCTGATTTAATAGTTGTAGGCTGGAACCTAGTTAGGGTTACTTCTAAAACAATCATCAGTGAAGACATTCTCCTTCTCTGGGGTCATCTTGGAAATTGGATGTTTTTGTTTTTCATTTTGAATAAGGGGTGCTACTTTTAGTGGGTATTAACCACAATGCTAGACGCTTAGCTGTGTGGATCAGTCAGTCCTGCACAGGGAAGAAGTAAGCAGACATTTAGGGAAAATGGAGTGGCTCGGGCTCTTTTTCACCTTCCACCGCCAGCCTCTTTGCATGGCCATCTGTGGCTTTGCTTTGGGTGGCCATCTGTGGCCTTGCTTTGGGTGGCCATCTGTGGCCTTGCTTTCCTCCCAGATTTCCTTGCCCGCACATGATAACGTGTCATTGCAAAAAGTGCTTGGGAGTGTAAGCATGGGGCATGCGCACCTGTGGTTACAGATGTCCAGAGCTGAGAAACTGAACAGCACAGGCGCTCATACTTATAAATACAGACACCCAAGAGATCCTTACTGGGGAGACTGAGAGGACAGAGACAAGGGAGATCCTGGGGCCTGGGATGCTCGGTTGTTCCCTGTCTCCCAGCTCCTCTATGCCCCGTCTCCCTGCTTGCTGATCTGCCTGTGTCTGGCCCCCTCTTAAGGTCTTTTTGAGAGCATTAAAGGTCTGTCAAATCTACCAAGGGCCCCAAGATTCCTTATCCATTGGCCAGAATCAACCATGAACCTGCCACCCATTCCTGGTTTGCTACCACAAATGGCATAAATCAGCAGGATTTGACAGGATGGAGGGAGAACACGACAATCCAGCAAACCTATCCGTGAAACACTGCGTTGTAACTTTCCAAGTCTAGAATTAATTAATAGCTCAGCTTTACATATAAATATAGTAACATAATTCAATACTAGAATATATATAAATGTTTTTACTTACAAACACAAAGCATTTGCTCCTACTAATCAGTCAATCATTACAGACAATCTTAATCATTAATAACTATGAAAGTCTAGTCTTATGGTTAAATTTGTCCTTATATGAAATCCTGGCTTCAAAGAAACACCACAAGTATCCAGATACCCCATTTTGCCTTCTTGTTTGAATTTTTTCCTGTTGAAATACTTATCTCTTCATGCAGTCCTTAGACAATGTTGATTTTTTAAAATATTTATTTATTTATGCATATAAGAACTGAGGTACAGACCAGAAGTGCGGGGGTTGAGAGGATTCACCAGAGACAGAGTGGGGAACAGAACAGGCAGAGAGACTGAAATGCTTGCTGAGGGGAGCAGCAGGTGAGACAAGAGAGTTCTGCTATGCCATGTGGGTCCCCTCCCTAGCTGGGGATCCAACTCATGCTGCTGTGACTTTAGGTGCAGCAACTTAACCCCTTCTGCCACCAGGGTGGCCCCTGATTATTTTTTTTTTTTACAATTATGTGTAGGTACCTTAGGTAGCCTAGTTCCTTCTGGACAGGACAGAATGTGTTTATATTATATATATGTGTAAAACATGATATATATCTTATAATGTATTAAATATATAAAGATACAAAACAAAATAAATATGTAAAACAAAATTAAATATATAAAACATACATAATAAATAGCTATAATAAATATAATAAAGCAAAATAAGTATGTGAAATATATAATTAAATATATGTGTGTGTATATATATATATAAAGGGGTACTATCATGTGAGGTGAGCACCCCTGCTTTAGAAGGCCCCTGGTGGTTCTTGCATTGACCAGCTGAGGATCTGACCTAGGAACCTCCCTGAGGCTTCTTTACTCACTGCCTGGCTTCTGGTCTCACCTCTGTCAAAAGTGCCTCCACGCGTGTCATACAGCACCAATCTGATCTCAGGTTCCCTGCTCTGAACCCCTTGAGCAACTGCATGCAAGTCTTCTGTTTGCAATACATGTCCTAGGGCCATAGCTTCTGCCTCCCCCTCTGACCTCCAGGTCATTCCTCTCCTCTCCACTCCTCTTAGAACAGGCTGGAAATAGGTACCCAGATCCTGAGAGATGAACTTTTGACTGACATAAACAGAACTCTCTAGCATATATAGTGGTTTAAAAAAAAAAAAAAGTAAGTGTTAAAAGTTTGGGTTATAAAATATGAGTTGCTACAACTCACATGCAGTTCCCAGAAGGGTGTTTCCAGAGACACTATCAGATCAATTAAGAGTTCATACATGCACACACACGTGCACACACGCGCACACACACACACCCCACATTGTGCCTCTGCCCATGCTCTCTCTCTGCCTAGTGTCCTAATGTTCATCAGCTCTAGACCGTTAGACCTTTTGGACATCTGCTTTAATGATGCCTTTTCTTTACACTGCCCCTCAGTCTCTTCCTGAGCCCCAGTAGGCACTTGCCAGACTCCTTACTGGAGCAGCCGTCCTGTTGGGAATTCTGTGCTGCGTGCTGGTCTCCCTCCAGACAGGCAGAGACACCTACCTGTGTGTCTTCCGCACCCAGGAAAGGACTGGCCATGTTGTCAACACTCAAAGCGTTTCTCTGTTACATGAATGAAAAAAACAAAATTAATGTATGAATAGGTAACATGTATATGGTCAAAATTAGAAGTAAAAGTTAGGTCCCCATCCATCCCTGATTTGCAGCCACCCTTGCCCCTTCCCAGTATCCTCTGCCATCACTTATTTATTTAAAAAGTATCATGCCTAGTTGAGAAGTTATCTTTCTAGAGAGGAAAAAAATGAAGATTTGGTCCAAAATGCAATTGGCATTTCTGACCATTTCCATGCTGACATTTGTTCCCTTGGATCATTTCCTCTGTCCTCGGCCACCCCTTATTTCCTATGACTTGCATCTTTTCTCTTCTCCTTCAACATCCTTTCAATATCTGCTTTTAAAAAAAGAAAAACCATTATGCCTACCTCTTAAAATTTCCTTCTCTCGACCATTCACGAGGCCACTGGACTCTGGAGCCATTCCTTCTCATCACAACCTGCTGTGTCCTTCACACATTCATTGTGTTTTGTTTCTTTCTTTTTTTTTTTTTTTTTTCATTTTTAAAAATTGATTTATCTATGCAAGAATTGAAGTACAGGCCAGAGGTGTGTGTGTGGGGAGTAAGAGGATTCACCAGAGACAGAGTGGGGAGCAGAACAGGCAGATCTACTGCTGAGGGGAGCAGCAGGCAAGACAGGAGAGGTCTGCTGTGCCAGATGGGTCAGCTCCCTGGCCAGGGATCCAACTCCTGCTGTAGTGGCTGCGGATGCTTCATAGTGCTGTGACTTGACCAACCCTTGCGCCACCAGGGAGGCCCGTCATTGACCTATTTTTATGCAGCTCAAGCGTCAAGTGTCTCTGGAATATGTCTCTTCCACATTTCCACTTGGTGATTGTTTTTCTAGATGGAGAACACACAAGGAGGGTAAGAGTTAGGGAAGTGCTGCTTTTCTCTGTCTCATCTGTTTGTTAGCCGCAGACCATCTGTTCTAGAGTGCCACGTGTAATATCCAAGCCGTATCTGCCAAACCTCTTCACAAGTTTCACTTAGGACTTTTCACCAAGGAGCCAGAAAAAAAATCTGCCAAAACCTAAATAGCACAGCCACAAAAATACTCATTATTTCAGAGAAAATAATCATTATTTCAGAACTGCTGTATTTTGGTTTAAAAGTCAGTAAGTTGTTCATTCCCTCAGAGTTCATAACTAAATGAGTTTTGAGTCATCAACAGCTCTCAAGAGTATCCAGCTCATAAAACTGAAAATCCTGAAGTGGGTCTCCAGAATGTTCCATGGCACTTCATTAGCATATGATTGCTGTGAGCCAGTTTTATCTGCATCGGATCAGCCAGCATTCTTCTGTGCCAGTGTCTGTCTTAGAGATTTCTCTGTACTCATGACTAAGGAAGATATTACTAGTCCTTGTTCTGCTTAAAACACTGATATTCTTCAGGGAAAGCCCATGAACTGCTGTTTAACTGCCTCAGGGCCTATCCAAAAGCAAAGACTAGAAATTTAAAAATTAGTGGAACCATTAGTAATTTGGAAGGATAAGTAGATATTTCTGATAAATATTAGTTCTTTAATTCTGATTCTGGAAGTTTAGAATTTGCTTTTTTCTGTTACTCCTAAAGTAGGTGTTTCAACAGAGACTTTGTTTTCTCAGCATCTTCCTCTGCCCATCTTTGAAGGTGAGTTGACGGGTGGTGTTTATTGCACAGACCCGTCTGTGCAAAGGTGAACAGAGAGTAGATTTGAGGTCATTAAATCATTGTTCATCAGGGCGAGACTAAGGTGAGATCATCTCTTATTTTTCCTCCAAAATGCTAAATAGTCTAGGAAATCACTGAAACATCCTCTGGGAATTGTGTATGTGTAAATATAGACAGGGAAATGAGACCATTTTGTAGTTCGTATTTTGGCATATGCTTTTTACTACCATATAAATGCTAGAGTACCAAATGTTTTCCTCTATCTTGAATTCCTCTCCTAGGGTCCATGTCTACCCTTTACACATCTTCCATCCTGACCTACAGCATTTCCAGCATGGACTAGGAATAGGTCCAAAACTAAACTCATTGCCTCCAAACTTGCACCATTGTCTGCTTTCTTGGTTTCAGCTGATGATTTGTTGTTTCTATAAAATGACTCTTACACAGTAAGAAAAACATGTACATCATGACACATAATGCACATACACACACAAATTTATTTGAACAAGTTTCCTAAAATAATTATATGTCCTTACCATGTATTTCATCTTTTGAAAACTGTTCATGTCAGCTTCCTGTATGTAATTCACAACCCTCCAGGGGTGATGTGGCCTGTACTATGAGAAACCCAGAAGAGATAAAGTGCAGTTTCCATGGATTCAGTCTCTGCCCTTAGCATCCTGTCTCACAATGCAGCCTACAGTCCAGTCACACACCTCTCGGTCAGTCAGTCAGTAAACACTAGCTAAGTGCATACTTAGTGCCAGACACGTGATAATGGGATCTGAAGAAGAACGCCATGATCTCCATCTAAGGCCCATGGTCTGGTGGGGAAGCAGACAAGTAATCTGACAGTTATGAGGCAATTCATAGTCCTTTCGGAGACCTCTGCACATAGCCCTTGGAGATTCCAAAGATCACAGCTTGGAACTTGGGCCTGAGAATCCAGAAACTTTTTTTTTTTTAAGATTTATTTATTTATACATACAAGAGCTGGGGTCCAGGGCGGTGAGAGGATTCACCAGAGACAGAGTGGGGAGCAGAACAGACAGACTGAGTAAAACACACTGCTGAGGGGAACAGCGGGCAAGGCAGGAGAGGTCTGCTGTGCCATGTGGGTCCCCTCCCTGGCCAGGAGCAGGGATCGAACTCGTGCTGCAGTAACTGTGGTTTGCTTCATAGTACGCTGCTTAACCTGCTGTACCACCAGGGAGACCTGAGAATCCAGAAACTCTTTCAGGAAAATGTGGCCTGTGAGCTGAAGCTGAAAATAGCCAAAGCACTAACCTGGCCAAATCAGGGCCAGGACATTCCCAAAGGGGAAACAGTATGAGTGGACATGGGGCCTGAGCTGCATGAGAGTTTGGAGAATCAAAATATTTTGACATAGCCTTTCCTTATAACCAGAGCACTCCGTCATTCCAAACCACTTCCCCCACCAACCCAACCATAAATAGATGTTCCCTCTCCCACCCAATTATCCTCTCCCCTCCCCCAGGTAGACTCAAGGCAACACCATTTGGGCTCTTCCCACCCTCTCTCACATCTCTGTGAGAGCTCGTTAGGCTGAAGGCAGTCTCACCTTTCCATCTTCTCTAATGAACACAGTAAACATTAGCACAGTGAAAAGATGGACCAATAGGGTCTCCCCTGGTGGCGCAGCGGGTTGAGCGCCACACTGTGATGCATCCACGGCACAGAGCACAAGTTCGATCCCGGCTAGGAAGGGGACCCACATGGCACAGCAGACCTCTCCTGCTTCGCCAGCTGCTCCGCTCAGCAGTGTATTTCAGTCCATCTGCCTGTTCTGCTCCCCGCTCTGTCTCTGGTGAGTCCTCTCACCCAAACCCACACCTCTGGCCTGTACCCCTGCTCTTCTATGCACAAATAAATGAATCTTAAAAAAAAAAAAAGGAAATAGACCGATAAAGGAACAAGGAAAAGTACATGTCCTGGGCACAGGTTTAAGGTGAAGCTGCTTAAGCAAATCTGTAGAAGACATTTTAGCATATCAGACCATGCTGTTTTAAGACTGAAGGTGGCTGCAGTCACTCAAATCCTGCTTACTGACAGATGTGGGGATCCCATTTTAAATATTGATGGCACATCAGATGGAGTTTTTTTCCACAGTTTTATTTGCAAAAAGTTATGCTTGATTTTTTGAGAATACCTATTTTTCCTTCTAATGTTTTAAAAGTGTCTTGGTAATGGAGTTCTTAGTCAATTAATATAAATGAAAATCTGACCTCAGAGATGATGCACACCCTCTTTCCTAGTGCCAAGAATTCTGTCATCTTGACATTTAACCTGAATTGTTTTTCCAAAAGGACTTATGGAAACCAAAATAGATTTTAAATCTTATATTCCTTTGCCCACTTTCTACCCACTTTGTGTTTCCTATGTAGATGGCCCAAGAGTAGTAGGAAGGAGAAGAATTTGAGGTCTGACTTCTCATCAGTCACTACTGTAAAAACTTAGTCTTATGTGTTTTCTCCTTGCAAATAATTTTTATGAGAAGCCCCTACTTTTGACAGTCGCTCTGAAATAGGACCCTGGATACGGATGCAGAGAATACCTGTGGAGTGTTTGCTAGCACATTGCAGGATCAGGCACAGTCAGGGTAACAGTCACACTTTTACTAGGAGAGAAGGAAGCTCCAATTCTGAACTTTTCAAAAAACCTTCATGTATTTCACATGTGATGATTTCGTTGAGATCAAATTGTGATTTTTTGAGCTGAAATTCCTCCTGTAGTTGTGAAAGTTTCATGCTGTTGTACCCCCTTGTCCTTCATGCAGAATTTGGAGCTTTCCCCATACAGGTGAGCTGTGTTCACTGCCCAAAACCTAATTGTTTCTCTCTCCTGAAAAAAATGGTTGCAATTAGTGAAAAGAAAAAGGAAACTACCTCTGCAGAGACACTGTTATCACAATTTTTCATGATAGAGGCATGGCTGACTGTCTATTTTCCTATCACATAACTCTTCCAGTCCCCCTCGATTGTTCCCTTCCCCTCCCTCAGCTTGTCAATAGTGTAGCCTGTGTAAATCTACCTACTAATGGTAGTGTTAACCAGTGCTTGCAAAATAGCCAGTTTTAATTGAACAGAATAATTGTATCATTGATCCCTTGAGCCCAATTCAGTGTCCATTTATGTTCAATGAGGTGAATAACACATGTATGTAACCTTTATCCACCAAGGTGTGAGGGATGGATGAAGCACTCACTGATTGTTCACAGTCCTATGACATCCCATGGAAATAAATGGCTATATAATCAGAGCTCTGTATGTCCTTACTGCCTAGTAGGTCCTGCTCATCCTCAGAGATGGGGGAAGTGCTTCATCATCGTCTCGCATGTTATTTGTCATTCCACCTCCTTTGCCAGCTCCCAGCCTTTGCCCTTTTTTACCTCTTTAACTCTGCATGTCGGTTGGTCCTAGTTTGATTTCTCTGCGAAAGGGAAGTGCCTCCCTGACCTGACCCTGTTTCTGTGAGTGCTTTGCATGATATCTAATACTTACATAGTGCTTACTGGGTGATAGGTGGTAGTTTCGGTGCTGAAAATAAGATAGGTGCTATTGTCGCCCCAATTTACAAATGAAAAATTGAAGCTCAGAGGTTACTTCTTGCTCAAGGCCACAGGAGTAGCATGTAATGGGAGCAAGAATTAAACTCAAACAGTCTGCTTTCAGGATCTGTGCTTTTAACCCTTCAGCTCTACGAGGCAGCTTACTTTAATATTGGAGAGTAAATGGTGAAATGAATATTCCAGTGGCCAGTGCACAGTTATACGTGGGCTAGAATTCTCTTTTAATTTCTTTAACCAGATCAAATATTGTGGGACGAGAAAAGTAGGTGGGGAGAAATATGCAATATGTATAAAAAAGGAGGACATGGGGGCATCCCTGGTAGCACCACAGGCTGAGCGCTGCACTATGAAGCATCCATGGCACAGCAGCAGGAGTTTGATCCCTGGCCAGGGAGTTGACCCACATGGCACGGCAGAGCTCTCCTACCTCACCGGCTGCTCCCCTCAGCAGTGTGTTTCGATCTGCCTGTGCTGCTCCCCACTCTGTGTCTGGTGAATCCTCTCACCTCCTGTGACTCTGGCCTGTACCCCAGCTCTTATATGCATAACTAAATAAATCTTTTTTTAAAAAAAAAAAGGCGGGGCATGTAGGAAGAACTGTAATTTGGGAAGAGGAAACTATAAACCATAAAAGTAAAAGTGTTAGGCATAATGAACACTATGGCCACTAGAAAATGTGAGTCTCACAAGCTCTCTGTCCTTTGAAACATTCTGATGCTCAGACAGAGGGTTTGGGGAAGAAATGACAGAGTTCTTAGAATTGTTAAATGACAAGAGATTTGATGCTGCAATGAAGGGCCAAAGCTCATGAAGAAATCATGAGGGACACATCCAAACTTTCTACAGTTCCATGAAGTTGACAGTCTTCTGAGTCTTAAGCCTACAATATTAACTTTGGAGTTGATAAAATGCAGTAGAATCAACTTGTCTTACCACAGTCAGCTGCATTGGCTGGAACACAGATATTCATCTTGGGTGGCCCTTTAGCCTGTTTTGTTTTTACTGAAATAAAATCCCTGGCACATGTTAATGGGGGAAAAAAACCAGAGTTTCATCATATGCTATGTTCTCTTTTCTACGCTGGAGAATTTTGAGTGCTTTGGAAATACTAAGTCTGTTTCCACAATTTCCTGCTCTCCACTAGGTTCTTGGAACACCAAACGAAGACACGTGGCCTGGAGTTCATTCTTTACCACATTTTAAGCCAGGTATGTTCATCAATTACAAATGACTGAGTGCTTCTTCTGTGTAAAGAGTGAACATATAAATGCTCCCCCTCAAGGTAATATATTTCACTGACAAATTCTGGTTACTTTTGCCATTGTATATTTTGCCTATTAGTGATTTCATCCTTGGTTCATAGTTTGTCTCTAAAGATAGAGCTAATGACATCCCTTCAGAGAGATTATCACCATATGTACTTGACTTAATTTGACCAGCCAGTCTTGTAATAACTATTAACTCCATTGTGGTCTAAAAAAAACCCAACATTTTGATTGTGCTATGACAATCCTTCTGTGTGACTTCTTGTAATAATACTAGTAACAATATCACATTGTAACAAGAAAAACTTCACATTTGAATTTTTTTAAAAAATAGTAATATATGGTCAATTAATTTGCTTTTAAACATGTAACATATTCTTAATGACCTATTGTATAGCATTCGATCTTTTTTAATGTAAAATATGTGAACCCTAAGTTGGAAAATCTGACAGAAAATGCAGAACTTTTAAAATAAGTTGTCACATTTTTTCTCACCAGTAGGTGGCAGTCATAAAATGTTTAGTTTTAATAATTAAACTTACAACAATAATCTCAACCATGGTCTATTTAATTATGTATGATAGGAGGGATGAAAGGTTTGAAATTGGAAATTTAATAAAAATCACTGGGGTAAATTATTGTAAAGTGGTTTCGTTGTTGGCTGCTTTTTTCCTTTTCTTGGATACAAAACTTGGATTATAAAATGCAGACCTACCATAAAATTACCAAAAGGGATTTTATGGAAGATCTAATAGCCTGTTGTTTTGTGAAGGAAAATAGCTATAAATAATTTCTGTTACAGAAATCAAGTGTGTTCTTTTTCTCTCCTTCCTCTTTTGGGGGACCATCAGGAATAAATTATCAATCTGAAAGAGTGACTGAGTTGGGAAACTATTTTTACTCTTAATATTTTTCTTTTGAAACTGCACAGTGTGCTGAAAATTCTTTTGTCTTCTTTGGCTCGCCAAGGAAGCTCTTTGTACTTCACTGAAATTTTAAAATAACTTCTATGTTCTGTAAGACTATAGAGACTTAACAGTTTAAAGTAGATGTTTTTTCACTTTTTTTTAACCAAGCAAGAAGTATTTTCTAACTACTCTACTTGGTCTTAATGGACTCTAAGTGAGAACACATCTCTTTATAAATGTTCCAAATATGTACTCTTAAGGAGTTTTAACTCCCCCATATTAGTACTATGGAAAGAAAAGAGGATGAAAAGATTTTAAGTGAATAAAATTAGATGCAGAAAGAAACAAGACAGTCATTCACTCTGCCACATTTTTGCACCAGAAAACATGGAGTCATTTGTTTATTTTGATGTGAGGTGAATTTATCTTTATCATAAATGTGTTCTGGAAGGAACTAAGATACAATGCAGATGAAGTTTACAGATTGGGAACTTTATGAGCTCAAGGACTGTGTATAGTGCATATTTGGTGTTCAGTAAATGTTCGTTACCTTGAATTTTATTGAATGTGTAACATAGGTATTTATGTGACTCTCCCGGTGGGTATATATAAATTAGGATAGGTATGTTTGTTATTAATATTGCCTACAGGCACCAGTACAGATAATACAAAGAAGATAATGAGGTTCCAGAAGAATAATATATTTTGATGGTATGAGGCATGGGTGTTAATGAGCTAGAAAGTTATTCCAACAAAGTTTTGAGCTTGCAGATACTTGTTGATGTGAAAAGTGCTTACTAAGTTGACTTCAGGAAGTCAGAGACAAAATCATTGACTGAGGCAATGGAAGCAAATCTGCAAGTCCTTCCATGCAATATGGATAAAAAAGAAGAGTTGTAGAAAGAACAGTATTTCTGTAACCAGAACATCCAGGGAAGCCCTAGTCTTACTCCTGACCCTCACACTCCAGGAGAGGAAGATACATATCCCCAGGGGAGGAAAGTACCAGTTTAGGGTCCATTTCTGGAAAGTTAGTACCCATCCTTACCCTCTACCTCCTTACTCTATCTCCAAAGAGTGGTAGCCCCAGATCAGGACAAAGCACAGGCTGATATATGAGATCCTCCAGATTGGTAGACTCAAGGGGAGGTATTGAGAATTCTCAGGAGAAGTCTTTGGAATTTCCTGCTGTCAAGGAAAACCCGCTGCTTGAACTGAGAGTGTGAGTCAAGTTTGGTTGTTCCATAACTACTTGAACAAATTAAACGTTAGAACCAGGAAAAGCCCGGAAGGCATCTAGTTTTGCTTTCTCCTTTATAAGTTTACATATCAAAAAAAATTAGCACCAGCAAATATTGACGAAGATGTGGAGAAAAAAAGAACTCTTTTATACTGCTAGTGAGAATGCAAGCTGGTCCAACCATTATGGAAAGCAGTACGGTGTTTCACAAACTACTAAGAATGGAACTTCCATATGATCCAGCAATCCCACTCCTAGGTATATGCCCAAAAGACACAAAAACACTGATTCAAAAGAAGATCTGCACCCCTATGTTTGTTGCAGCACTATTTACAATTGGTAAGACCTGGAAACAACCTAAATCCCAAAAACAGATGACTGGATCAGGAAGATGTGGTACATATACACAATGAAATACTATTCAGCAATCAAAAAGATAATCTAGAGTCATTCACAGGAACATGGATGGAGCTGGAAGGGATTATGCTCAGTGAAATAAGTCAGAAGGCAAAAGAAAAATACCAGATGGTTTCCCCCTTAGGAGGAATATAAGGGAATCAAATAGTGATCAAGGAAAAGAACAATAACAACAACAACAATAATAATAATACAACAAAAACAAAAAGACAAGAACAAATTGGGGACATTTGGTGGTGAGGGGGGAGGGAGAGGGTTGAGGGCAGATGGGAGCACAAGGGACTGAGGAGATGGTGCACTGGTGAAATGATGGTGGGAAATCCAGGGGGACTACAATTGAAGTCAAATATATATAAATAAAGGAGAAAAAAAAGAAATGAGACACTGCACAGATGTATATTATGAGTAATGAGAAAAGCCATGTAACTATAGAAACAGTGGAGGCATAAAAGAAAATACACTTGGAAAAAAAAAGAAACAGTAACTGTTAGAGACATGTTTTTCATAGAAAATTAGATATAAATGGGTTTATGCATAATAGATAGTTCACATGAAATGCAAACTGTATCTCAAAGAATAAGAAAATAAGGAAAGCTGTCTGACTCATTATATGAGGTTAATATAATATTGACAATAAATCAGACTTAAAAAAAAAGAATAAAAAAGCAGAGATGTTTCCAACTATTTGAGGAGAAGTAGATCCTCGGCCCCCTCGGTTTCAGTTCATTGCTTTTCCCAGCATCACATGTGGTTAGAGCATGCTCCTGCATGGGTGTTGTTCCAACTTTTCATTGTTTTTCTAAAGCACTTTATTGATAGTTACTTTATAAAGAATATTATTTTAAAAATAGCCAGAATCTGATCTCTGTATTTAGTAAAATACTCAGAACGACAAATGCCACTTTGTAGAACATGGTTTGGCTCTAAAATAAAGTGAAGATGCATATGTAACATTTTCTTTAGTCTCTTAAATGTTTCCCACAAAAAGGACATTCAACATTACTTAATAACAAATTATTATTCAGGAGTTCAAAACGGAAGGCACTAGAAAATTCAGGGAGAAAAAATTGCTGCTAGACAGGAAGCAATAAAAACAAATGAAATTTAGAAGAAAATAATTATTTTTTTCCCCAAATCAAGAAAGAGAACAGAGCATTTCTAACAATACGTTTCCTAAGAGAAACTTACTCAGTATAGGAGGTCATTTGATTAAGGAAAGTATGAAGATGGAATTCCTTACAATAAGGGAAGCATGATAAACACAGGAAAATTTGCTTTGGAGGCAAATTGGTTGTATTTTAAGGATTCTGTGCCCAAAGCTAAACCCAGACACATTGACCTTGAAGGCAACATTTACATATGACCTTGAAAATAACAGAGCCTCTTGTACAAAGGCTTTGAAAACAATTTCACAAGTAAAGTCCTGCCTATTCACAAGCCTGAGTTGGACCTCAAAACTAAATAGATCTAGACTTCCTAATTCTAGAGGGAGAATGTACATTAAGAGATGGAGTACCATAGTGTTAACAACTTATATATTTTTTTTCTCGTAGGTTATTTATGTAGAATTTTAATATATTATCTCATTTGGTATTTAGTATAACTCTGAGTTAGTTTCCTAATATTGTACCCCATGTTATAGACTAGGAAACTGAGGAACTGAGGCTCAGATAGATTGTGTGATATGCCTAGGATCACATCTCTAGTGTGTTGCAGAGCCAAAACTCAAAGGTGGGTCTTCTTATCCCCAGCCTTTTATTCTCACTAATGTCTGTTCCTCTCTTCCTCAGCCTCCCCAACTGTAGCCATAAAATCAGACTGAAGAGTTGTCATACTCTTCTCAGCTCCTGCCATAACCACCCTCCACCTGCTAAGCACAAGCATCTTTTTAAGCCCTTCTTATAAATTGTTAATTTCAAAATGCTCTCTGCAGCTGTCCAATGTCTGATGTGTGTTTCTTAGTACATATCTGCAGAGTTGCAGAGTGAGAAACTTGAACCCTTGCCCTCTATTCACACTCTTAAGAGTATGATGGGAGGTGATAGGAAAGCCGTGAGAGCAGCGGAAGTTGGATGGATATTCCATGCAGGAAGATTGAGGGAAACCTATCTTCATGTCATGATTTGACCTGCAGAGATGTCTTCCTTACTCTTCCAGAAGGTTCTGTCCAGCTCATAGAGTTAAATGAAATAATCTACTTTCATATTTGTACTCTGCCACAGTGGTATTGAGTGGCCACAGGGCCCATGAGCTGGAAAGAGAATGTTAACGTTGGCACACAATGTTTCAGTCAGTCTGTCCATGCTTCAGATGCACTCACCAGCTCAGATTCATACTGAGTACTCACTAGGTCCCAGTCAGCATGGCGGATGCTGAAGATACTGTCATGAACACAGCAGAACATCTTTCCTCATGGAGCTTACATATAAGAGGGGAGAAAAATGTAGACAAATTACAAATTAATGTGGCTGGATAAGTGTGACCACAGAGAGAATGGGGAGGCCATCGAGTGGATGAGTTCTTTCAACCTTAGATGAGGAGGTAGGGTTTAATTTGAAGTGTGAGAGGAATCCCTGGAAGATTTTGAGCAGGACAGGAAATTGATATTATATGTTTTCAAAAGGATCTACTGATTACAAAAAGTTACAGGCCTATTATAGAGCTGGAAAGACATCACTGTTACTGTGTCTTGACCACAGTAATTTGAGTATCAAACTACCCCCAGGAAGGAGGAGGACTCCCCACTGCCAAACCGTTGCATGACTGGTTGTCATGAGCATGATACCACTGTGAGAGATTCATGTCTGTGTGGTTGAACTAAGGATGAAAAGATTTCCTGTCCTCAGTCTCTGGGATAATGGAAGCACAGAGAACAGCTTGGAGTTTTAGTAATCTGAAAATCAGTGTAAAGTTTCTAGTATTTGAAAATTCTTAGGAACAAAATATTGCAAGAGTTTTAAGTGTTGATTGGTTGGGGATGTGATTTTCATTGGACAGTTTTTTAACACTTGCCAAATTATTCCATATGTGTTATCTCATAAGGTTGGAATAAGAGGGCAGGTAGACCTGAAACTTAGCAAGGGAAGTTCTACCTCATTGTACAAGGTAGAAATCCTGGGTCAAAACTAGAGTTTCAGTGAATTCCATTACCATAGTGCTCAGAACAAACCACCTCAAACCAGTGACCCCCACTGATGAATTTGCTAATTGCTTGGACCTCTGGGTGAGCTGGTTTGAGCTAATCTTGTCTGCAGGACTTGTTGCCAAGCTGCAGGTTGAGTTCACATCTTTCCACACCATCTCTCATCCTTCTTGGAATGGCAGTAACAAAATAACGTTCTTCTTGTGACAAGGAAACGTAGCATAAGAGGTCAGTCAACTCCAATGCCAAGGCACATTTCAAGCTGTGTCAGTACCACAGACATTCCATCATCCATACATAACTTCAGTGGACAAAGTAGACCCGCCCTGGTACAGGTGGGAGAGGGGAGAGAGAAAATATTTTCAGAATAACACCCTCATCTCTCATTCCAGGTTTTCTGACTTCCAGATTTGTCAGCTTCTCCTGGCTGAAAGAAGTGATTCAAGTTTATTGATTTGTTTAAAATAGTGTTAATTATTTAGAAAAATCTTTTAGACCAATATCATAGGACTTATGCAGTACAAATACGTAATTGTGGAATAATAGCTCTGTGTCTTATGCCAATATATAGGTAGGTACAAAGAAAAATCTTGGTGTCTGATATTTAAGATGCAAGTAATATGTTAGCCCTCAAATATTCAAGTTAGCCCAATCGCATAATAATAAACTACTACTAATTAGCTCAGTTATAAGATCTGATAAAATTTCCTTCACTCACACTTGTCCTTGATAGCGCACCCTCAGAATGCCTTGGGAGCTAACAGACAATATTTGTAGTGCAGATCATTTAAGAAAGGACCTACGATGTGCATGTACATACATGCTTTTGCCTTAGAATCAGCTTTGTAAATCCAGCTAATCTTGATTATAGAAAAGAACAATTTATATTCTCCAAAAATACCAATCCTTAATCTCCACTAATATATTAGCATCACAGGATTACATATAAAGAGTTAGAAGGTCATTAATAGCTCTGTGATTTTTATTCATTTATTTAACCATTGTTTCAAGATGGGTATTATGGGTAACTTATGTATTTACGCTCCCTGGAATAATACTGCTTTCAGTATATTACAGCTCTGCCCTGTATGTGTATGACCTCACCGTACAACCTAGTCAGTTTTTTCAAGCATATGATTAATAATTGTTGTGATAGTAGTAATAAAGAATAGGTATTCTGGGCTGGCACCATTATCAGCCCTTGAGATATATTTCTTTCAAATATTCAGGGTGATTGTATGAAGTAAGTACTGCTATTAACCCCAGTTGTCCTATAGGCACTGAAAAAAAATTTAAATAATGTATCTAAGGTCCACCAGACCTTGGAAGACATTTTCTGGTATTCCCTATTAACACAAGGCAGGCTTATTATCCTTCAATTAGCAAGGTTTGAGGCATTCATAGCTGTGAAAAGGAGTTTTGAGTGAGGAGTGTTGAATGAGTTGTTTGTGTGCATTTTGGTTTTTCCAATCAGAGCATGTCTAGAGCAGTTTTAGGTTCATAGCAAATTTGAACAGAAGGTGCAGGTACCCCATACACCTGCCCTTAAAGGTACACTGCCTTTCCATTATCAGCATCTCCCACCAGAGTGGTATTTTTGTTAAACAGTTGCTGGGCCTATACTGACACCTTTTGTAACTCAGAGTCCATAGCTGACATGAGGGTCCACCCCTGGTGTTGAATGTTATGTGAATTTGGACATCTGTCCACCATTTTGGTATCTGACAGTCCTGAAAAAAATTCCTGTGCTCTGCCCATTCATTATCCTTCCCCTCCCCTAACCCTTAGTTATTCTAAGGGTTATTCTAGCTTTGCCTTTCTAGAATGTTGTATAGTTAGACGTGTGTATGTATTTTATTGGAGTTAATGGAGATTGATTTTTTGTGCTGCTGCTGGCTTGGTTTACTACTGGGTCACCCTTCATGTCTCTCCATGAGACACAGAGAGGTGTCATGGTTTAGTAGGTAAGAGCATCATCTCCAGATTCAGACTCTGGGTTCAGACCCCTGTCCTGCCACTTAGGAGCTGTGGGACATGGACAAAGTACCCAGGGCTTCAGTATATGTATGTGTCTTGACTTTCCATGTGCTGAAATGAAGAGACCCATGTGCCCTTGATAGTAAGAGCATTAAAGTGAGTTTATATTTGTAAACCTCATAGGACAAAGGAAATTTTTGCTAAATATCATGTAGGAGACTTGGGTTTCTCACTTATTTGATAGCTAATGGGAGACTGGGAGCAGAGTCCTACATCATGGCTTTAGGCAACTTAATCTGACCTTAAGCTTAGTCATTTGAATGAAGTGGTTAGACTACAGAAAGTTACACACAAAATCTCACTTTTTCCCCAGAACCCTAGAGATTTGTTTTTTTTTTTTAAATAAATACCATATTTTAAACTTTAATAAATACTTAACTGATCAAACTTTATTTCCCTTGATGGAAAGCACATGGATATGGTTAGGATTATATCTGTGCAGCCCATGTAGTAAGGCTCCAGATCTATGCTTACTAGACAGCTGGGAATAAAAAGTACAAAACGTTATAAATTAGGTGTATGTTTCATTCCATTTTGGTGAAATTCTAATATATGCACATGTTACTAAGTCTAGTGAATTGTGGTTGCCTCTGAGAGTTTGGAAGATGGATGCCCTTCTCTTTCTTTTCTATGTCTTTGCATGATTGAATATTTTTTTACAATGAACATTTCTTTATAACCAGCAAAAAAGTAGTTTGAAATAAACAACTCTATTTTAATATCTTAAAAAAATAAACTCTCAGGGAACATGGAAAAAGAAGTGTTCCATGACTTTTAGGTTTGAAGACCTTATCCAGAAAAATGCACTCAACAAACCCACATTTGTATGTATGTTAGAAAAAACAAATGCCCTCAGAATTGAAAATTTTTATCGAACATAGCAGAGTGTTTGTTTCTAGATGTTGCTTGGGGTTTACTCATTTCAAAATGTGCACTGTTGCTAATTGAAGGATGATGTGTTGCAGCCCGTTGCAGCCCGGCCAGGGCCACATGCTACAGGATCCTGCTGTCAGGGCTGAGGGTGACCGCTCAGAGAGAAGGTGGCCCCTTCATCTGACCCCAGCGGGCAGTGGTTAAAGCTCAGCATTACTATGTCACGTCCAGTTCTCTTGCTGATGACTCTAGAGTAGTGTCATATCTCAGCCATTATATACTTGAGGGTTATCAACTGTTTAAAAAATCATGGATTGCAGTTGTGCATGTTTATATATATTATTTCTAAAATGCCTTTTAAGTTGCTATAGCTCTTTAAAGTTGAGATTTCTAAAAATCTCCATATTTTGGAACAGTTCTAGCCCTGTTGGGGAATAACACTTATCCTGTACAGGAATTCTGCTTCATTTCTAGTCTAAGGACTAGCCATGGTTGTAAATCAGCTTTTTTCTCTATTTTGATCAGAATACCAACTGAAACGTTGAATGCTAACTTGGTTTCCCTAATAAATACTAGAAAGTAAAGTTTGCACAAAAGTTATTTTGAATACTTGTGAATGCATATTTCTGCTACTATGTCATGGTCCCATTTATTGTAGGTAGCATATTATTTCTTATGTTTTGAATACTGTTGTGTCCACAGTGCCTAGAACAGTGCCTGGCAAATAGTAGACACAATATTTTAGAGTGAATAAGAAAATAAATGATTACTGATATCATCATTTTGTGACAAGCACAGTAAGAAAGAGTAAATGCATTAGTTAAAATGCAATATAATAAGTTAAAAAGTATTTCAAACATTTACTATGGCATTTTGGAAGACTTATTTTTATATTGACATACAAATACTTATTCCATGGTATTGTTTACATTGGATGATATAAAATTTCTTTACAAAAGATGTATTAAAATTCAACACTTTTTAATATCTCATCTCTATTGCTTATCTTCCAGCTCCTATCCTAGTCCCCTCTACCCCACCCCCCCACCCCCAACACACACACACACACAAAAGCGTTAGCTTACAAATCCTGGTTTAGCTTTTCTACTCTTTTAAACATGTTTGAAGTATTTTTTTTTTTTGGTTGGTTGGTTGGTTTGTTTGGATGGGTGGGTGGGAACTGGTTGTTTTAACTCTTTACTCATGTTTTCCTGTTATTGCAGTTAAAAATTCAGGAGTATCTTATAAAATACAAAAACAACAAAACACAAACAGTGGTGGAAGAGAAACAAACAAAAATTAAAATTATTTTCCATAGTGTCCAGTGCATTCCTACAAACAAATGAGTAATCCTATGTAGGTTTGATCTTCATGTGGATTGATCTGTTTTTGTAGTGCCTCGAGCCATTGCAGAGTGAGCTTTTTCAAGCTGGGAAACTTTAGAATACTATAGAGAGCATTGTTCTGCAGTTGTTTTCCTGTAGAATCTCAAGGAATTGCAGAGCTTAAGCATGGCAGCTTGGGGAAAAACCTTTCCAGCTGTTTGTCCCCTGGTCTCCCCACCTCCATCTGGTCTCATAGCCAGGGACTGATGCTCTGCATACTCCTCCCTGCCCTCCTCTGTGTGTGATCATCCTCTGCAGTGTCCCTGCTCCAAGAGAAGGTGAAAACCAGCCTGCAGGTTTAAATTAATTGCACTGCTCAGTGATGCTATGAGTTAGCTAATGCTTTAAATCACGACATTCTTAACTTCTAGTTTAAACATAATTGGAAAGAGAAAGCTGACTTTAAAGAGGTAAGAGACAAAGTAAACTTAGGTGAAGCAGTATATAACACTCATATGCAAATACTTGAATAATCTCATAAAATTATTCATAGGCAGTTGAATATTTTATCAAATACAAGTGTTACTGATTTGAGACAATGATTTAGACCCCTTTGTGTTTGCAAAACTTACCTAGCTATGTTGCTTTTATTCTAATAGTATACTTCCTATATATATATATATATATATACACACACACACATATGTATATATATTTTTTTAGTTTATAGATGCTACTGCATACTCATTATAGAGAATGTGAGACACAGCTCTGTTTGAAATTGTGTGCTTTGGCAGTTAAGATCTGAAAGATGTTGGATACAAGAGATCAGGTCCTGCATATGTTATTGGAAGTATTTACCTTGACTTCAGGTATTCCCGTTTTCTCATCTTAGTTTGGAAAAGAAACCAGTACAGTTAGTGACTCTGGCTCTAGGCCCCCAGGGTACTATGTCCATGTCCACATTGTAGCACTGCCACCTGTATTTGTAATTCTGTATTTATGTTTCTGTGCCACTGAACTGTCCCAGGACTTAGTGGCTTCTCTGTGCCGATTGCCCCGTCCAACACTTCGCATGCAAGCAGGTGCCCAGGTGAAAGGTGCTAAAAGAGTTTTTGTAAAGTGATGGAAGCTAAATGTAGGAAGAGTTCCTCCTAGTTTTTTTCTCTTTCATATGGTATGTTTCACTATCAGTTTTAGCTCTCTTAAGCACAGCTAAAATCGACAGATTATATTTCTGAAAAAAATTTTCATTTGCATATCTTCTCAAGTTCTAAATAGAAGCAATTCTTAGAACTAATATTTATGTGCAGTCATTAATTGCTAAGAATAATAATTTACTTGTAAATGCAAGATTGTATTAATTTTATCTGTAATGGAATTCTTGTTCCTACTGGAATCACAGCATATTATTAAACTTGCTTTGTGGGGAGTACAAAGTTAAGGAGCTCAAATTTGTTTTACAAGCACATTTGATGTAATTAATTTAAAAAATATTCCTTGCTTTTTAAATACCAGAACTTAGATAACATTTTTTAAACCTTTATAAAAAGAACTGCCCTTCCTTTTTCTTCTTTTCAGTTAATCCTTAAACCTAGAATATGCCTTTAAATTTCTATTCTACACCAGCTGGCTGAATTATGTTGCAGCTTACATAATGCAATATACTAGAGAGTAAACGGAGACATTCTTTTGAAACAAATAAGCACATAATTGTTGGGGAGCACCTTTGCCTATAGCTTTAGAACAGTGAACCTTTGTAATCAGACCCGATTTCCTTTAGTGCACACTAGCACTGCATAATAGCTACTTTCTATACTGATACATGAGTGGCTAGGTTATTAAGTATTTTGGCAATGACCCCTGCTTGCATGATAACTTTGATACTCCATAAGAACTTCAAATATCTTCTGCAATATCACAGAAAGACAGATGTATTTTCAGCATATTTGAGTTGCATATGAAGTTCACATTCTGAAACCTAGAATCATCCTAACTCCTACGTTTCTGCTATACACGATTACCAATTTATCAATAATTATTACTGGTTCTAACTTAAAATATAGTTTCACACTGACCCCTTTCACTGCATCCACTTGATTACCAAGCCTGAGTTCTGTTATCTCTCCCTTGAATAGTCATAAACTTTTATTGGTCTCCCTGCCTCCACACTTGCCTCTGGTATGTATTCTCCAAACAGAAGTCAGAGTAATCCTTAAGAAAAACATCTATATAATATTTTAAATGTCACAAAGGATCTGTATGAGCTGGTCCTTCTTCCAGTCTCTGATCACCCACCACTGCTGTTTCCCGGGTGGTCTACTCCAGCCCCCTTTCCTCCAGGCTCACTCCTGCCTACACATCTCTTACTGAATTCGAGTTTCCTGCAGGCAGAAGTGTTTTCCATTTGGTTGCCACCTATGTCTTCAGCTCCAAGAAATATACCTGGCACATAGTAGTAGAAGTTCAATAAGTAGTTGAACAAATGAATCATCATCCAATATTTCCAGTCACTCCTTTTGAGTAAACTCTATGTCTAGAGAAAAGAAGCTGTTTATTTTTAAATTTCTTTTTGTTCTTCTTATAGAGTGATATTCTTATGCCTCAACCATACTGTAATAAAAGCAGTGTAAATCATTTTGAGTCTCTCTTTTAGATGCTTACAAGGAAAAGTAAGCAACATTGACAAAAAGACACCAACCAATATTAAGCAAAATTAAGCCTATTAAATCTTAAGTTATTAAAGAAAAATGAGATCAACATGAAAAAGGAACTACTTACTCTTACTGAGGATGTTCACATAAATCTGGTCTACATGGAAAGACAGTCCATATTGCTAAGCACAAATATTTGGATCATCTTTTTCAAATAAAAATATATTTGAGAGGCCTCCCTGCTAGCACAGTGTGTTAAGCAACGCACTATGAAGCAAAACGCAGCCACTTAAGCATGAGTTCAATCCCTGCTGCTGGCCAGGGAGGGGACCCACATGGCACAGCAGACCTCTCCTGTCTAGCCTGCTGTTCCCCTCAGCAGTGTTTTTCGGTTGATCTGCCTGTTGTGTTCCTCACTCTGTCTCTGGTGAATCCTCTCACTCCTCACACCTCTGGCCTGTACCTCAGTTCTTGTGTATGTATAAATAAGTAAATCTTTAAAAAAATAAACTGTAAAAAAAATACGCATTTGAATGAAATTCCAACCAGATTCCCAATGGGAACTCTGTTTATTGTGTTGGTTGACTTTTATTTGCCCTTCCCTCATCACCAAGCCGGTGTCCTGTCATGCCTGTCATTCTACATCATAGCGCCTTGTTTTATTTTGCTAAAACAGTCTTTTTCCCCCTGTTTTAATAAAATATAATTGACATATAACATTATGTAAGTTTAGTGGGTTCAGTGTGATTTTGGGTATGTATGTATGACAAATTAATTACACAATCAGGTTAGTTAACACAGTCATTGTATCATATTCTTACAATTTATGTGTGTTTGTGTGTGTGTGGTGAGAACATTTAAAATGTACTGTGGTGAGAACATCTTTCAAATAATCAATACAGTGGTATAGACTATAGTTTTAATGCTTTACATTCCATACCCAGAACTTACTTATCTTACAACTGAAAGTATTTACCCTTCAACTATTTTTACCCATTCTCCACCCCGTCCCACTCTCTGGCCCTGAGAATCACAAAGCTGTTCTCTTTGTTGATTTTTTTTTTTTTTCATTTCACATGTGAGATCACTTATTTCACTTAGAATAATGCCCTCCAGGAGGTCCATCCATGTTGTAACAACATAGATGGATTTCTTTTCTTTTTTTATAACTGAATAAAATTCTGGGGTGTGTATATGATATTTTCTTTATCCATTCACCCATCAGTGGACACTTAGGTGGTTTCCATGACTTGGTTACTGTAATTAATGCTACAATAAAAATAAGGGTGCAGAAATCTTCTTGAAATTATGGTTTTCTTTCCTTCAGATACACAGATACATGCTCACAGTGCAATTACTGGGACACGGTACCTCAAGTTTTGTTTTCTGAAACCCCCTACCCCCAATCGTTTCCATAGTCACTATACAGTTTTATAGTCTCACCAACACCGTATCAAGGACTGACTCCCTTTTCTTTACACCCTTGCCAACACTTACCTTCTGTCCTTTGGATAATAGCCATTCTAGCATGTATGAGGTGGAGTCTCATTGTGTTTTTTTATTTGCATTTTCCTGATAATTCGGGTGTTTTCATTTACTTGTTGGCTATTTGAATATCAGGCAGCTTTTCCTCTATTTTCTTCTATAGTTTCAGGTCTGCCACTTAAGCCTTTAATCCTTTTTGAATGAGTTTTTGTGAGTGGTGTGAGCTGAGAGTCCAGTTTCATTCTTTTGAATGTAAATTTACAGTTTTCCCAGCACAATTTATTGAAAAGATTATGTATTCTCCTTGAGTATTGTTTACTCTCTTATCAAATATTACCTGATCATGTACACATGAGCTTATATCTGGGCCCCCAGTTCTGTTCCACTAATATATTTTTGTGAGTACCACACCCTTTTGATTACTATTGCTCTATAACATACTTTGAAACAAGAAAGTGTACTGTCTCCAGCTTTGTTCCTCTTTCTCAAGATGGCTTTGGTTGTTCAGAGCCTTCTATGGTTTCATATTAATTTTAGTGTTCTTTTTTTGTATTTCTGATTTTAAAAAATGCTATTGGAATCTTGATAGTGATTACACTAGAACTATAGATGACTTTGGATACTATCTACTTTTTACCAGTATTAATTCTTCCAACCATTCCATGTGCATTGAATATCTTTTCATTTATTTGTATCTTTTTTAAATTTCTTTCATCAATATCTTACAGTTTTTAATATACAGATCTTTCACTTACTGAGACCCCCTAAATTTATTCCTAATTATTTTATTGTTTTTTGCTGTAATGTAGGGGAATTATTTATTTCTTTTTCAGGTAATTTATAGTCAGTATAAAAAAATGCAACTGATTTTATGAGACTGACGCGCTACCTACTGCGCTAACGAGGCACCTGCAACTGATTTTATATATTGGTCTTGTACCCTACAACTTTATTATTTCTAAGAGTTTTTTTTTTTAATTATTGTTGTTGTAGGTTATGGAGTCTTTAGGTTTTTCTTTTTATTAAATCATGTTACTTCAAATAGGCTATTTTATTTCTTCCTTTCCTGTTTGGATGCCCCTTCCTTTCTTCCTTCCTGACTTCCTCCCTTCCTTCCTTTTTGTCTTGATTGTTCTAACTAGGACTTCCATTACTATGGCGAATAAGAATACTTAACAGTAGACACCCTTGTCTTATGTCTGATCTAAGAGAAAAGGCTTTCAACTTTTCACCATTGAGTATGATATGAGCTTGTCATATATAAACTTTAATATGTTGTTATTTATTCCCTCTATACCAATTTGCTGAGAGGTTGTATCATGAAAAAATACTGATTTTTTCCAGTGTCTTTTCTGCATCTATTAAGAGACTTGTATAACTTTCACCTTTCATTCTGTTAATGTGATGTCTCATATTTATTGATTTGAATATGTTGAAACATCCTTGTATTCCTGGGATGCATAATATAAAATAAAATTATTTTTTCATTGTGGTGGGAAAATGAGAAATAATCTGTCAACATTTGTTAAAATGTGAAACATGCATACCATTTACCAAATTCTATAATGGCAAACCTAACAGAAATTGAAGTGTGAGCATATAGAAATAAGTGTACAAGGATATTTATTGCAGCATTGCTTTTAAAGGGAAGGGAACTAGAAATGCTCTAAAATTTCATCAGAAAGAGAATGAGCAAGAAACTTAAGGTACTACTGTCCTGTAGAATATCATATAATTTTTAAGGCATTTAGCATATCTATTTTCTTGTTTTGAAGGATAATTTAATATACAAATTACTACAGTAAATGGCTAAATTCTTTCAGAGAATGTTTATTGTGCAAACCATTTAAAAATTAATATTGTAGGGCCTCCCTAGTGGCACAGTGGGTTAAAGCAATGAACTATGAAGCAAATTGCACCCCCTGTAGCACGAGTTTGATCCCTGCCAGTGGCCAGGGAGGGGACCCACATGGCCCTGCAGACTCTCCTGCCTCTCCCGCTGCTGCCCAAGGCAGCGTGTTTCAGTCAGTCTGCCTGTTCTGCTCCCCACTCTGTCTGGTGAATCCTCTCATCTCCTGTGACTCTGGCCTGTGCGCCAGCTCTTGTATGCATAAATAAATAAATCTTTAAAAAAATTAATGTTGTGTATGTTATATACTTGTATATATAGATGTACTTGTATTTATTTATGTAAGAAATACATGAAAAGAGATAAACCATTGTAAATCTGTATTTTAAGAGTAAAAGATGGGGAGCAGAAGAGATTATCAATATCTAATTATGCTTCCCTATTGTCTAATTTAATAAAGTAAACACGTGATTTGTCAACTTTAAAAATGTAATAAAGGTGCCTCCCTGGTGGTGCAGTGGGTTGATCACCGCACTGTGAAGCATCCTTAGCACAGCAGCACAAATTTGATCCCCAGCCAGGGCGGGGACCCACATGGTGCGGCAGACCTCCCCTGCCTCGCCTACTCTCCCCTCAGCAGTGTGTTTCAGTCAACCTGCCTGTTCTGCTCCCTACTCTGTCTCTGGTGGATCCTCCCACCTCCCACACCTCTGACCTGTACCCTAGCTCTTGTATGCATAAATAAAAAAATGTTCTTTAAAAAATGTAATAAAGATCATTCAATGATAAATGTGAATATACATTATAGGGCTTTGGTACTTTGGCTTTCAGCATATGTAAATAGCAAATAGTGTAGGAAAGGAAAGCCAATATTACTGGATCAGGTCAAAGGTATTTTCATAGAGAAAACAGCCTGTCTGACTCAATTGACCTTGATATTGATTTGTCAGTATTCTTCTATAAATATGGTTAGACTTTGAAGGTATGGAATTTGCATTTTTTTAACTCAATTAAAACTTATTCTAAGAAATACTTACTGGGAAACCAGATTATGTAATGAACCATCCTAAAAAAAGAAAACAATGCTTCATTGTTTAAAATGTGACAATCCTCCTGTTGTATTCTTTATAGCTATACAATCTGGAGATTAAGACCTACTATAGCTAATATAGGGCCTCTCTGGTGGCACAGTGGGTTAAGCAACATACCATGGGGCAAACCACAGCCACTGCGGCACAAGTTCAGTCCCTGCCGCTGGCTAGGGGAGTGACCCACATGGTCACTGCTCCCCTCAGCATTGTGTTTCATTTGATCTTCCTGTTCTGCTCCCTTTTCTGTCTCTGGTGAGTCCTCTCACCCCCCCCCCACCCCACCCCCGACGCCAGTTCTTGTATGTATAAGTGAAATAAATCTTTAAAAAAAAAGACCTACTATAGCTAATATAGTTGTGACTAATGTGGCTAAATACCTTTTTAAAACTTGACTTTTCTATTATGTGCTCACAATATATGATTTGAAACAAAGATTGTTTATCTTTTCTTTTTTATTTCAGAACGCTTTACGCTGTACAGCTCTAAAAACCTTAGACAAGCATGGAATAAGTAAGTCTTTATACAGATTCTAGTTACTCTCTCTCTTTCTCCCCTCCCTTTCTTCCTCTCTCTCCCCTCCTTCCCTTTCTTGCTCCCTCTGTCAAGCTTTAAAATGTTCCTGAAAAGTTTGTCATGTCATGGTTTCATTTGTTCAACTTGTTCTCCATTCACCCAGTCATTTCACCATTAAATAGTTATTAAGCCCTATGCGCCAGCTTCCATGCTCACGTATGAGTTTGAGTTCCTAGAGCAATGTGACATTGCTTCAGACTTGTAAACCCCAAATTTCATGGTGATCCATCTTTTTTTTAATGAGATTCCAAATTAAGATTTTGTTATCAGCAAAATCTTAAATTAAATACAAAATAGTGACTGACTTTCTAATCTCAATAGTGTTGATGACAATCTTTTAGCTAGAAGAAACTGAGTTTTCAGATTTTTTTCAATTTACCTGTTGTTCCCCTAAATCTTATTGGGAGACTAAGTACATGTTTCACTTGAAGTGTAATTTTTATTCTCTCATCTGACTTTGTTGAAGTAGTTTCATTTATTGGTTTCAAAATTTGATGAAATCTCAAGATCTGGGTCTCTCAGTTTATTCAGGTGTTTTATTACAAGTCAGTCTGTTAGGAAATCACTGCAAGTTGGAAACCAAAGTAATTAATTCACCCCATTTTGTGGTGGGGATCACATTTCAAGCCTTATGCATCAGGTAAAGGTAACTGGAACTGCTTTAACTGAATAAACTAACATCATAGCAAAGCAAAATTTTGTTTGTGGGAAAATAAGTGCTTTCACCTCACTTTTTGCTGTTTTCATAGTTAAGTTGAGATACCATCAGTGATGAAAATTCAAAAATAAGAAAAAACCTTTTTATAATAAAAATGCTATTAACCAATGCTATCGGTAGATATAGTGGATGTTGTCATGGTTGTTATAGTTCCTGCTGTTGGAATGAATATATTAAATTCCACAGTAACTTATTTGAAACATCTGGTAATTAATTTTTTTCTAGTATAAACTTTTTTCATTAATGATGTGTCATTATTTTACATCGTTGTTTGTTTTTCACAATATAAGTTTTCTCCCTTCAGGTGTGGTCACCATAGTTTTTCCACCACCAAAGCACCCATTGCCCTCCACCATGGCAATTAATTTTGATTAAATTCAAACTTCAAAGAACACACTGGTTTCATTTTAATCTAATAGAAGTCTTTGCATTTGTTCAGTTCTTAATATCCAGTCTCCCATAGCAGGCATGAGTGTTCCTCATCTGTTACCCCGTTCCCCCTTACCCCAATTCTTCCCACCTTCCTCCCTACACACTTTACTCAGTGTGTCTAATATATTAAGTGCTTTTTATACAGTAGATATAAATAACATACAGATCTTATCTCAATTAAATGGTCAACACATCATTCCTCTCATTATTGTTCAAAAATTTTTGTCTAAATAACAGTTATGAAACAATTCTTGATAAAACAGTTGAATCTATCATTCTATATTTAGAAACATATAGTAACAAGAAAACTGGACAAATCTACACATAGTAGCATTTATGGCCAATACATTCCAATTCAGGCAACTCTCCATTTCTTTCCTACAGAGAGTCAGAGCTAGAATGACCTCCAGGTCACCCAGGCAAATCAATGCAATGTCCTCCACTTAAAATAGTCTAGAAGAGATGAGGGTGGGGGAGGTCTGTGGGTGATGCTAAATGGTATTTCTTCCACTGCCCTCTTGAGTGTGGCCCAGTCCATTTAGACTGGCACATGCCACTGTGCATTCTGGTTACTTGTGTCCAGCACCCCAGATCAGGCAGATGACCTTCTTGTTTAACCATTGCATGGTGATTAATGCGTTGCCTGACAGAAAAGATACTTTTGTCCATTTACATTTTTCTATTCTAGGATAAACTAGGTTATTTAGTGTCTTGCAAAAAGAAAAAGAAAATCAAACTAATATTCAGGCTTGGCCTGGCTCCACTTTGTTCTCACCACCTACAACCTGATGCTTTCCTTTCTCCGAGAGATACCATTCATGCCACAAGAGAAATAATTAATTCACCTAACAGAAGTAGTTAATGTCATTGACAAAAGTTGGTGTGTGATCCTCTGATATTGTTCTAGAAAGTTTTAAGATTGTGTGATTGCACTCATCCTCTAAAATTTTCTTGGATAATGTTAAATGTCAGATAATATACTTTTATTTTTAATGACAATACAAATTTTTCAGAATGTGATCTTTTTTTTTGGTGTAGAGTAATTGGAGAGTAGGCGGGGGAGGGAAGGAGTGAGAGGATCACAAGAGACAGAGTGGGGAGCAGAGCAGGTGGATCTACTGAAATACACTGCTGAGGGGAGCAGCAAGACAGAAGTCTGCTGTGCCACGTGGGTTAGCAACGTGGGATTGAACTCAGGCTGTGGCACTGATATTGCTGAGACTTAAACCCTTAGAACACCAGGGAGATCCCAAGAATGTGATTTTTCACAAAATAAGAACACAGTTTCTCTTTAAGATCAGGCACTTGAGAAATTTTATTTGCATTTTCCGTGAACATAAGATTTTTAATTAGTCTGTAGAAACAAAATTAAAATATTGAAGGAAGTATCATTATATTTCATATGTAGTCCTTTTACTCAGATGGGAGAATTATAGCTAATGTCTTTTGATCTCTACCATCATATAAGCTTTTTTAAAAAATTAGATTTAATTCAGATATTTAACAAACTAAGTTCCACCCTTACATTACTTTTAAAATATTTTAGGAAAAATATTAAAGATGAGCTTGAGGTAAGATTTAAAAACAATAAATATGACTTGTTTAGAAACATGCTATTTTTAAGTCCCTTTAAGTCTTATTTTTGTTGCCTAAGCATTTATTTTAGAAGACACTAAGTAATATAATCATCATCAAAAATTTTATAAATATAATACTTTTTGGTATCCCAGAAAATGTTAAATATTGAATCTAATAAGTGCTAGCTTTTAGCTTGATTTAAACCTAATACAATTTACAGAAAACAGAATTTAGAGACATTTATTATATTATTGATTCTTCCTCCATATGGTCTTGTGACCTTGCAACCATCATTGACATTTTAGCATCTCCCACTTCAGAGTGAGGTCTAGGTTCAGAAAAGCTGCATTTAAAGATGATTAAGCAAATGCTGGCATACCCTGTCAATGCTGATTTTCTTGTCCAGAGCAGAATTACAAAATTGAAGCAACTTCTTTTATACGGAAATAATAGGTGCAAAATAAGTGAACTATTTACAAGGATTAATTTGAATTCAGTGTACATGAATTAATATAAGATGGTCAGGTTAATATAAAAAAGTAAGTGTTCAAAATTAAATGTCTTTTAAAATAGGTGTAACCCAGCTATCGAAGCTAGTGGACCTGCTAACTTGCCTAAGAGTAAGAATTTTGTTAAGAAATGAATCCTTAAGTCTCTTTGGAATGGCTCTCACAAATGACCTAGTTTATTTTGGGGCCAAGTCTGCTCTGGGTAACACCCATGCAATTCCCTACTGACTTCATTTTATACCAGTAACCGTGGGCATAATTTTATCCTCTGAAGGAATTTTTAGTATTCTGGGAAAACAAAGCAGGGATGGGAGAAAAATTTCAAAAGATCCAGCAGATATCTAAACTCAAAGGATAATATAAAGAAGATATCTTAATTGTAAGGTTCAGAGTAATTAATATGTAATATAAAAAGAGAAGTGCATGATCTGTGTGGGCTCTTCCTACATAAAGAGGATTTTGGATTAAAGAGAGACAAATCTGAATTTTATAAATACATAACTGTTTTCTGATAGCCTTCAAAACATTCTGTTTTATTTCATTGGTGTTATAAAGACTCACACTATTTTTCTTCCAAATATCCCTATTTATAGTTGTCTGACATTGGCATGTCTGTGTAATGAACAGAGAATTTCAGCCACTAAAAAGACCTTTTATTATTCTGGCTGGAGAAGAAGCCTTAGTATATGCTCTCCAGAAAAGTGAAGGGTAAGATTCCAGGAACACAGTTGCTTGTTTTGGAACTTCTTAACAGCTGAACAATTTAGGAGGTTTGAAAGTAGCTGAAGGAGAACTAAAAATAAACTGCTGAGATCACAGGAGACCTATTTGGAAAACACCACTCACAGTTGATAAAGAATAGCACATCCACAGACTTGATAAGTGTAGGTAGGTAACCTTATCCTGCTTGCTGTACCTGTGTGCTCTAGTTCTGTTATAATCTTTGTTACTTAAATCCAAATGGATTTCTCCTAAGAATTGATAAAATATATATATATATATTTTAACATGTGTAATAGAGATAGTCTTATAAAGCTACCTTTATGGAAATGCAAAAATAGAGATGAAAACACTTATTATTATTCGAATGGTCGAGCTGAGTGACAAACCATAATTTAAAAGACTGGGAAATGTTGTATAATTTAGTGTTCTTTAATTTTCCTGGAATATTTTATCTTACTCAGTGTTTAACTTCCAAAATGTATCTTGAGGTTGTCCTGCTATATATTTGTGTTATATATGCATAAAGTATAGCATATTTTTAAAAAATAATATTTAAAGAAATAACAAATTTCACTGTTTATTTTAGTGGTTCTCTATCCTTGTTAGCATATCTGCTTGTGTTTCATTAAGATTTAAATCAGTGACTTCTCAAGAAACCTAATCGCCTTGTTTTCTAGTCAGTCCTATTCTTCTAAGTTGATCTAAAAGTCTCTAAAATAATTATAAATTGCAAAGTTAGAGAATTCAATTTCTTTGCCTGTTGTTGAGAAGTGTGAGCGGAAAGTAAAAATAGTTATTAACACTAGGAGGCGCAGTTGAGTTGAGCCAGATCTTTAAATCCACTTTCACGTCGTTCTTATTGTTGATCATTTTTATTATCATTCTATTTGCTTCAAAGTAACTGTTTTAATTTATTTAGTGCCTGGAGATTTCTGCTCACAATGTTTTCAAAGAAATTAGTCTTTCCATTGTCAGGGCACTTTTTCAGGGGATGGATTGATGAGGGCCACAAGCACCACAGCAGACGCTAAAGCAGACATTTTGGAATTCAGTCTCAACTCTGAGCGTGAGTGGGAGCTGCCATTGTTGACTGCCCATATCTGGATTTGAATCCAGCATTGGGATGAAGTTCTTTGCGACCTTCCACGCCCTTGAAAATACAGTTCCAGCACATCCAAGCAAGTCCTTGCCCAGATCTTGCACACCACACGTGATTTTGCTAGAGGTCCCAAAGGCTCACCTGCCTGATTGAAAGTTGCAGTGCAGAACAGTTGCTGGGGAACACTGATTTTCAGAAGGTGAATCATTAGTTACAAAAAGCATTAAAGTGTGGTTATTTATCATACACATCAAACCCCTCTCCAGCTAACCCCTTTTCAGCATTTCTGAAAAATCGCAGAATGGGTTCTTGAAAGGAAAAAGAGGCAAAGCTTTCCAGGCTGTGGTAGGAACACTGAAGAGTCTCAGAGAAGATAGCACCATACCCAGGTCTATGATGAAGGGTGGGAGCAGGTGCCAGGAGGGCCAAGAAAGAGCTGTCCAAGGGAAGTTGGCAGATTCGCAAAAAGCCGAGCCCTGACACAGACAGCAACAGCCTGCGTGTGCTGATGCCTGCGAGTGCTGATGCCTGCGACATACCCAGTCAGCTGCACTACCTCACGTGCTCTCATTGCTCTGGAGTCATGGCTATGATGGAGGCCGTAGTGGTAATCAACATTCGCACAGTTTTTGCAACACAGAATTTGCTTTCCTGTATGTTGTCACATCCTCATGTTCTCACAGCAGTCTTGAGAGCTAGTCAGGCCAGACGTTGTCATCTCCATTTTATAGCTTGAAAGAGAAAAACCTTCAGTGACATCAAAAGATCAATATCATTGAAAATTACAGCTTGGAATGTATGCTCCAAAGTGAATGTTGTGAGAGAAATATTATCACTTCGGCACACTGCTATTTAAGTGGGTTTATCATATCATTTTATTTTGCCTTCACTGGAACGCTAGGCAGGGAGCTCCCTTCTAGGAATTGGTGTCATTCTTTCCTGGTGTAGGTTTTAGGCAACAGAGAACTGGGATGGCTTACAAACCTGACTTCCTCTCTCCAGGTAAAATAATGTTTGTGGCAGAATGACCACCTACATCATTAGCCTCCCCGGTGCCCCTGTTGGGCAGCGCCGTTGGGATAAAGGCTGATGTGCAACAGTCTCAGTGCCAGGGGTGCCAGGCCCCAACCATCCACTCCGGTCCAGCTCAAGAGATTTGTCACCTATTCCATACAGCTCCCTCTGCCCTCAGGAGATTATCCTCTATTGTTAGTGTCGTTAGCCGATTTCTTGTCCATCTTTCTTTCAGTAAGGAGAATTTGCTATCATTAACAACCCCTGGTGATGGCCAAAGACAGGCCCCATGCTGTTTGTTATCTCTAGGGCACGAGTTTTTTGTTTCCCTTCTGGTAGATAGAAAATATCCATCTTTCGTCTTACTAATTGGCATTAGGTGCCAGGCTGGGGAGTTGGCAAAGGCACTGTTTTTCATCCTTTCAGATTATGTGTTGCACTACTCATCCAAAACTGCACACTTACGGTGCAGCTAATACCTTCCTTCTGCCCTCCAGCTCATTAAGGAATAAAACCCAACCATGCTTCAGAAGTGGCACAGAGCTTCCAGGAGCAGCTGGGCTGCTCATTTCCCTGAAAGGAGGATGATAGAATTAGGCTTCCTCCAACTGTTTCCTAAGACAGATTCTAGAAGTGTGAACTGAAGTTCTTTTGCTTCTCCAAAATATAAAACGGTGTATTTGTATTCTGTGAGTGCTGTAACAAATTTCCACAAATGCGTTGAGGTAAAACTCCACAAATATGTTGTTTCACAGTTCTGATGAGCAGGAGACTAGATGGGTTCAGCTGGTTTTTCCGATCAGGGTCTTACGTGGCAAAATCTCAGAATGAGAAGTCTGGGCTCTGATCTGGAGTTGCTGGGGTGGGCGTGGGAGCTGGAGGGATCTGCTTCCAGACTCCTTCAGACTGTTGGCAGAATTCAGCTCCTGAGGTCATCAGGCTAGGACTGTTTTTCTTGCTGGTTATCAGCTGGGAGCCTCTCCCATCTCCCTGACGCCACCTGCCTTCTTCATCACTTTGCTTCCTCCTACTACAAGCCAGCATCAGCGCAAGAAGTCTCTCCATGCTTCTGATCTCTCTCATTTCCCCTCTGCCTCATCTCTCCTGTCTCAGTAGGGGACAGTCCTCTGCTTCTGGGGGGCACCTGGTATAATCCAGGTTAATGTCCCTACTTTAAGGTCTGTAACCTTAATTATATCGGCAAAGTCCCCTTCCGCCATGAAGGGTAATATATTCACAGGCTTCAGGGATTAGCACTTGAACCTTTCCACAAGGCAGAGCAGAGGGGCAAGCGTGACCCGCACCAGGTCAGACACAGTCTGTCTCAGTAGCCCACAAGCGTAGACTGCTAACTGCTAGTTCCACAGAGCATTCTTCACAATAGATAACCTCAAAGTTAGGAATAAGAAAGAAACCATTTTCTAGAGTAGAGAAAAGAGATTGTTCTCAGGAAAGTGTGTTAACTTAGCGATAACTAAAAGTTTGACCTGACATTTCTTTGCCCTCTATTTTTTTTAAGATTTATTTATTTACACACACAAGAACTGGAGTTACAGGCCAGAGGCGCGGGAGGTGAGAGGCTTCACCAGACAGACTGGGGTGCAGATCAGGCAGATTGACTGAAATACACTGCCGAGGGCAGCAGCAGGCGTGGCAGGAGAGGTCTGCTGCGCCATGTGGGTCCCCTCCCTGGCCGGGGATTGAACTCTCACTGCTGTGCTGCAGATACTTCACAGTGGGGCGCTCACCCCTCTGTGCCACCAGGGAGGCCTGCCCTCTATTTTCAATTTTTTTTTTATTAAGGCAACATTAGTTTATCATACTGTGTATGATTCAAATACAGAGGATCCACCAGGAAAGTGTTATCACACCATGTATGCAGCATGTTATATGTGCTTATGTGCATGCAGGTGTGTGTATATGCATATGAAAACTTGTTTATGTGCAACCATGGACTTACTATCACCTTATGGGTCGTGATGTTGATTACTACAGTTCCACCCAGGCTTCCGTAGTTCTCCACCATCGTCCAGTTGCCCCTCTGATATCATCGCTGTCCAGTAGAACCTTCTCCTTCTCCACTGATGAAAATCTGTATCTTCACTGATCAGTGCGACAGCCCTTAGCCCCCTGTGACCACTGGGCACTGGAAATGTGGTTAGTGTGTCTTAAGAACTGAACTTTACATTGTACTTAAATGTAATAGTCACACATAGCTACCATATTGGGCAGCACGGCGGTCCATCACCATGTGAACTTTTCATTGATTTTAAGTGCCCTCCAATGCTATACGAGTGTGGATGTCTGATGCTTTGGAAATGCTACACTCAAGAGTACTTGCATTTTGCTCTCAAGTGTCTAGAGATATTGCTTTATATTTTTTCTTCTCACCCCCTGCCTTTTATTTGTAAACACTCGAGAAGATAATATCTCTAGAGGACCCAATAAGTGTAATAAATCTGCAGAGGGAACAGTGGAAGTATCAAAGAACATCAAGCAGACCTTTCTTCCCCCTTCCCCCTCCCCTTGAGGAGCCACGCTGTTCCCTCCTGAGGGGCACTGCCTGTGCGAGCATCTCTATTCCTTTCTCCTTCTCGTGTTCTCTCTCTCTCTCTTCTGTTGGGAACTGCTAGGGGTTAGACACACAGCTCTCTACCCTTTTTGAACTCCCTTAAGAATTCACCTCTCTGCTGTTGTTCCGGGCCCCCTTGATCTCCCCTAACTCTACTCAGAAAATACCTTAAAGGCTCAGAGTCCTCTTCACCACACAGAAGATGCTGCTGAGAGTGGCTCTATTTTCTAAATAAGCCTCCCAACTTGAGAGCCAGGTCTTCCTCCCTGGATCCCCAGCCATATATATGTTAATTTTTCAGCTTCAGGATATTGAAAATTGCCACTTTTTAAAATGTGAAGCATGAAAAGATACTGAAGTTAAAATTGTTCTTTGCAAAACAAAACAAAAAAATACTGGATTTGTGGTCTCTTTCCTTAGCATTTATTTGTATCATTTTCTTTTGATTAAGAAAATTTATGGATTTGGTGAATTGTCAAGCTTCAAGATAAGATGGACTTAAGTTCATTTTAAACAGTGTCCTCTTTTGTATCCACTGTCAGGCACTCCGCACTTACCTTAGTTGATAATCATAAAAATTAGACTTGGAGGAATGCCCAATCATTTGTGGGGACAAGTGTCACCCTCATGGTTTGGGAAGATTGTTATGTAGTTGAGGTTCAGCTACCACTCATTGTGAAGGAAGAGTGAGTAGATTATTTATGTTGACATGTGCAACGTCTGCTGTGTAGACAGAGCTCCCACTGACACTGCAAGAACACAGAGACCCAAAAGCTCATAATTAATACAAATGGCAAGAAAATGCCTGAAACCAGCATGGCCATTCATATTTTAGGAACCAACTTCCAACCTTTGATCCACTACTAATAATTTGAGTCATTTTCAGGAAGTTCACTAATTTCTCCAAATCCCATATTTTCAATCTTTAATCCCTTGGAAGAATTATTAGGAGGATTAACTAAGGTATGGTATTAATGACTGGGCACCTTGGACAAATGCCATTTTGCCTTCTGGTTTTCAGTGTGCCCTGAGGACCTCACAACTCCTACCTGCACTGTCAAAGCATTTCATTCAGTTCCAAACAAGAGTTGTTCTTGAACATAAATACCCCTGCCATGCAAGGTCTCTAGATGTTTTCTAGAATATCCCTTCTGCCTTTCTAGGAGCTCATGTAAACCTCTTGGTTACCAAATCAACTTTTAAAAACATTCTTGTGTAGAAACATCCCCCTTCCCCAAAAGTTCCTTACCAACCATGATATGTTAATAAAAAGCATTGCACATAATTAACATAAAACTGACTCATCCTAAGTATTGAAATGTATTTATTAGACAGTTTCTCTAATTAAATTGAAAGAAACCCTTAGACAAACACTAGCCAAGTTCAGAGCATCTGGTAGTACTTTTCCATAAACTGATGATACGCCAAAACCAGCCATTGGCTCATGGTGTCCACTTGATCAGAAGCTTTAGTTGGTGAGGCTAACAGTAATTATTCTTATTATTTGTGGCTTCAAAATGGGGAGGGTAGGTGACATCCCAAGAAACACTATGAATAGTGGCTGGGAGCATGGTCTTGATTTGGTACTCCTGCCATTTTTGGGGAGCAGACGGGAAGGGCACTCCATAAGTAACTGCTCTTTATTTCAGACTGAGCCACGTCCACCCTAAGGCACACAAATCCCACATCGCTTTTTCTGTCTATCATGGGAGTGACTTTAAAGTGCTTTAAACACATACATACAACCTGTAAAACAATTTTTTGTCTTATCTCAAACAGCATCTTAGAAATGCACTTTCTGAGATCTTACAAACATCTACTAGTGGTTTTACAATCAGTTTCACAGTGAGTATATATGTGTGTGGATATCATTACCCAGACAGGATATAAATGAGTAGAATTATTAACACAAAGGGATCAATTCTGGCTTTCATAGTACTATTATATAGCATAACTTTGTGTATCTGTAAATGAGTTTTCTGCTAGTCCTCAGCTGTATTTAATCCCTCAAGATTTAATATACAAACATAATGCCAAATAGAGAACTTCCCTTAAATTATTCAGATTTCCCCATAAATGATTTCCCACTCTTCCTGCAATGGAAAACATTTGATCATAAATTCAATTAAATCAGCCATCATCTTTGTGATGTTTGTCCAGATAAATCCTTTAGTGACTAAACCAATAAACATACCAGCAGTGTGTGTGTGTGTGTGTGTGTGTGTTTATGGCATAACTGTTGCAGAAACACTGATTTGAAGTAAAGATGAAGGGTAGTTGTCATGTTTTAGGCCAGATTTTGACTTATTTCTCACAGCAGCCAAGGTTTAAAAGATTAAATTCGTGGCAAGGATAAAATTGTGCATAGTCCTTTATTTGCTGTTGTTTTTATTTCCCAACTTGAAGTCTAGTTTTAATAGATTGAGTTTTAGATCAAAACTGATATAGGGGCCTCCCTAGTGGCGCAAGGGGTCAAGTACCACCCTGTGAAGCATCCGCAGCCACTGAAGCATATGTTCGATCCCCGGCCAGGGAGGTGAACCATATGTTGCAGCAGACCTCTCCGGCCTCTCCCGCTGTTCCCCTCAGCAGTGTATTTCAGTTTGTCTGCCTGTTCTGCTCCCCACTCTGTCTCTGGTGAGTCATCTCACCCCCCACACCGCTGGCCTGTGCCCCAGTCCTTGTATGCTTAAATAAATGAATCTTTAAAAAAAAAAAAAACTGATACATATTGGAGGTTTTTGTAATAACTGACAAACCACATCAACCATTATTCTTCCTCTTTCTTCCTGACACTCGCCTCTCTAGTTAAAACAATGGGGACCTGATTATCAATGCAATTTCTAAGTTTCTTGGGGAAAATGCCACGAGATTACAGGACTGAAGTCTACTTATTTAAGGATTCCATACCTTTGCTTCCAAATAGAACTGTGTTATTATGATCTCTTATATGTATGTTGACTGAAGAGGTAAGATTTATAAAGGCCATTTGTCATCCTGGTCCTAAAACCTTTCAGACAAATATAACCAACCGCCTCCCTCTTTTTCATCATATCTTTACTCATGAGCCTGTGAATTTAGATGTAGCTAATCCGTAATTTATGCCCATCTTTACATATGTATATCCATGTGGCCTGTAGAGGGCAGCAGGTTATGAAAAAAAAAATTCTTAATCTCCATCTTATCTGCTGTTTTTCTTTAGTAAAACAAAACAGTTCTAATAGGGAGATCAAAACTGCCTCTTGCTTTGTCTGCCCCCTGTCTGTCACTTTAGATATCTGCTTGAATGATGACTATTTTCTGTGAATTGCTTAACTATCTTGGAGACTACTTAATTAAGGATTCCATACCTTTGCCTACAAATGGTAGGTGCTAAGCACATCATTTTATTCATAAAAATGAATACAAATGGACTTTCCATTTGTCTCTCATTTCTTGTTATCCTTGACTGAAGTTTAGAATTTGAGTCATGTTATGCACAGTTCGAATCTTAGCCGGTGGTCAATAAGGCTTTATTCTCCTGTCTTAGAATTCTGCTACTTCATACTTGTTATTTTTAGGTTGCAACCCTTGAAAGAATTCTAACTTACCTTATTTTTTCCAAGACAGTGAAAATCATTTCCACAGTTGCATTTTCCGTCCGTAGTGACATTGGCTCTTTCCCTTACTGCCCAACACATCTTTAAAGTAACACACCCTGACCCTTTTTTCTGTAGCCACATTTACTTCTTTTCTCAAGCAGAGCTCTACTTTTCTATAAAGAACCAAATCTTCCCAGTATATAAGCTGCCCAATTCTTCTGAAAATTTTAGAACTTTCTAGATGCTGCAATAGCAGCTTTTTTTTTTTTTTAAAGAATTTAGAGCAGCACCAATCTATAGATCTTTATGCGCTGACATAAATGTCCTGTAACTGCGTGGCCCAGTGCAGTAGCCACATGTGGCAATTGGTGTAACTGAAAATGTGGCTAATGAAATTGAAGAACTGAATTTTTAATTTAGTTTAAACAGTCACAGGTTGCTAGTGGTGGCCAAAATGGGCAATGTAGAATATAGTCTGACTTATGATCAGTTTATAATAAATGTTTACCAGAATATATTGTGAGATGGATTATATTTTGCAGCTAAAATCCTGCTACCAGGCTTTTATTATTTCTCTCTCATATATCTGTAGGCTTAAATCCAAATCCTCTGACTCTACCTCAGGATTTACTGTTTCTCAGAACATCTGAGAGATTTTCAATTTTCAAATTCTTCGATTTTGTTGAATATTGAACATTTCTCTCTTGGATATCCGGGAGTTTTAAAGCATGGCATTTCAACAGCAATGGTTCTGTGGGCACTGACCATTTCACCATCTAAGCTTAGTTACAACTTTATGTTTAGCTTTTCCTAAATATGGAAGTGAAACTTAGGAAGTGTGCTAGTATGTGACAAGCTGCATTCAAGCTTGACGCGCTAGTCTGTTTCCTCAGCTATATATGCACATACACATACATAAAACTGTGTTGACTACAAAGCCTATGTTCCGTCGGTTCTGAAGTGACTTTAATATTCTCTTGAAAATTTTCTTGTAAGTTCCCAAGTAATCACTTTTTAAGTGTTTCCATACTTTACACATGATCTGCAAATGCAGGTCTTCTGTTTTCTACATTATGCTGATGCAGTTGGTTTTAAAACATATTTTTTTGATGGCTTATGTCTTGCCACAGCCTGTGTTAGCGAAATGGTAGAGAAATGCCTGAAAACTTTCTTACCAACACAGACCTGGAAAACATAAGTAGTTGAACCCCAGATGAAAATAAATACAGCTTTTTGATTCTGTTCATTTAACCTGCTTTTATTTCACCTGTAAAGTTAAAACTTGTTCAAGAATATCAACATCTCTGTAATGATGCCAATTTAGGGATTCTTTAAGCCATGGAATGGCACTCTTCCAGTATAAGTCCTTTTCTATAAAGAGCCAGATGTGGAGTTAAAAACAGGAACAAAGGGATGTGCAACTTAAAGGTTGTCTTCACTTTCAGCAAAGACAGCCTATTTCATGCTTTCCATCTTAACATCCTTTGTAGCACCCCTGCACCCAGATCTGCAATCTCCTCCACTCGATGAGAGAGGAATGCTAGGCTGGTGGATAGTCACATTCTTCTTTAAGAAACCAGTCTCTTGGAAAATTCTAGGCATCCCCGCCAAGGCATGACAGAGCAAAAGAGGATGTGGTCATGAGGTTCTAGGTAATGTTTTGTCAGTAATGCAGACCCTAGTACTTGGCAACCAAGCACAGGGAGAGTTCCCTGCCATTCTGACTGGTAGACTTTCTATCTGTGTGCGTGTAGTGAGAAATTATTAGACTGAAGTCTCCACAATGTAGCGGCTATTTCTGTATTGGGATTAGCCATTTGAATAGTTCAGGTTATTTGATAGTAATGATGTGTTTATATTCGAGTTCCCTGTATAGGTATAGGGAGACAAAATGAAATGTCAAAGACAAGGGTGTGGAATGAGGAGAATATAAGGTACCAGGTCATAATTCTTCCTGAGGTGAGATACACCCTGAATATTTGTTACTACAAGTCACTCCCTATATTATGTATTCCAACGTAGAATAAAGAAAATTTATATTTTTTCTAAAAATTAAAAAAAATCTCTTGATAAGTTCTCATATTTGTAGCATACATCACATTACCGAATAGAATAAATTATTCTACTAGGTCTTGGATCAGAAAACCAAAGCAAGCAAGAGATGTTTCCTTCACATTAGCTTTCGCATCATCCCATAGCATGCAAATATGCTTCCTAAACACAGATTGCAGTTACTCTTCATTCTCATAGGTGCCAGTTGTAGAGTTCTGCTTCCCTGTTCGTGAGTCACTGTGTTTGGGGGCCATTTGAGGGAGAAGAGTTGGAAAGTGGATCAGACTAATGAGTCTGAGGACAACGAGTCAGAGACATGCTTTCAGACTGCTGTCTTGATTAATCTGTACTTCAGGTCAGCATCTCTCGCCTGCTAGAAGGGGAGAAATCAGCACATATAAGGCAGATAAGGAAACAGAAGTCATAGTGCCCCATAAAATGGACATTTAGAAAGAACAAACAGAGCTGACTAGAGACTGTGCCTTCACATGTAACAATAAAAAACATATTTACAAATCTTAAAATGAAAGGCTGATTCTAAAACCTATCAAGGAAACGTCTCTATCTTAAGCTATATAAAATAATACTGAAAATATTTTACTTGTTACTCCATCATTGTTGTAGTTTAGTGAACAAATGAAATTGATGAGACTTTCTTGTGTAAGTTTACTTGTGACCTCATTCCTAATTTTTCCATTAGCTGTAAACCTCCCAGTTAGATGTTTCCTACCAAGAGAGTTTCAGGGATGGACTCTGATTTGAAAAAGAATATTGTACCCCGCCCTAGATAAATCTTTTTATTATGTTTTGTAGGACCAGCATAATGTTTTACTTGTGTGGAAATGGTGGGGCAGTAACAGTACTTTTTATTACTAAACACCAATAGCTGCATTTGTTCATGTACACATGGATATGCCTGTACCATGCCAAATGCTTTATCTGCACTATCTCATTTCATCCTGAAGACATCTCTAATAGTTTTCCATAGTTTTTGATAGGAACATTTAGACTTATTTCCCTGTCTTTTAACATTTGGTAACATCAAAAGCAGATCTATACATAGGTCCTTTGTTTGCCATTTTATGTGTAACAGAACTGAGACTTCTTGGGTCCATAATTTAAGGTGATGTCAAAAAAAAAAAAGTCCTCATAAGCAAAATAAATTACATTTTAATCAGTACTTTAAAAAACTAAAAGATAGGTTTAGTGTTTTCTCTACTGCCTATCGAGCTACCCTTCCTTAGCACCTATTACCCACAGGCCCCTAACCTCATCCTTCTTAATGCTGGTGAGCTTATAGAGAAATGGGCCTATTTAATGCTTATGACAAGCTTGAAGCCATATGATGACTGAAATTTTTGTCTGCATCTATATTCTTTACACCTATCCCAAACACCATAACATAATAGACATTAGAAAAATATGTTTGAGAATGAAGGTGCTTGGTGGTTAGAGTAGAGTGAATGTGAACAATAGAATACAGGCAAAAATCTCAGGGGCTACAGTTGGGATTTTGCTTTGCTTCTGGCAGGAAACCTTCTAAATACTCTCTAATATTTCTTCCAAGGAAATAAATGAACAGAATAAAAGCCCATTGTCCCCCCAAATTCTCCATGTTGTATAGTTACTGTATGTCAATCCTTTTAAAACTTTTAGAATCCTCTTAATTAAAGGACTGGGTTTACTAAATCATGATTCATGATTCCAGTGGAATATTACACAATAATATTAGGCTGGAATATACAAAGACTAAAAATATAGGGAATGCTTCATGTTTCCTGAAAAAATGTCAGAATAAAATTACATGCATATTAGCATTAATTATAAAATTACATCTGTGAATTGTTATGGAAATATAATATACAAGATGAAAAAAATTGTGTTAGGATAGTAGAACTGGGGTGTTAGTTTTTCTAGTTTCTATTTTAATAATGTGATGCTATTTTAATTTTAATATGTTGCTCAATTAGTATAGTGCTTCTTTGAGGGATAATGAAAAGTTTTTAAAGTAGATATGGGGATGGTTAAACAATATTGTGAATGTAATGCCACTGAATTAATTAAAAAAGGTAAAATGTCAAATTTTAGATTACAGATACTCTACCACACTTAAACTAAAAACCAGGTATCTTTTATAATCTTAGGCACGGCTCAGCAGCTTCCAAGATGCCCAATGACCCCTGTCTTCTGGTCATCACACTCTGGATAGTCCTCCCACACCTTGGCAGGGTTCATCTTGGTGACCAATAGCTCACTGCAGAAGTGACAACTCATGCCTTCTGAGATGAAGTTATAAAATAAATATATGAGATTTTTTTACATATTTTAGAATTTAAAAATGCTTTCCATGCTGACTATGTCTTTTATAGTGAGAAGAAAAGATATATTTAAAGCCTTTAAAGGGAAAGGAGAGAGCATCAGCATGTTCTTCCCTCCCTGGCTTTGTGCTTCACCTCTCTGAGCCTGAGTTCCCTCATCTATAAGGAGGGATAATGTTCAATACCTTATGGCTCAGTCTGCAGAGTAAGGTAGATTCCATATGAAAAGTCCCTAGCACATAGTAAATACTCAAATACTTCATCCTCCTTTGTATGCCTTCCCATAGTATTTAAAACAAGGGTGCCATTTGCTGGCTGGTCAAGTCTTTTGTAATAATCAGAGGAGATCAGAGAGTTAAACAGGTTGTTGGTTAGTGTGGAGTCCAGAAGCCACTGTGTGACAGGAAGGCAGACAGGAGACTCCTTGTAGGAGAACTAAGCTATAAATAAAAGTATTTTGACTTTATTTGAATGAGAGAAAGGAAGACCTTGATAGAGGATGCCCAACTGTTAAATAGTCTCCAACCAGTTCTTGTTATAGACACAAGCACACAGGCCAGCTTCTGTTTACATCAAAAGGAAACTGAATTATTTTCAGTTTCAAAATGCAGTGTCATAAAGAAACTGCAATGAGAGCGCTCAGCCCAACAAATATATTCTTCATTTGCCTTGAACTAAACTTCAATAATCCATAAATTCACTTAAATGAATTTTATTTCATTGATTCAAATTGGAGAATCATATTAGGTGATTTTTTTTCAACTCTAGCCATTTAACATCTTTCATCTACAAGACAAGAATTCTTCTTTTCTAAGGGATAGAGAAATATTATCTCTTCTTTATCAGCATAGGATGCTAAACTGTATATCTTTTGCCTCAAAAAAAAACCCTTTCCTTTTTACAGTTTTCTTATTATCTTGGATCATGTCCAGTCTCTAAGGAAATAAACATGTGAAGAAAGAGTTCTGTGGAATGTTAACTGCGCTGGTATTTTTCTTCCTTTTATCATGCCCCAAGATTCGCCAAAGTTGATATAAATTCACCATGCCTTCTTTAAAAAGCGTAACAGCAAGGCATTCTTCCTGCTGGAGTCAGACTGTAAAAGGTGATTTCCTTTTACTCCATTTGGTTTAAGCCTGTAAAAAGCATTAAGTGAAAAATCTGATATATTTGTTAGGGCATTTATTGCATTACTAAGTTATATTTTCAGTTCTCAGTGAAAGGTTTATTAAGAACATAAACATTGAAGAGGTTTTGTTCAGGATTAAAGATATATATTTTCTTCTCTTTTGGCAAAATAATACCACACAAAATGATGCCTTTCAGGAGCTATTTTTAGCACTGTTTACAGGCAAAGGACTCACCATTTCATTCTGGTGAAGCAGATATCAGCCTCCCAAACCAGCTTTTGATGATGAGATTTGTAACTTCTATAGGTTTTTAGAGGAATGAAAGGCTGTGAAGTTACTATTTTCCGTTGCTTCAATTCACCATAATACAAATGCATCAGTAAGTTAAACTGTTTTGCAGAAGCCTTTTATGGTGAAAATATTTTTCACACTGTCCATGTAATTTGGACTAAATATTTATGACTGATGCAGCTGAAATGTAAAACTTAAGCCATTGTTAATGTTTAATGTGTATTGATTTATTTTTAAATAAGTGAAGATTTGAATGTAAACTCCTGATATAATCTTTTATAATCAAAAATGAGAGTTGCCTATTTCAGATGAAAGTGTGCTGTAATCAGTCATTTTGAATTCAGGGAAATTGGCTAATCTTTATTCTCTAAATAGCATAAATATCAAAAATCACCAGAGTTGAGTATTTATTAACAGTTTACTTTGCTTCACTCTTGATTTCTTAAAAATGCTTTCAAGACTGGTGAAACAGGTGAAATAATAAGATGTCTATAATCGATTTAAGCAAGTTATGGTAAGAAAAGGTCAATCTTCACAGCAGCTCTGTGAAGTAGGAGAGGACTATTAATTTTATCCTGATCTATATCCAGAAGCAGGAAAGGTCACGAGTTGCCGATGTCCTTCACGTAACAATGGAATTCCATACGGGGGTGGAGGGGCCAGATCATGTGGCTATGAATGTCTGATGTTTATGATTGGATATAATTGTAAACAAAAATAACTGGGAAGTTAAAAGCAATTCTATTTGGCACACATCCTTTGGATTTTTGAGGATATTCTACACTGACTTGTGGGTGTAGAATTTTCTTTTAAATATTCTGTAAGTTTTATCCCCCTGATTACCAGGGTTAATTACTACTATTTTGTACACTGAAATAGAATATATTTTCCTCTATCATGTGCCATTGTAAGAGAACTGAAAAGCAACCGTTTATCTCTTCTGCTGTTGATGGCATTATTAAAATAAATGTCTGAACAAATATTATAGAATCTTATAATCACTACACAAATCTAGGAATCTTTCCTAAACTGTAATTGAAGCACATGTGTAATTCCTACCAGGTTTATACTCTGCTAGATAAGACAAATGTCAGTATTTGGCAAGTTTTAACAAATCTTGGAGTAATTTTTAAAAATTATGTTATTTAGGTCTGTGGGATTATAGGTTAAGTGCATGTGAATTATAGTGATTTTAGAGAAGTTATTAAAAAATAAAAGCTTATAACTTGAAAAAGTCACTGCCACTACTCACATCATTAGACTTGGAGAAGGAATTAAAATGGGATCTCTGCAAAAACAACTCCATGAGGTAATCCACCAGTTCTTTCCTGGTAAGAGGCTTGAATGGGAGCATGGTCTACCTTTGTGGTAGTTCAGTATAAATAGATGTAAATATTTTTTATAATAGGATTCAGAGTCTGTTTAATTTGGCTTAAGAATGCTGGGAAATAGACTACCTAAGTGTAAAAAGTTTTTACACATAAGGATCAAAACAAGGCAGGCTGATGCGTTTTAGAAAAATGCAAGAGCTTTTGTTGAAAAGAATGCAACATGAAGTTCACTTACTAAGTTTTTCTCCATAAATATTGTATGATGATATATACCCCAATAGATTTATGATACATAAATATGAAAATCTATAACTTCATTTTAGTACGTGGGAAAAACTAGTATCATTGTAGCATAAGTTAACCATTTTTTAAAAGCCAGACCACTCTTTATTTGATTTCAGAGTAAATTTTTAGAGATACCACTTCTTCTGGGGAGGCTAGAAAATAGTAATATATAAAATCAAAACTAGGAATTTTGGGTAAATATTACCTAGCTAAGCTCTAGGTTAGAGCATCTGAAATCCATACCAAGAATTTAACATTTTCCTTTTTCTGGCCCACTTTTTGGCAGCTTGTGATATACTTAAGAGTGTCACTGTTGGCGTTTTCAAAAACTTAATTCATTCACATCCTGCTGAGGACTCTTCAGCACTTTCTGTACTTTTCCACAAGATACAGTTTACTGCAAGGGCAACTATGTACTGAGTAAGGGTTAGACAGACCCAAAGGAAAGACCTAGAAGGATGGATTGGTACGACTGTTTTTGACAATTATTCATCTGTCAAAGTTAAGGCTGAACTCTCCCTGTTGTCTTCACTTAATATAGGGCAATGTGGGTGTTAACAGGAATATAGAAGGAAAGCTCTTTTAAGCAATAGTGCTCAGAATAAAAGAAAGAAAATTGTAGAAAATGTAGGGTGCCCTTAATGAAAATTTTAACCTCAGCTTTTTTGTATAAGTGTCTCTATTAAAAGCCACATATATACACACATATATATGTATATATGTATACGTATATGAATGTATCTGTGTATATATGAATATACATATATATGTGCATACATATATATATATGCAATAAATCTTTGGGATGGCATGTAATGGACAATAAGATTTAAGAGTTAGAAGTCTGGATATTTTATAAGTATAACCATTTTATAAGTATAACCCTTTATTTTTATGGATCATATAAAATAATGCTGTAGAGTGGGTCCCTACAAATTGCCATTATTTAGCTCCTTGACAGTCAAGAAAGCTTCATTCCATTACAGGAATGAAGCTGGTCAGAGACGTGTTATTTAGCAGACTCACTAGAATCAATGAATGAGAATTGAATAGTTTTCTTTGCAATACAAATCACAGACTATTTATGGAAACTAATATGAAAATATTGCCTGTTTACCTTGTGGGGAGGATCTCATTAATTTTTTTTTTCTTTTTTAACAACCAGCGCATTGACAGAGGCAGTCTCTGAGTTAAACAACTCTGTGTCTTCATTATTAATGCTACTAAGGTTCTTGCCTTTCAGTTCATTGCACAGTCCAGCACCTGGAGTTGAGAAGTTCACTTCTCAGGCCTAAATCTTTCCTGGAATTAGTCTTTATTTTCTGCAAAGTTCAGGGAATTCCCCTGATAATCCACTTGACCAATTACTGACCCTTCTCTGCAAAATAAATATGAGCTTATTTTCTAAACTCTTTTTTGAAAAATCAGAGCGTTTTTATGACTATAATCCTCCCTTTCAGTCAAAAAGTTCGATAAGAAGGTGATTAAAGGAGCATTTTACTTTTGATGTGTAGTCAAGAAAGAGGGCTACATCTGACAGTTTTGTTCAGTATAGTGGAGGGAAGTCAGTTTTGTCTTTGGGTGGGTAGACTTCTTCACAAATTATTTTCTAGACATCCGTTGTATACTTCAGTGACCAGTACCCACATTGGTTATCTTTGACCCAGGGACAAACTATGTCCACTGTCCAGTGAAAAGATTCAGGCAAACAGTAAGTAAAGTGTGCATAGTGACACTTTCCACATCACTCACAAAGCAAAGTACACTTTAATGCTTCAGACATGTAGACCCATAGTATATGTAGTTCTGGCCCATCATAGAAAGCAATTGAAGAACATTCTAGAAGTTTTTGTTTCCTTTTAAACTCTTGTATAAAAACAGTAACTCCATTAAATGTTCTAATAACTAAACTGAATCTACTACTCTAGACATCTTTGCTATAAATGTCTAGCTTTCAGGAACTAATTTATGAAATAAAACTAAATTTATTGTTACTAAATCCTAGGGAAGATATTTTTTAATAGAGATATTTACAAGTCAATTCTAGGGAACAAAATGTAAATGGTCTTAGTTCTACAACAGATGCGTTATCAGTTTTAGGAGTCTTCTGAAACTACAGTCTAAAAACACGAGAACTGATACAACTTTCCATTTCAGTTTGTAAAGTACCTTTAAATAAAAGACCACGACAGTTCTCTTCTCACTTCAAACAGAAAATGAAATCCTCCTGGGGGTATTCCTTAAGAATCATGGCATGACTGACCTTAGAAAGTTTTTGCTCAAAAATGATTGTTTACTTTTTAAACCTATGTTTCTCAAGCATGATAAAAACGTATGTGGGTAACTTCTGTGCATAACAATTGATAATACATTGTCCTCAAACAGTTGGTCTTTGGACAAATGTTGCTTCCCACAGTGTTCCAGGAACCATGCCTTGTGGGACATAGCCCTTTCAGCCTTGCCTTAGCCCCAGTACTTCCTTTTTTTTTTTTTTTTGCACTATCATTTTCCTCCTCTTTCCTTCAGTTCTCTCTTCTCCATTCTGATAGACTTTTTAGACTGGCAATGTTTTTGCTTTGCTCTTTGTTTTATAGGAGAACTTAGAAATTTAATAAGAGGTGATATTTTAAAACATTTTATTGAAAAGTTGAGTGGAGAGATGTGAAAAGTACTATTGGATCATTTCATTGGTGGCAGAGAGAGATGTTTAGTTGGTTGGTTCTGGCAGGCCAGTATGGCTGTGCTAACCTCCTGCCTCTAGGTCACAGTCAGACTGAAGGGTGTGGAATAGAAGAGCTACACAGCCTTAGTGACTATTTCTCCCATCTTCCTTATTTCTGATATGGAAAAAACTCACCTATGCGAGGAATAGAGAATTTTCTTTATTTGTGTTCTAAAACTGTTTTTCACTATTCATATTTTCTCCTGTCATATCTTTAAAAAAAACAGGTTAGGTTGGTGTGTGTGCACATGTGTGTGCAGGTGTGTTTATACCAGCACACATGTCACGTCCATAAAGATTAGGAAAATGAAAAACATAGAGTGTGGCTAGAAGAGCAGCACACCATTGTTTCAACTGCATTAAAAGTATTTGTTTGTAAGTTACTTGTAAAATTTTCTACACAACAAACACGCATACAATGAATTCAGTATGGATTGTTTCTTTTCTATGTTACCTAGATACAGAATTTTTAAAGACTCACAGAGTAACCTTCACTGAGCTCATGGGCAGTTTACACAAAGATCCCCACTCAATGACCAAGGACCAACACTGATGAGTACCTCACCTTAGGCAGCAACATCTCCCTGTTTATCAGAATACCCCTGGACACATCAAGATCTGGGCATCCCCTTAAAACTCAAAAGTTCCAATGTTAGACACCCACATAATTCAGCTCTCCACCTCTAATGACTTGAATGCTCCTTGTAAAAAACCTGTAACTGTATCTCTCTAAACTGCTCCTTATGCTGAGTTTTCTATAAAAATCCTCTTAACCTGCCCTCTTCCATCTCTAGATCCATCCTTCTTGATCAAGACGTAGACATCTGAAAAAATTCTTCTCTGTCCCTTGTTAATCTTTCCCTCCCCCACCCCAGCTTTCTGACCAACCACTGATTACTTTTCTGTCTCTATAATTATTAGTCTTTTCTAGAATGTCATATAAGTGGAGTATGTAACCGTTTTTTCTTCCACTTAGGGTAATGCATTAACACTCACTTGTGACATTGTGTGGTGAAGGAACATTAGCCTGAAACACTTTAGCTAGTTTTTGAGGTTTAATAGAAGTGACCTAAAAGAACTTGTTTAAAAAAGACGAGGCTAAGAAACACTAATTTAGTGATTATTTCAGGAAGAGGGACATAAAAATTGCAAGTATAGATGATTATATAATAATTAATTAGATTGTAGGGATTATAAGCATATACCTATGAGGAAAGCCTCTTTTATTACCTCTAAAAGTTACCTAAAATGTTGGATAAAATATAGGTGTATCCATTCAAATGCATATGGATAGATGTACCAAGAAGAAAATAAGTTAATTCTCCATGGGCTAAGAATGAAGAAACCAGAGTAATAATGTTAAGTAAATAAGGTAAAGTTACAGCTGCCCTGGAGATCTTGCAAAAAACAGAAATGCTGAACTATTCCAGGGTCTAGAAACAAACTCTGAGCCTGAGAAAAGTAGCCATAGGTACTGAAGTTCCACACATGGAACTGAAACCTCAAAGCACTCCAGATTCAGTATTGGGCTGGCTCAGAAATAATTTACTTCTAGGAAAGAGAGATAGCAATGACAGTTGTCTCAGCCTTTGCTCTGGAGGGAATGGAGAAATCTCCCCAAAGAATTCTCTAAGTCTAGGTTTAGATTTATGTAACTCACCTGTTCAGGGAAGCCAACATAAGCAACTAGCAGAAACAAAAGAAAATCTCTGTACAAAAACATAATCTTATCTCAGATGCCTCAGGTGTCTCACTATTAACATTAGACAAGCATGAGTTCACAATCCAGAATTATAAACACAAGAAAAAGTTACTGTGGGGGTCAATAGGAAAAGCAGGTGTTTCTCCCCTCACCCAGAACTTCAGATAAGTGGGGATTTCAGACACAGAACCTAACTGACTTTAAATGTTATCAGGAAATAAAAGATAAAATTTAAAACTCAAACCAGAAATTATCAAAATTGTAAATGTATATTTGTTTTCAAATTTTAAGAGTTTACAAAAAACAAAATGAATGGGGAAAGCAGCATATTAGTTGCAGCTGACTAGAAAAGTAGTTGACTGGGAGATGGTTCCTCCATAATGGAGGGACTGACAGATGGAAAGAACAAGTAAAGATTACAAAACTAAATTATTGCAATGGTGATATAATGAGAGAAGAGAAATTGTCAGGAAAAGACAATTTTCCGGAAGTAATTTTTTCCAAGATGGTTGAAAGACATGAAACCTCAAATTCAGGAAACACAGTGGATACCAATCAGGTTAAATCAAAAGAACACTTTTTGTTTCAATTGCAGAAGAACTAGCAGGCAGTAACAACAGACACTTTGAGGAAAAGTGCTTTTAACTTAGAATTATATCTCTATCCAACTATTATTCTGTATGAAAGCAAAACTGATAGAATTTAATACCAAATGATCTTCGTGAAAAGAACTTCTCAAGTTTGTATTTCAGACAAAAACTGGGAAGCGATGTCTAAGACATGAGAAGAAAGGTGATTAAACAAAATGATAAACATCATTAAATCTAAATAATAACAGTCTAAAATGTCTTTTAAAAGCATACTTAATAGAAATAAAACACGAAAGAGGGGATTAATGTCATCATAATTATATTGTAATGTTTTGTATTGTTTGGCAGGATGGTAAAGTAAAGCTTAACTCTAAACTTTGCATAAACTTGATGTCAAAAAGTTAAGGAACTTAATTTGGAGTGTTGAGGGTAAAAGAAAAAGTGTAGACGTTGGTGGTAAAAACACTAAACCAACTTATACCAAAGAGGACACTGCTGACCTTGGCTTGAGTTGTTTTGTGGTGTTCTTGATCACATAGCTATTTTCTAAAGGGCAAGGAAGACTATTGCTGGGGACACAGCATGACCCAGACAAGTGAACTGTAGAAATGTATTGCTATTCCACCAAGAAGCTCAGTAAAACAGATGCACTAGGACAGAAAAGGACTGGATTAAAATCAGGAAATAATTTTACAAGAGTTTTGACCTAGATGGGTTAAACCTAAGGGAACTTCCTCTCTGCTGCCTGATTATCTGATTAAAAAATGGCAGTTACTTGCTAAGAGGTTCATCTCACTTCCCATGACCCCCAACCTCATACTCAAAGCACTGCAAATTTCAAGTGCAGCATATTGAAGTGGATTCCAATTTCTTTATAGCTCTCGTGTATTTAATTTTTTTAAGTCTTTCAAATCCTATGGACTATTTCTTAACTAAATTAAATGACTTGAATGAACCATACAACCCTTTTGAATTCACACATAGAATAGCATGGCATTACCATGCTATTAACAAGCATGGCATTACCATAGTAACCAACTTAACAAGCATGGCATTACCATGCTTGTTAACCAACTTAACAAGCATGGCATTACCAACTTAACAAGCATGGCATTACCATAGTAGTAAGACTATGTGAAACAATTGATACCACTGCTTTCATGGAGAAAAGTGTCTAAGGTTCTGGATGGTTCATTTGGTGGTGTGCACTGCCATCAGACTGCTAATGACTGGTCATGTCTTACTCTTGAAGAACATGGTTGGAGTATTACTGTCACTTGTTATAGGTCCTGGAAGAGCTCTACTGCTTTTGCCCTAGCATTAATTGGAGCTAAAATGAAATAATGGAGATGTAATCAACTCCATAAGACAAAATGGAATGGAGTTTTTTTTTTTCAAAGTTTAAAACTTTATTTTTCTTACTGCTTTTTTTATTATTATTAACATTTTTTTAATTTATTTATTTGACATCAGTTGTAATCCCCATGTATTTCCCATCACCATATCACCAGTGCACCATCACCTCAGTCCCCCGTGTTCCCATCTGCCCTCAACTCTCCCCCTCTTCCCTTCCCACCAAGTGTCCCCAATTTGTCCTTGTCTTTTCATTTTTGGTTTTTGTGTCTTAAAAGCAACTTCTGTATTTGAGTGAAGTATTGTCTAAAAATGCAGCAACAGGGGCCTCCCTAGAGGCCTAGGGGTTAAGTCTCAGTGCTGTCACTGCTATAGCCTCAGTTCTATCCCTGGTCGGAGAGCAAACCCATTTATTGTGCAGCAGAAAATAAAAATGCAGCTGCACTTCAGTAGTCAATAAAATGGGACTGCCCGATTCTCTTGCCTTGGAAATGGGACTTAAGACAGGACCCAGTTTTCATGCATGTTATCCAACACGTAGATATGATGAATGAGAATTCTAATGAAAATTTCATAGGAATTTTGATCAGGTTCCACAGGCACCAAGTTCGTCAGAATTTCAGCCTGTATGTTTGGATTATGATCAGAAGGTTTGAAAAGTTAGAAAAAGATTCTTGCTGTTCGGCGTTTAGAATGTGCTTATCATTTTTGTCAATTGACCTTTTCTGAAACCAGGGAGTACTGAGTTTTAATTCTTTTTCAAATCTGTTCCCATTCCTGAATCTTATCAATTTATAAGAAACTTACAGAGATTGGATGCCAAAATACCCAGTACACTACTTGTGCATTTTAATGTCATACAGGACTAAAGCCCCAGGAACTATGAAAAATAGTCTAAATTGTCTACAGTTTATCCCTTCAGTCATTTCAAACATTGACATTAGGGCCTCTACAGCTATTTTTCCCGCTACTTTATATAGCCCACATTTAGAACAATATACATTTGGTTTGTGTAACCACAGATCTTGTTGACTTTTGATCAAGTTTTATGATTTGTAAATGTCTTGCTATAAATCTCATTTTGTGCCTTTCTGAAAACCTCACTTTGAACATTGTGAACCTTTGGTTGAAAAGTTCATGTAAAGCCCATGTTATACAGAAGCACATATTTTTAATGTCACCAGATATAAATGTCTTAAAGTTATTTTAATGTTTTCATTTTTGGGTGCAACTTAAAAGGGAGAATGTGAAAAAAAGTGGGAATGAGCTATTAAGTATTCTTAGCAAAATGTTGTGCTTGTCTGGTGCAGATGTATGGAATATGCCCTTCAGTTTAGTAAATATTAGTTTAAAGGTAGACTTGCTTTGTAGTTATAATGAAAATAATTATTAATCACAAAATTTCTGAAAAATGTATAAATTTTCCCCATTTTATTGGAAATCATTTACCATCTATTTGTGTTTAAAGTGTGATTTTTTCCCCATCTCTCCCAGCTTTCTTGCAAAACAAGAAATTTCTACTAATGAATTGAAAAGACATCCAGTATTTTATATTCCTGATATGCTCTCTAACATTATTTATATAGTTGACAATAATGCTTATTGTGCAACTATGAAATGTATGTTGATATTAATTCATCATAAGGTTATATTCTTTGGAGTGTGATTATAGTTCTGCCACCATATTGTAAAAACTTCAATGAGATTTTAAACAACTAAATACTGTAATGCAAAAATGGGAAAAGCTGAGAGTAATCACCAAACACACAAAATAGGTTATATGACTTCTAAAACAAAAAAAAAAAGGAAAATGTTGAATTTTAAGAATCCAAAAGAAAGAAAAAAAAGATAAAATAGAAGGCAAGATTAAAATGACAGCAGTAATTTCAAATATATTACTAATCACAAAATGTGAGTGAACTAAATTTTCTCCTTCAAAGATAGGGGATTGTTTAATTGAATAAATACTGAACCTGACTATATAAAATTTATGGAAAAGGCACCTTAAAATTGTGGGTATGAAACATTAAAGGATGGTGACAAAAGGTATACCAGGAAATACTAAACAAGAAACTAAAGTCATTAAATTAATATGAGAAAAAAGTGAACTTTAGCCCAGAAAGCTTTATTAAAGATAAAGAGGGTCACTATGGGAGGATTAATGAGTTAATTTACTAGGAAGAGATAACAGTGCTAGACTGTTATGCATTTAATTAATTTGCTTTTGAATACAGAAAACAAAAATTGATCTAGTTACAAGGAAATATTTAAAAATTTGCCATCATAATGGGAATTTACAAGCAACAACCGTGATCATTCTAACATTTTGATAAGGTGCACTTAAGGATTGGAATAAAGCTTCCAAATAAGGTATCAGAGAAATCTCATATCTTAAACAACATAAATGAACTCAAAAGTGGTTCTGGGAATGACAAAGAATGATGTTGACAATGCATATGAAAAGCTGGAATAAAAGTAGTTATTGAAATGCAAATGAGGAAATGACAACTTTCTAAATTGAAATTCTATATGATTTAAATATCTGTGCATAAACTGAGTATCACAAACATTTATTTAGTTCATCAACATTATTAACAAGTTTAGTCAATTTGGGGGAAGGAAAATGAGATTTATCTTGGTTAATTTCTTGTACTTAGTTGTATATGCATGCATTACTATGGTCAATTGTCTATTGCAAGGATATGATATACACAACTCTAAACATTTATAATGACTCAAAATGCTGAAACCATGTTTCAAGTGTGATTCATGACATGTTGGAGCTAGAATGACAGATATAATGGGATCATCACTCTTGTAACAAAATTAGGCCTAAAACACAGATACGGTCTCAATTTAGCATTCTTCTGTTTTGTCAAAGCTATGTAAAATTGATGCTGATGTATTGCTCACCATGATTACATATATGCTGTGCATCCAATGAAGTTCAAATTTTACTATGGAGTTTGGTTCTCACAAACTTTGCATTTGATATATTTCAAAAAATTAGTGAAAAATTTACGATATGGAGAAAATCTTATGAAAAAAGAAATAACCTGGATGGCCCTAAGTCCTTTTAAAGAGAAGGGGAGAACATTGTGGAGAATTTGGAGAATGCTTTCTTTTTCTGTGAATAAGCTTCTCTTTGCCAGGCAGAGACTTTTCAGATCAAGCTGTTGATCAGTTTCTCAAGTGCAGCCATAGCAGTGGCTAAGCTCTGGCCCATCTGTGAGATTTTCACATATGAAAATTTGGAGACAAGGTCTCTTTGGCTTTTGGGAGAAATATTTTTCTTTGCTCTTCTCATTTGTCCATCCTCTACTTATATTTGTTACCTCCTGTCCTCGTCTTCGTCCCAACCATCCTGACACCTAACTATTTTAAATCAATACTAAAGACCTGCTAGTGGCAGGGAAAGGGGAGAATTGTTGGTCATTCCAGAATGATACTTATTGGTAAATCGTGAATCTAGGGACTTTTCAAGACTTTTGAAAAAAATACCCACTGGTGGAAACAACTTTTCTTCACACCCTTCTGACCTCCTCTGAGAGTCACTGCGCTTTTTGCAACTTGTTGTAGAGACTCAGGAATCTCTGGGTAAAAACCCTTAGAGATGATCTGAGAGCATGGCAAATGCAAATAGAGTCAAGTAGTCCCGGATGACTTGAATTTGTTCAACCTGCTAATTAAGCAATCTGCTACCTTCTCCTACTTAGCTACCACTTCTGTTAAAAGGGAACAGCATTGCCTTGTTGGACTGTAGTAAATATGAGAGACTGTGAAAGTGCCTAGGGAAGTGCTTGATGCATATTCAACTACCCACAAATGGCAGCATGGTTACGAATACTTCTATTATCATTATGACGGTCATTGTCTGGGTTTGGTTGCACTAAGTAATGAAATAGAGATTACATGAAAAGCAAGTCTGACCTGGACTGCAACCATTTGAAAGTTGTACCACATGGGAGACTTGATTTCTCTGCTTTTTTGTAATCTTGAGACACATATTTTCTACCTACTGTTGTTTTAAAGGTCATCTTGAATTGATTTGGCTCCATATGGTTAAAGCATATCCCCTTTGTTAACCTGCATGATTGTTGATATTTAAGAGAGGACTTATTCCAATAATTTCAAGCTCGATAGAAGAAAGTACAAATTCTTAGAGGAAAAGTATCTTTAGTAACTGGAGAACTGAATAGCAGTTTTATTTTAGTTTTTTCTATTTAGTTTCCATTAATTACCTTTAGATGTATCTAGATACATATACATATAAATACTTATACATATAGTATAAGTTCTAGGACCATTAAAGTCCTATAGATGTATCTAGATACATATACATATTGATACTTATACATATAGTATAATTTCTAGGACCAAATTCTGGCAATTATTTGATATAGTCTACATAAATTTCCTACCTCTGGACCAATTCTATACTGAAAGAATCAACCATTTACTTATAATGGAAATATTTTAAGTCAGGAAGACTAAGTTAGCAAGAATAAAAGTCAGTTTAGAGTAAAAGAGACTTTAAGAATGAGGGTGAATCATGCTTCTGTATATTTTCAAAAGGTAACTTAAGTTTTTTTTTTTCTTTGCCACGAATAAATAAGTACAGAAAAATTATGTGAGCCTTATGTCTTATTTAGTGGAGTTTCTTCTCTGTTCTGATGTCTCTGTTTTGCTTGTGTTTTCAGGCTCAGCTATGTGAATCATGCAGAAGACCTGGCCTCCAAACTCCTACAGTGTTCCCCAAAGAACAGACTATCAGCACAGGCCGCCTTGAGCCATGAGTATTTTAGTGACCTGCCCCCACGGCTATGGGAACTGACTGATAGTGAGTATAACAAATTTTCAACAACCGATCAAAGTAGGGACATCAATTTAGCAGTTATGTATAATGTTCATACAGAATAATTCATATTTTCATGTTATGTAAGCAAGATTAATCTGTGTGTATTACATGTATACTCATATGCATGTATGTGTATTTAGGGATGGAGCAGAGGGAGGGAGGACAGGGTGGTTGTGGATGTATATATTTAGTGGAATCCTGCCATTCAATTGCTAGCTTACCCGACATAGGAAGAAAATGGATTCCTTTTTTTTTGCTATCTCTGTTCTGCAGTCTGCAGCTGCATGTCTTTGTGTTTGATTATGTGTGTGTCCAAAAAAATGATCTGAGCCATCAGAAAGGAAAAGGAAAATATGATTTACATATTTAGTACTTTATGCATGCAATACTTTCTGACTGGCCACAGTACACAGAGGAAAAATGATTCATTTTTGTTTGATTCTCTGAGACCATCTTGGTTGTAATAATAACCTTAGAAAGGATTGCTATGCAGTGAGCTGACGCACAGAGTTGGCAATTGGCTAATGCACTGAATTGACATGTAAGAACTGAAGACATGTAATTCATTTTAACTACAAATGTTCTTGGTATTCACACAGACTTCTCTTCTCTGGATCTTTTAAAACAAAACACATTCCTGGGTGGGTTTTTGTTTTGTTTTTACAAAAGTGTTCATATTTACACAGCCCTTTTCAATTATATTTTAAATATTTGGGGGGGAGGATTTATGACTGGGAGGATCTCATCTTTCTTCCAGAGTGTGAAACAGAACTCTTGTGAAATTTTACAAAACAGTGTTGCAGTAAGACTATTTTTTTCAGTGATGGTGGGTTCTTCCTAAATACCAATTAGAGAAAATTTTCTTACACTCTTTCCTGTCTTAAAAATTAACATACTGTATATGTGTGTAAATATAATATGCTTTATTAATACTTGGGTATACAGCAGCTTCCATAAACATACATAAAGTTGTTTCTTTACTCTTGGACTTTAGATTTTCTAATACTGGATTTTCTGTGACAACAGTAACCCTTCATTTGGGAACTAAGGCCCAAGTAACAATTCATCTTGGCTATTCTTACCCTAAATTTCTTTTGATAGACCACATTTAACTTTAATTACTTTTTTAACGCTAAAATGACCACAGATATATTAATTTACTAATCCTTTTATGCCTAGTAAGTCTGATGACATTTCATATTGAGCCAACTCATGTTTTTTCTGCTTTTTATCCTACTTCCTTTCTAAAAGTCTACCCCCTGACCATTACAAAGCTAGCCCCATTTAAGAAAACAGGTGAAATCCCTCTGGAAAAATAATGAATTGATGACTTATCTTCCTATCCTGAAAAAAACAAATAATGCAAATAAGTTCATTATGTTATGGCTCATCACACTCAAACTTATGGCTTGTTTTCCCACTTAATGTAACTTGTAACTTGCTCTCACTCCTCCGTGGTGACATCTCAATCCCATCTGACTCAATGATTGAGTTTAAGCCAGGATTTTGATGCTCTATGAATTCTGAATTCTGTAGTAGTACTTTTCTGTTAATATGGACTTATTACCCACTTGTCACTTAGTTTATCAGCCAGTGGTTAAATCCAGTTTCTATCAGTAAGTAAATGCCTCCACATTATCACTCTGCAGCAGGCTGCCAACAGAGACAGCCTTGTCCCAGTCATTAACAAGCACAATGTATGCAGAACACCAGAGGGGAATTAAAACCACAAAAAATACCTCAGGGTGGTATTTTTAATATGAGAATTTAATTTGTAATTTCACAGATTAAGAATTTTGGCTGCATTAATCCCTTTATCAGCTCACAGCAGGCTATTTGCAGAAGCATAACCATAAGGCGATATTCATTGGCAGAAACACGTCTTTGCATAACGTTAAACATCAGGAGCAGTGAAACCTTTTGAAGGGGGGAGAATAAAGATGAAAAATCATTATATTTTTAAAGCAAGATTCTGCTAAATGCCTTCGGTAACAATTTTGAGTTACGGAAATGCTATTTCTGTGTCTAGTAGATAATCATTATGAAGCATAAACCCAGTCGAAAGAAAGGACAATCCCACTGTTTAATATTACAGTGATTTCATTTAGGACAACATGGTAGACCTGGCAAACATGTTTACAAAACAAAGAATCCTTAGACTTTTGGAACTACTTCTTTTAGGTGAGATGACCATTTTTGAAGACTGTTGTTTAGGTTAGTATTCTGTAGACTATATTTAGATATTCTTAAAACTAAATTTTACTTGTGCATGGAGTCTCATAAAAGTTCACCCCGGCACATGGCAGTGGCAGCGGCAGTAACAGCAGCATTACCCTCGTGCAATACTGTGTGTTTCCTTTTCAAGGAGATTGGAAGGAGGTCCACCTTGAAAGAAGTGTAGCAGCATCAATAAATGGATTGTCTTGGCTGCCAGGCCATGATTTAGATTCATTAATTGCAGGAGCCTAATACTAATACATAGTCTGCTCAGGAAGCTGTGACAAAATGCCATATAGACTGAGAAACTTGAACAACAGACATTTAATTCTTACAGTTCTGAAGTCCAAGATTAAGGGGCTGTAAATTTGATTCCTGGCTTCTCTCTTCCTCTTCTTATAAATACACTAATCTCATTATGAGGGCCCCACCTTCATGGCCTCTTCTAACCGAATTACTACCCAGAGGCCCCTCTCTAAATATCATCAGATTGGGGAGGTTAGTGCTTCAACATGTGAATCTGGAGGGGGCTATAGTTCATTCCACAGCTCTCATAATCTTAAAGATAGCTCATGGCATTTTTTTTTTTAAACAAAGAACGTCTACAAAAAGGAAGCACTTATGCAAGCAGAAAGCAAAACCAGGTAAAAGGAAAAGACTGGAACAAAAATAAGTTCAAAGTGGACTTGAGCCTTCTTGACCTACTTTAATATATCAGATCCTGCGAAAAGAGTATCAAGAGGATCTGGTTACACAGAGCACTGCAGTCACATAGATTAGTAGAAAAATGAAGTTGCCTACTTTGGCAGACTCTCTTTGCTTTGGAAGAATTTATTATACTTTTCCCCAAAACCCCATTCGTTTATCTAATACCGACTTTTAAAAGGAGTATATCAGTATGCCAGCGAAGGAGGAATTATCAGTCCTTCGAACAAGATACACATGCACAGTTACTGGGGGAACCGCTTGTTAAAGCTGTGAATTCTGGTGGCACCCTGACATACTCCCTCTCCCGAAACCCCAGCAGCCTTGCCCCACTTCTGCATAAAGATTTAATTGCAGGGAAGTCAATGGAAGGCTGATTTAGAGGAAATTCATTACTTTTCCCAAATACAGCACAGAGCATTCTCTTGTGTATATGATCAAGTTACATAAATTATTGAAGCTGAACTACCCTTGTCAAAGTAAATGAACAAAATACACTTCATAGCGCAGAGTCCTTGATTTTATTACATTCATTTGCTAATCCACAAAACGGATCTGCAGTAAAAGAAGGCCAACAAATCGGTGTGGTGCTCTTCACCCAGCCCACCTGGATTCTAGCTTTAGCGCCTCTAAATTTGCTGGGCAACTTTGGACAAGTGCCTTAATCTCTGTGTTTCCAGTTTCTCATGTAGACACACAGTGATGCTGAAGGATCTGTCCACCTTTAATGTTCAAACTTATTCCTATAGCTGTCCTCAGACAATATTATGCTATTCATGTAGTTCCATGCTATTGTTTATAAACTAAATACATTGCTTCTTACATATTGGCCACCTCTAGGTCTAGATGTCCATGCTCTCTTGAATCCTTCCAAACCAGGCTTTTTCACCCATGACTTGGGAACTGCTGATTTCAAAGCCCAGCCATTTTTTCCCAACCATCATCTTAATTTTACCATGAGCTGAATTCAAAGGAATTGACCACCATCTCCTCCTATTAATATTTCCTTCATCTTGGAATCCAAGGCAGACATCCCATGGTTTTCCTTTGGCTTCCCTCAACTCTTTATTTTTTAAAAAAAGATTTTATTTATTTATACATACAAGAGCTGGGGTACAGGCCAGAGATGTGGGAGTGGGGGGGGGAAGGTGAGATGATTCACCAGAGACAGAGTGGGGAGCAGAATAGGCAGATGGTCTGCAGTACACTGCTGAGGGGAGCAGCGGGAGAGGCAGGAGAGGTCTGCTGCGCCATGTGGGTCCCCTCCCTGGCCAGGGATCGAACTGCCGCTGCAGTGGCTGCAGCAGCCCCACAGCAGACTTCAAGCCCTGGTACCACCAGGGAGGACCCCTCAACTCTCTTTTTCAGATTCCTTTGGTGATTTCCCTCAGTCCCCCAGACCCCTGCTGTTAGAGTACCTAGAGTGCCCTCCGGCTTACTTTTCAGACCCTTTTTGCATACTCTACCTGGAGCCCAGATGATCTCCTTCAGTCTTGTGGTTTAACATCATCTGTACACTGGCAGCTTCCAATTTCTTCTCCAATTTCAACTTCCCTGACTCCATTCAGACTTTCATATCCAACTAAACACTCAGGTGCCAGAGTATCTCCAGGTACCACCGTAGGCATCCCAAATTTAATGTTACCAGAACTGCATTTCTGATCTTCAGCCCACTTTGGCTCTTTTCTTGTCAGTAAATGGCAGTGCCATTCTTCCAGTTGATGGACGTTATCTTTGACTCTTGTTCTTTTGTCACGCGCAAACCCAGTTCTTCCACACACTCTGTCGACACTACCTTCAAAATACATCCAGAATCACACCACTTCTCCACCCCAAGCCACTCGCTATTTCCTTTCACCTGTATCTTTACAACCACCTTCTGTTTTGCCTGCTTCTCTTCATGCTCTTTAGCGTTAACTCTCAATGTTTCCTCTTTCTACTTTTTTTCAATTGCTGTGCCTTTGGACATATGCATGATTGTCCTTTTACCTCCATTGTGTGTCAATTCAAAAGGATCTTGCCAGGGAAACCTTCATTGACCTGTAGCAACCTGCACTTCCAGTTTCTCATCTCTAGTCTTTGTTTCTTTATAACACTTACTACTAGTTGATGTATTTGTTTATTTGTTCATCATCTCTCTCCATATAGTCTCTATGAGAACAGGAACTTCATTAATTCTGATTTATATACTGCAGGATTTTGATATAACTAGAACAGTGTGGACTCAGTGATTACCTCTCCAATGAGGGAATTAATGCCACGAAGAAAGGGCAAAATGTTGTTTTCAAATCTAAGTTAGTTGTTCAACATCAGAAAAATATCAGCTCAGCTGAACTGAGGTTTGAGGACAATACAGACTATCCTGTCACATGAGTGTGTGAATCTGTGTAAATGCAAGTGTGTCTGACCATTTGACATTTCAAAGACTGACAGATACCATAATTTTCCCAGACATCCAGGTTTTCATCTCAGTCTCCATTTTTTTTGAAAGATTACAGATTCATCTATAAATATATAAATGAAAACTTTCATTCTGTCCACAGTGTCTTCTATTTTTACTGTTCCAAATGTAAGATTGCAACCAGAAGCTGGAGAGAGCATGCGGGCCTTTGGGAAAAACAATAGTTATGGCAAAAGTCTATCAAATAGCAAGCACTGATGAGCACAATATTCTCAAGAGAGCACAGGTAAGATGACCTACTTTTCTTGGAAAATTATATTGATAGAAGTCAATAGATCTTTTAAGTTAAATATTCAGATTTTTGTTTTTCTAAATACTTAGGAGTCTTGTATTTACTATGGTTTTTATCAGATTCTACTGATGTGGAGTGTGATCAATCATTCCCATATTTTCAAGTATCTGCTAGATTCTAACTAAAATTGCATTTCATTGATGTAGTCAGGCACGAATTATTAGTTGTTACTTAAATCGTTACTTAACCTTTCCTTACCTGAGGTGAGAAATAGGTTAATATTGGGGTGTATGTAAGCCACATATCTGCTTTGTTTGGCCCACACAGTTTTCTTTTTTTTTTTTTTTAAGCAGTGGCTCTCATCTTTAATTGGCAATGGGAGATTTTATACAAAGTCTGAATTTCTGACTTTTCTTGAAAAGTCAACAAGTCCGACAATACTGCAGACATTCTCTCCAGAACTTTCTGTGTGTGTAATTGAATGAGGCTCATCCCTTGGAAAGGATGTGAGCTCCTTAGTTTAGCTCAGTTGCTGTGTGAGCCATTCATCCACTCCTGATTCCTGCCTGGCCCCTGGTGCAGACCTCATCCTGTTGTAATTTTTCTTTCTTTCCTATTTGATTCTTTGATCTCCACCATTTTGTAGATAGGAAGCATAATCTAAACAAGGCAATTTCTAGATATGTCAGCCTGCCCATCATGTGTGCTTCCCAGATATAAACATTAAGACAGTAACTTCTGAAAAGTCTGTGTCTTATTGCCAAATGGAAATGTCTGTCGTTTTATTAACTCTGTCCTTACGTGCATTTTTCCACTCAATGTAACATAACTCAAACGAATAGAGAAGGAACCTTTTGTTGCCAAGGCTTTTTGATTTGCTAGTTCATATTTGTTACTGGCTTGTGTGGATGATCAGTAATTAAGTGACTGAATGAAACATAGGATGTGTACAGCATTGCAGGAGTTCCTTTTCTTTTCTCTCTTCATATGAAGTACGTTAACAGGCTAGGTTTTCAGCAAGGCAATGACAACAAATTAAACTGTTCATGTTGTCTTAGGGGTGATTTTCCAGTAACTTTTAGCTATTTCTGGCCTTTGCTTTTACATGTGCTCAATGTGGGGGGTCAATTTTGGCATCTCAGGAGTATGCTGGTGACTTATGAATGATTTGGAAGTAAAAGATTCCCAGATAAAAGAGAAGATTTGTACATGCCAGTCAGGAATTATTACTAGTGAACTTGCCTGTTCAATTGGTAAGGGTAAGATTTTTTCATTTTTCAGATTATTTCTCCCTATTGGATTAAATGTTATCTATAAGCGTGACCTGTTCACCTGCGACCATTTGTACTCCCACTCTGAATTTCAGTTGGTGAGAGAAAGAGTAGGACCGAGTTTTTGACCAGTTACCTCCCAGTTTAAGAATGGTTTTAATTCATGAGGTTGCTTCATATGCTTTTAAAAGTACTTAACATGCATTACCATAATGAGGACCCCTGGCTTTATAAATCTCTTAGCCAATTCACTAGAACAAAACAAAAAGTAGACTTTATTTGTGCTGCTTCCTCAGACGCACATGCACACAGCCAGCCTGAATTTCAATCACAGGCTGTGTCCTTTCTTCTCAGTGCTTTTGAGACCTTTGACCTGAGCTTGGCCAGTCAAAGCTGTGAGAACGTGTTTCGGGTCAGTTTTCTCTCTGTAAAATCAAATCAGGCTTACTGGATAGTAGCATTGTCCATAAGGTGTCAAAAATTGCTAATTGAAAAGAAATTTTTTCAAGGTGCTCAGAATGGCAGCTATCAGTATTCTCGAGCCTTAACAAAACATATTCTTTGCAGTGTATTTTAAAAACTAGATTCAAGGTTAGATGTCCACAGTGGAGTGATCTCTCTACTTGATGGCAATACAAATATATTCTCTATTTGTTTTGTCATTTTTGTGTCAACTTTTAAAGCGTTAATATTATTATTTTTATTGATTTCTTCTAAATCTGTATTCTGCATCTTGATATACTGTTATATTGAGGAAACATCTAAGTTTTTCTTTTCTCTGAAAAGCTGCCAGGAAGCTGGGCTCTGAGAGCTTTTTGTCAGTCAACAGAAAAATAAATCATTTTAATCTCAACTTTGTGGATTTTGAATTTTAATCTAATGGGGCCATTTTATAGTGATTTCTATATATTATAGAAATAATATAGTCTATGTATTGACTTACTCCAGCCTGTGCAGTGGCCTTATTCTAATCACTATCTGAAGGGCAAAATATAGATATTATAAAGCAAAAGTCTACAAATAAGGGTGTCACAGAGAAAACCATGTAATTTTACTAAATTTGATTTTGTTGTTGATGAATTGATTAATTGTTAAAGCAGGCTCTGGCATCTTAATTTTTTTCTCAAATGTCCCAGGTCTTTATAAATCCCAAAGAGACTGGGAAGGTGAAGAAGGGAGAATATATTGGGGGCATACATACTGTTGACTAGCATTTCAACTTCCTTTCTTTGGAAAGTTAGAAAGGCAAATGTAGATGGAAAATGCATTGTATTACTTCTTCTGTTGATAATGGTGGAGGACTGAGTATACAGGAATGTTTAGTATCCTAACTTTTCCTCCCCTGCCTGAATGCCAGATAGTCCTATATCTGCAAATAAAGGTCACTTCAAGTATTTAGTTGATAGTACTGGCTCTGTACAAACTGGTTTAGTGAAAACGCTAATGAGGCATTTTTGGTTTCAGAATCTTGTAACCAAATTAAATGAAAAGAAATTCGTACCCACCTATGTTAAAAGTGGGATAGGATCCACTGGATGATCAAAATTCTGTGCTTCTTACATTTTGTTATCCTCTAAAGATATTAATAGACTAAAGATTTCACAGATTGTCCCTTCCCTTTTTATCAGTATTGAAGGGTAAGACCTTTTTAAAGTCTGAGAGACACTTAAAGTTTCATAGAAGTTTTCCTCAAGGAAAAGACTAGAAGCTCTATTAAATACCACGTCCATTTAGTGTCACTTATATTTGCTTGGTGATAACAAACACACCGCTATTCTAAGCTTAATTTCTCAGTCATTCTGAACTGAGTCAGGAAGTGCATGATCCCTCTGTCTACTTCCTTTTCTATGTATTGGTTGACAGTCTAAGTGGAAGTGTGCCTTAGAAGTATGTTTGCTGTGCTTTGCTACTTTGTTTATTAGGGTTTTTCTAATCATTTGTGTCACAAATAAGTGAAACTTTCCAATATCTGTCATATACATTCTTATTTCACTTAGCATAATCACCTCAAGGTCCGTCCCCATTTTGTTTCAAAATGTGCTTTTTCATATTTTTAATAGTTGAGTAATATTCCATTGAATTTGTAGTCAACAATTTTTTTTTAACCAATCATCTGTTGATGGGCACTTAGATTGATGCCAACTTGGCTATTGTGATTAATACTGCTGTGAACATAGTGGTGCATAAATATTTTCATATTCTTTGGGTAAATACCTAGCAGTGGTATTGCTGGATCATATGGTATTTCCACTTCACCTTTGTTAAAGCATCTCCATATTGTTTCCCATAGAGGTGGTACCAAGTTACATATACTGTTTGTCAGAAGGAAAAGCAGAGGGACAGAGGGAGGGGGCCAAGGAAATAGGACATTGATGGAGGGTGAAACACATGTACATATGGTGGTATGAAAGTGTACCCCCTAAATAAGAGTTATGTAAAGCACTGATAGATTGATAAAATTCAAGGCAAAAGTAGAAATTTTAAGGCTTTTTACTTTAACAATTAACCTGCTCTCGCTGGATGCAGTGAAAGTTCATGTTATTAGACTCCTAAAAAATAAAGTAGTTCAGTGGGTGCCAAAAAGGTTGGCATGTCTGCCAGTGTCAAACAGGAGCTTTAGTTTGTCTTCCATCTCCACCTCCTGTACAACTCTGGCAACTCATCCTGAGTAAACAGCCACCTGTTATTTTCCTCCATGGTATGACAGGGCGGCTCACTTCTTCCATCTCTGCATCAGTTAATATTACTTTCATCTTCTCTTCATCTCATGGCTTCTGCTGACTTCTTTCTATATACTTATTCATGAATTCTGCTTGTTGCCATTTCTTTTTGTCCCTCTATTTCTGGTGCATTCTATTGCTGAACTCTCTATTTTCCCCTCTCAGATTCAGACCCTTCTAGAGAGCATCTTTAGTTGGTATAGAAAAGCATTAAGTAGAAAGAAAGACTTTGAGTAAGTTTCTTGTGTCAGCCACCCTTATATCAGCTGCTGGCTGACTTTATTCTGCCATGGGTCAGGTGCTGGGCCCTGATCCAGTCAGCTGAGCTGTGAAATAGCTGGTCAACCTGTCATAAGGAAACCCTCAGAAAAGGGCTCTAAGCCTAGCAGTCTCTGAAGCTTCTTCAAAGCCAGTCTTAAACCTGAAGCCACCCTGCCTGGTCTGTATACCACCAAGGGAAAAATAAGACAGCTATAGGGGCAAACTCCAGATTTCATGGAGTAACCAACCATATCCTTATTATGTGATTTTCTGTTATCAAACTGAAAGTCTTTAAGGTATGTTGCATTTTCTCAACTACAGACACAAAAGGAGATAATGTCTATTAGTGCTTATCATAGTATAAGAAATTCAAATGTGTCTAGCTTTCAGTAGCAGGAAGGTTTTCTGCAAGAACTATTATTTTCTACATTTTTTTTCCTATCAAATAGCTACAGTTTTATCATCTCTGTTGCTCATATAGTTGACTACAAATGTTATGGAGATAGCAGGCAGAGTGGGAAACAAATCTTAATGTGCCTTGCTGGTGTCATCTGAAAGTATCCCTGGTTTTTGTCATTCCCTCACATTGCTGCAGATTAAGAAAAACATCTTATTCAGGAGGTTGACAGTGCTTTGAACCACAAATGAGTAATGTATGTTATGAACACCAAATTGGAAAACACTAGAATGTTGTTTGGTTTCCCCACTCTACCTGCAGCCCCTTTCCTTAGCTAACACTCTACTCTGGAGAGTTTGTTATCTCCTTTAAATTCTATTGTAAAATAGGGAGTTTGTTCTCTCTTCCCTCTCCCTTCTCTGCTTCTCCATGCCTCCCTTTCTTTAGATCTCTACCCAAAAAAACCACCACCAACTCTGTGAATAGGGGAGGCCTCTAGGGCCTTCCCTTTTCAATCTGCTCAGTTATGCGCTAGAATTGGCACAAAGCAGAATGAAAATAAGCTTGAGTATATCATACTTCATCCAAAGTGCATTTTGAAAGTATTTATTTAAATTTTTATATTGATGTAACTTCAGATTTGCAGAAAAAAAGTGTATAATAGTACAAAGACTGTATGCCCTTCGCCTACTTCCCCCGAACATTAGAATTTTACTATATTTGATGTATTTTCATATTCATCCCTTCTACTTTCTCTCTGTCACGTAAATGTGTGCACATACACATGATTTTTTCTAAGCCACTGTTTTTATTCACTCCATTTCCCTTAAATATTTCAGTGTGTTTTTCTTAAAAATGAATAATTCAGATTGATTTTTAAAATTAAAAATAATAGGTTTTTTGCCCTTAGTTTTCCTCTCTCCTTCTCTGGTTGATTGTTAATACAAACAAAATGGCTAAAAGACAAGAAACTGATTCGATGCTTGAAAAATTGGTTCATTAGTCTATGGATCTTTAAAAATTGGTCACAGTTTTGTATTCAGTGTTTCCAGGTCAGAAGAGCTTTCAAACTGGGGGAAAGGGCAAGAGCACTGCAACTTGCATCTTCTGTCTTTTTTAAAACCCAAATTAATTTCTCAGGGACTGCTTGGCCAGCAGCATAACATGAGTGAAGCTTCCTTCGAAATAGTGGGCATAGGATGTGATACGGCTAGTAAGTAAGAGATCTATCACAGCGCTTGGCCAGACTAGCACGAAGTGAACAGTTACATATAATAAGTAATTTTAAGCAGTTCAGGTGCTCTATTTTTCCTTTTCATTTGATGTTGATTCTTATGAATTTGGGATACAGAGGGAATCGTCTGTGCCCTAAGTGTACTGTATTGTATTATTAATAGCAGGATAGCAGCTGAGTCCCTCAAGACAGTCTTTGTGGTCTGTGGATACTCTAAGAAGTGTCTGAGCATGAAAGGAGGCTGTTTGAGTTGAAGTGGGCTGATGGTCTGGGATGACATTTGAATGCGTGGAGGACAATCTCTAAATGACAATGTCAAGAAAGGAAGGCAAAAAGAAGCTCAAAACTATTCCCATTGTCCCATGGATGCTCATCACTCCAGAGATAGTCCTCATGTGGGAGCTTTGTCTGGGGGAAAACGCGGAGTGGATCAGGGAGGAAAAGATGCTGGGGCCCTGGGACAAAAGCCAGGGATCCGGGTCCTTACACATGTTAAAATTTTAGACAGATAACAAATGTAATGAGAGCAACCCAGATGTATCTCAAATCTAACAAAGTTAAACATTTCAGTGGAATTATTGCAAGTATATTTAACAAAATATTTGCAATATTCTGAGATGCAGCTATGAATAAAGCCTTTAAGAACATCAGATTTCTGTACAAATGAATAATTTACCAAATCTCCTTTGGAATTTCAAATAGCTTCTTCCTTTACCAAAGTACACATACACAGAGTACACTCACATAGTCAAGTAGAATATTTTCTTAATAATCCTAGAGTTGTTAGGATAACATTATAGATTACTCATAGGATTACTTTTCAACCTAAGAAAATCATGTATAAGGTCTAGGACCAAAACAATACAAAAGTTCCATAAATTGATGGAAATTTATCTCATAATAAATACCACCATCTTTGCTAAGCTTAGAATAAAATACTTTGAATTTCCATTTTGGAATGAAATTTTTACCCCTTAAACTATCACCATTTTTCAGTGTCGTTTGCATTCTCTATAGTGCCCTTGGATTTTTAATTGCTGTGGATTATCATTTTCAATGCAATTAGTAAAATTCCCTCAATTACATACAATAATTACTCTAAGTGGGGCTATTGGCCTAATTACTATAAATGGGAAAAGATGTATGATTATCATATGCAATTAAATCATGTACAGTATTTATTTTACATTATTACATACAATGGTGTAATGATAACACATAATTATATTATATCATTCCTTGGTCAACAAATCTACTTCACATTAAGATACCTAGAGTAGTAATCCATTGCCAAAGATCCATGTTAGGGGTTTCTTCCTAAGGTAGTTGAGTTATTCTGTGGACTGGGAACCAAGGTAAAGAACAAAAAAATCTGTGCACAGGCAAGAAAAATCTGGAAGAAAAAAATTATTTTACCCCCATTAATTAAGAAAACCCGGATTATCCTATATTGTCACTGTTAAATCTTCCCAGATTCCAGTGCCAACCATACCTATTTGTTTTACTATAAATGTGTAAGAATAAACACCCCTAAATGGTGGCAGCATTTAAAATATGCCTGGGAAAAGAGGAGTACTTTCTTCATTGTGGCAAACATGATAATCACCCCTAGTTTACAAATGCACACTTAACAAGCTTATAGCAGATAATTAATTCTGCAAAGGATGCTGTTTGACAGAGTGGGATTATGAGAATTGCATATTGATAGTGGCAGGAGAAATAAATCTATTTTCTCTATGTCAGGTAGGGTGTTCTTGTGTTCTTCCGAAACTGGCACGTCTCAGAGGTGTTGCTCTCAAAATGATCTCAGGATGGAAAGAAATCAGTAATTACAGAGCTAGGCATTCAGTTGTGTCCTAATTTTCCCACCAGTTTTTCAGTGTTTCAGCTGCTCAGAGACTTAAAGTATTCTCATTAGGTAGCTGCAGAGGCAGCAGCTTGCCTACTCCCTCCTTCTCTCACTCACATTGCCTCTTTTTTTTCCCCTTTCCATTTCTGCCTTGGGAGTGACTGTGAAGATCATTTGCTGGAATGATTGGCAGGTTAGAGGATTCGATCAGATGAGTTCCTCTTAGTGCAGGTCAAAAAGGCTAGTTAGCAGGAGCTGTCGAAAAATGCCAGCAGCATTCGAAATGGGAAATGTCATGACTTCCAGGCAGGGGGTGCCACCTGGAACAGAAAGCCCCCAGCTCATTAGCAAGTTACAGGATGCAGGCTTAACTGGAGGGAGCAGAGAAGGAAAGATAATACCCAATAGGGAAAATGATTGTGAAGTGGAATTGATTTCATGTATAATTTGTTTATCACTAGAGGGGACAAATGCTGTCCTTCTGACATGAGCAGAGGAGTATGGACTATGAATGAAGCAACTTAGCATAATCTCCAGGTTGTGCTTTGGATTTAAAGAATGCAAACTTCTTTATTCTTAACTGTGGAAATGATTGGGTCATGTTACATTAATTAAAGCTGACATACTCTCAAATGTTTTATCTGGGCAGTTGTGGCAATTCGACAGAAATGGATAGAGATGGGCAACTTTAGGAAATAAGAGGGATTTTTTTTTTTTCTCTGTTGATGTGGAAGACTCACTTAGTTGAATACTGAATTACAACAGGACTGGTGTTTAACTTCAGTGGTTACTGAGGCAGCACAAATCAAACTGGGGTTTCCAGTCTCATTTAGAGAGGAGAGTATTTGTCCTTTGGGGGACTTAAATCTCGTCCATGTTAGACTGTATGTGTATATTTAAGAATATGACTGTATTGGGCCTCCCCTGGTGGCGCAGTGGGTTAAGCAACGCACTACGAGGCAAACCGCAGCCACTGCAGCACCAGTTCGATCCCTGCCCCCGGCCGGGGGGGGGGGACCCACATGGTGCAGCAGACCTCTCCTGCTGTGCCCGCTGCTCCCCTCAGCGGTGTGCTTCTGTTGATCTGCCTGTTCTGCTCCCCGCTCT
>JAGFMF010012082.1:354160-392345 GCA_019455555.1 Galemys pyrenaicus | reverse complement strand
CCCAGCGCTTGTATGCATAAATAAATAAATCTTTAAAAAAAAAAAAAAAAAAAGAAGGAGCAATGTTTAAAAAAAAAAAAAAAGAATATGACTGTATCATATTTTGGTATAATATTAGTATTTTAATCCTTTTTCGCATTAGTCTAGTTGACAGTTCATCTAGAATTTGATATTTCACCATGAAGTCAACAGTAGTCATATTTCTAAACAAAACTTTAGTGTCCTTATAGAAAAAAAAATATTCTTCAATTTGCAAAAAAAAAAAAAAAAGGGATGTAGTGGCAAAACAGAAAATGACATGGTCTTGCATGTACTCATACTAAATTTTCAGTATTTTCATAATATTCCAGTATTTTTCCAATGTAGTAAATGGTCTTTCGTGTAAAGTCTTTTCCCTACATAAATCCCAAGAAAAAATATTTTCTTTTGATAAGAAACTTTTATGATATCATTTATCTTTTACATGGAGAGCTTCATCTTGTTATTTTAAGTCATAAATACCACAGCTGTAAGTCTTTCTGGCTGAACACTATAGAGAATGTTTATTAAGTATCCAAATTTTGGTTAAACATATATTTTTAAAAATCTTTCTTGAGTTACTCTTTTCCCTTAAATATTGAGACATTTTATGAGGCAGTTATGAAATAGCCAAGGCTTGGTTTATCAAGTACTCTCAGACTGCTGTCTTTGTGAATAGGAATATTAAAACCTTATAGTCAAAATACTGGTGGAAAATTTATTCTGTTCTGTATTCAGCATAAAAAGCTTAGCATTAAGCTACTGAATATAGCTGTCAAGATATACTGTATTAGTTTTGTCAAATCTAAAAATTTAAACACCAGTATGAATCCATTCATTCCCTCATTTGGGAGTTATATTATGTGTTCCTGAAACTAGCCTTTGAAAAAAATATCTATAAAATACTATTTGAAATGTTTCATCTAAAGCTAAGATTTTTTACTCTTCCATAGTTACTCAAATTGTTAACAAAGACAGATATATTTTTAAAAATGAATAAATCAATGATTTTGAGAGACAGCATTGTCAAAGAAATATTTTTAATAAAAGAATTGGTTCTAATTATCTACAGGTGAGTTTCTCATGACCTTGAGCCAAAGGCATCAGGCCATCAGAGCAGGCATCTGAGCATGCTTGGTTTGGTTATCCACCCTTTTCTCCATCCCCCGCAGTCCCACAGTCACTCCTGCATGCATGGACTTTGGAGACTCTCCACTGTTTTGCATTCTTCTCAGCCAGTCTCCTTTCCACTAACCAAAATAATATCTACCACTTATTAGCATTCTTATATTTATCACTCCCTTTGTCAAATCTTTCATAACTCTATGGACTGAATGATCTAGCTATTAAAAGTTTCACATTTCTATTGATATGGTCCCTAGGTTCCAAAGAAAAGAAATGGCTTCTATTCATGGACCTCTCTATCAGCAGTGCACAAAGTGTGGTCCACTATCTCAGGCACCCTCAGAGGCTTCATTGCACCAAAGTTACTGTCATCATAATGCTAACATGTTCTTTGTCTATTGAATAATGTTGACATTTGTACTAATGATGCAAAAGCAGCGGTAAGTAAAACTTGACTTTGGAAAGAATCTGAACAGTGGCACCAAACTATATCCCATGACCCTGTTTTTCTTACCCTCACACAGTGGTAATTTTTAAAGAAGCCATTCTTGATTGAAATAATTATCAATGTTATTATATCTCTCTTTTTGAGTAAATATCTCTTTGCCATGTGACTAGATAAGAAGGGGCTACATGAATCATTTTTACTAAGTGCCTCATTACTATGGGTCTCTCCCTAAAAAGCTCAGTGCAGTTGTTTGAGTTGCAAGCTGAACTAGCTTGAAAGAATGACTGACTTCAGGAAAAACTGTCACTCAAATTTGGGTATTTTGGCATTTTCTTAAAAATGAACAAAAATGAGTGTCACAAAGGAAAAGCTGATCCTTGATGTTACTAGTAAAATGAAAGCTTTCAATAGGAAAACAGAATCAGGGGAAACTATGGAAATACTTTATTTTGGAAATATTTTGGAAAATGTGACCTTGACAGTTTCCAAAATAAATTTTCAATCAATACTAGTGGTGGCATAAGTAAGTCTGATGTCTTTGATACTTGCACAGTGAAATGCGTCAACATTTCATAACTCATTAAATTAGTATTTCCTAAATGAACAATGAATTATTTTTTTAAAAATATTCACTGAAAGTGTAAAATAAATAATTGATTTTAAATCAAGAGGATATAGAATTCACTAATCAGTTATAGTTTCAGATTTTCCAATGCAAATGACCTTTAAGAAACTACCACTTGTTGGGTTTTGTGGTAATATAAGAGGAATATGTATGTCCGCAATAATCTGAAAGAGCTATTAAAAAAAAAAAACATTCTTTTCCAAACAGGTTTGTTTGTAAGAGACCATATATTTCTTCAGTTGCATCAGCTAAAACAATGTATCACAGAACAGACTGAATACAGATAAAAATAGGAGACTGTCTTATATTCAGCTAGACATTAAAAAGAGTTGCCTAATTATTAAACAGTGTTGATATGTTTGGGAAGTATGTTACTTTTGTTAAAATAATGTTTTCATGTTAACATATAATGAACTTTTAATGACTTAATAAGCTTTTTTAAATTATCAATTATAATTTCAAATATGATCAATAGCCATAGCTATAATTCATTTTGACAGAAGCTCTTTGGAGATCCTCTATCATTTTTAAGGATGTAAAGAATCACTAAGACCAGAAAGTGGGAGAGCCTTTGCTCTTTCTTAGGAATGCTCTTCAGTAACTCTGACATGCTAATTATGTTGATAACATTTTCTCCCTTGAATAAATTACTATTCAGATTTTGCAACGGTAATTTACTATTTGCATTAGTAAAATATTAATGCAGTTTTTTTGCTTATAAAGTTAATCTAGTGATGTCCATTTAAATGAGTATCTCAGTTTTTCTGGGGTACAGTGTATAAAACCCCATTCTTGTGTTCACAAAGATGTCATCTAGAAATTACCATGACATATCGTGTACTACACCCTTGATGTTTAGTAGAATAATTCTTAAAAGAATTTTGCTACATACTAGTTTTTTCAGCTATGACTCCCCCCCTTTTTTTCTGAAATGTTTTTGTTATGACCTGGTTAAAGATCCTCTGATAAATTAGACATTTTTAGATAACTTGTTTATCAGGGTCAGGAGGACTCTCAATGTAGCACTCTCATGAAATTCCATGAAATTTCAATTTTTTTCAAAAGAAAACACTCAGGGCTTTCCCTGTCTATTACTAGGTGCGTGGAAATCCAGGTGCATTTTGGACTCAGAATCAGAAGGAACTAGTCAACATGATAACAGTCAGATCATAGATGTATTATAAAAAAATCTTTATTTTTAAATACATTTAGATTCATGAAAGATTGCAAAGCCAAAGCAGAGAGCTATACCCTTCACCCAACTACTAATGTTAATGCTCCATGGTTCATTTGTCAACCTAATAAAATAATGTAGGTCCATACCATTAATTAAATTACAAGTTCATCTGTAGTTCACCTATTTCACACTCATTTTCTTCTGCTCCAAGAGGTGACCCAGAGTGCCACACTGCAGTTAATCATCATGCCTTCTTAGTCTCCTGGTCTATGATAGTATTTCAGTCTCCCCTTTTTTTCCATGACCTTGATTTTTCTGTTTTGGTATTTTGCAGCATGTCCCCCGTGATACTTTCTTATGATTAGACTGGGACCCTGGGTTTCAGGAAAGAAAACCACCAAAATGAAGTGCCCTTCTCATCACATCTTGTCAGGAAGTATGTGATATCCACATGTGTTAACACAGATCATGTTGACCTTGACTGTTAGCTCAAGATAGGTGAGATTTTAAAGCTAATGTGATATCTAGAAAGGAAAGTCAGAAAAGTAGGGAGTTTTAGGACAGATTCTCAATTAAACAGAAAGAATTAAAAAGGAGTTACTGAACTGAGGACAGAGCCACCTAATGTCAAAAGACAAAGAAGAATTACTCTCAGGACTCAGACTTGACTGAAAACATATGAAAATGAAGGACAGGAGTCTATTACAACAGAGGGAAGAGTGTCTGAGTTAAGAATCCTATTATCTAGACTCTTAGATCAGAGATAGAATTGAGCAATATGTCTGATGACTATGAATATATATTTTCTGAACATGAATAAGTGTATGACTATTTTACATATGGTGGGAGCACAGTTTCAACCCCTCCGTATTAAAGTCTCTGCTAAAATAGAAATCTTGGAATACAGGAATTTGTTTACTGTGTCATCCTCATTTCACTATTTTATCTCCACCTCCTAGAATGACACATGACTTATGACCGTTATTTATTCTTATTAATGTAGTACCATTGTGTTACATCTTTTTTAATATTTTGGCAATATAGGATTTCTCCCCTTAGGGTCACTGTAGCTCATCTACCACCAATGCACCCATCGTCCTCCATGATAGCCTGTTGTGCTCTCTGCCCCATGCCCCTGCATTAAATGTTCTTTACATGTTGGCTAAATTAGTGAATATCTAGCTAGCTCACTTTACTATAATCTTCTGTTCTTTTGCAAATATTCTTTGAGTAACCATTATGTTGGCTCTCTTCTGGGCATTAATGAATAAGATGACTTCTAGCTTCAAGATACAATTTAAAGACACAGATCCCATCATTTAAATTTCAGATGATAAAGGCTACATAGAAATTTGCATGAATCTTCATGGGAGGACAAATGAGGGAAAAATTAATTCTGCCAGGGGGGTTTTAAGAGGTTTCACAAAGGAAGAGACTTTGAACAAAAGGAGGAATTAGGTTTTCCATGGATGTGAAGGAGAATGAGGGTGTTTTTAAACAGAGGAAATACTGAGAGCAACGCTAGGTCACAAATTACAGATCTTAGGGAATGGCCTGGTAGAGTTAAACAGTTTTGAGAATGGGGTGGTGAGAAGAGATGATGCTGAAAAAGTAATTTGAAGCTTGATTGTGAAAAGTCTAGAATGATAAACTGAAGAGTTTGGATTTTAATGTGATTGCCCATGAGGAAGTATGTATGACTTCCTGGTCAGACACAAGGGAATCAAAACATATTAAAGCTGGAAGATCCTTTAGGGATCATATAACAGCCTTTAAAGAAGATGTGGTATTTTTTTTTCTTTTCTTTGAACTCCTTATCATGATAGAGATCATGTCTTTAGAAAAAAATAATGAAAATGAAGAAAATTATATTCACATGTATATCTAACATAATAGTAGAAATCATACCAAGACCCTTTTCTTTGCTAAAAACTATTCATCCTCCAGCCCTAAAATTTTGTGACTCCATTATGATTATGTTTCTTTTATTATACATTTTTCAACATGTACATAATATGTTTCTTGAAAAGATATGTATAAATTATTTATTTTAGTTGAAAGAATGAGCCTTGTTTGTTCACATATCTTTATGTATGTATGACCTCCTTATTTAGCTCTCGGGAATATATAGAATAGAATTTAATTTATTAAGCCACATTGTCATCAGTCAGGGAAAACACAAAAACTAAAAAGTGAGATGACTGGTTTTCAAGGGATAAAATTTTAAGACAACTTTTGAAATTGAAATAGATAGCAAAAAAAACCTCAGTATTATAATGTACTCAACACGTTATATTATCATGAGTAAATTCATAGTATTGTTTATGAACTTTAAGTCCCTAAAAGCATTAACTCTCTCTTTATGACCAGTTTCTCCCCAATTTCAATAAACTGTTAAGTATTTATCTTAAGGTATGTCTAAACAACTTTTTAGAACTATGCAAATTAAATAAACTAATCGAACAGATTAAACAAATTATTAAGCATAAATTCTACTACTTAAATATGTTTAAAGGAATTGTTAATAAAATCCACCAATCTAGATGGAATATCATTCAGTCTTAAAAATTATAGTCCTAAAATTAAATAACATGGAGAAATATATGTGATAATATGACAGACGTAGGATATTCTGTCTATAGGTATTAAATGTATATGTAAGAGAAATGACTGGAAGGAAAAACATTGAACTGCTAAAGCCTCAGTTTAGCAGAGAAAATGTTTTTATAAATTATATTAGAAGAAAGTTAGATAAGTCCCAGTTTGGTACCCATAGTGTACTCTCACTGCAGCTCCGACCTCAGTGTCCCTTTAGATCTTTGATGCTCTCTCATATTCAGACTTTCCTTTGTAGAAAAAGGTTTATGATGAAGTGAAATATCAACTGAGCTAAATTCATTTGTGACCAAAGAGCATTTCATAATTTAACATTTTAAGTATTTTATATTACCTCCAAGAAATGCTCATAAATTAATACAATAAGAATGTCCTAATGATTAGGGACAGCTGCTTTTTTTGTCAAAAGCAAATAGAAGAACAAAAGTAATCACATCAAATCAAGAATTGAATCTGATTCTTCACCTACTACTTATCTCAATAAATTTTTTAAAAGGCTGTTTTTAGAGTCTTTTAAAATGGAACGTTGTCTCTTTCTTATGCAAAGACTAACTGCACGCGATTTTGTGTGTTGAGAAGTTGGAGACATTGTGAGAAAGCCATGACTGTTTTCCATTTAATTTCCATTGATCTGTTTAACTATAGCTCAACAGCTCATGGCTGATGGAGGGTCTTCAAGGTAAATAATTTATTACCTCACCTCATCCCCCAAATATCACATATATTTCTCCTGATCATGGTGGTACTGGTCTGCCTGCAAGACCATAATGCAATTCAGTTTCCACTGCATGCTTGAAAGTACCGCAGACATGGCCAAGAGGTCAAAACCAAGATTCTTGACCTTATTCCTGTCTGGGCTACAGCTTCCAGAGGAAAAGAGAGGTAGTGAGACAAAATCATTAACTTGTACTCTTTATTTGTAATGCAGGGTACAATTAAAGATGGAGAGGAAAATGTATATAGTAAGAAAACAAATATGTAGAATTTTGGGATCCCTAAATGCTTATAATATGGCCATTTTACATAGGTAATATTTGAATATGTATATTTATGTATTTGTGTCAACAAATACATTTTGTTTCATTTTCAATTATCTTTCATTGTCTCGTGACTATGTAATACTTCACCATTTAGTAAGCTTTGGTTTTGGAACTGTCTGTCTACATAAAATTTCCAATTTCTACCTTCATTCCATCTCTTTACTTGAAGGAGGAGCCATAAAAATGTGGGGTTGGGGGAGTGTTGTGAGGTGGAAAGAAGACTAAGGAAAACTGCTGTGGAGGAAATGAGATTTAAAAGATTTAAATGATTTAAATGAGAACTAAATGAATGTATCACTTGTTGGCTTTTAGCACAATTACCATGCCTTAGGAAATATGCAAGGAATAGTTCATTACAACTAAAGAGCCCCTTTAAGAGGCAGGGGCAGGCCCAACTAGCTGACTGTCAGAGCTATGAAAGGTGTTGAATTGGAAGGCTGGTCTCTGAGGCAGGCAGTGGAAGTTCTGTGGGGTGAGACAAATAGAGAAAAGATAGCTGAGTGATTGTAGCCTCAGACAAGGGAAACACATATAGCATTTGCATAGGGGAGTTAATCCAAAGAAAGAAGGAGATTTCAGTATTGTCAAGCAGGCTTTGTTCCAAGGGAAGAGCAGAAGGAAGTCTGCTAAAGAGACCTTACTTAAAGCTATGGTCCAAGGCTTGAGGTTGTTCTAGTAAAGTCGTGTTCTTGAGGATTGTTTGCACACTGTTGTCTGTTTGAAGATCTTCTAAACCAAAAGGGCACAAGTATCCCCCTTTGCCAGCACAAAAGAAGGGAATTTGTGAGGTAAAAATGACTTGCGTTACAAACTGAACCCAAACACCCTTTGTTCATGCACAACATATTCTTAAGTCCCAAAGATATCTTTTTGAGCCAAGCTGAGTGAGTTGTACCACAAAATGTTTGCCAGCTAAAAAACAAGGTAAAACCAACCTACAACTTGCATCTTTCATCGTCAACTCAAAAGAGGCCTTAACATAACTCCCAAAAAAAGCTTCCAAATATGTGGCAGATTAAAAAGTGATTTTTGACTGTCATGGATCATTTGTACCCTAAAGTTGAGGCAAATTATATAGGCCACTAAGCAGAATGGCGCAAGTTTTCTCACCAGCTCTCCAACCTGCTGTTTCATCTGACAGCGTGAGCTTATGCTTTTAGTCTGTGTCCCATAGTCAGAACTCTGCCTTCTTTTCCAAATTATGATGTACTACACAGTATGCAATGATACACCCTTCACATTAGGTTTTCTAATCAGCTACAGAATTATAGTGAGGAGTGCTTATCTGCGACCAGCTTATGTAATAAATCATCATGATAATTAGAGGTCAGAAATCAGAACTTGTTTCAACTTCACTAGTTGGTTTGAGCCAGAGTGCCCATAATCTCTATACTTAGGGAAAATGCTACCCAAAACAGAGAAACTGAGCTTTCAGTAGTAGCAATGTGCTTGTGTGTAAGGCTAATGTGGGCAACTGTGAGTCTCTTAAGTTGCTGATCTTCCCTATGAGTCTGATGCTTTAAAAATGTGATTATCTTAACACATTATATATAAAAATACATATATTTCAGGACATGCAAACTAAATGTTACTTATAAGTGATCAAGTAGGTTAGACAATAAAATTGACATGGGCAATTAGAAAAATATATGTGTCCATACATAACTAATTTAGCCTGAGACTTTCTGATACTGCTTTGTCAATTTTTCAAATTGTAGTTCATCTTTTTGCTAGATTCTTGACTCATTTCAAGACCTGTCTGGGAAACCCTGTATAAATTCACAATGAAATAAGTAATGAAAAGTGTGTTTGTCGAAGGGTCTAAGACAAGGAAATGTCTGTCTGAGTTTTCAAAACGTAGGCAAAACCTCTAACATTTAAAAAGAAAGAGAAAACTGACTTTGAAAATAGCAGCAGTCAGCTTCTGAGAGAAAATCTATGCTCTCTTTATTGGTAAAATAATTAGGAAAACTTTTACCAGGATCATCATATTTTGGGGACTTCCATTGATGTTATAAATGCTGGTGAACGTGGATCGTCAGTGAAGTTGAAAGCTACAACATTGGCAATGGCCAGACAAGAGCTTTCTGAAGTTGTGAATGACTGGATAAAATGGTGCTTGTAACTTTCCTAAATACGTTATTTTTGGTTATGGTTGAGAGGCCCGTCTGTGATCTAAGTAAACTCTGCTGTGCTGGAAGTGGTGCATTTCTTTCTCCTGCTTTGCATTTTTCCCTGTGAGAAGTGTGTCTGAATTGGGGGGACCTGAATATACCTCTTTGTTGCTGAGCTTGTCAAGCACAGCTCTGTGTTCTCTTTCCCACCAGGAAGGTCAGGCCGCTGGGGGCCAATCTGTTTTCTGAAATAAACCCTCCTGTCTGTCCCTGGTGGCTGACAGATTGAAACAGTTGTCTGTGGTCCTGTGCTTTCAATGCTTTCTAAATGCCTCACTTTCGGGGATAAAGGTAATATATATAGACTACATTGAAAAGATAAAAATTTTTGAGGGACTGGAGTTGGGTTGTTAATGTTTCTCTAAAAGACAAATTGAACTTTTAAAACATATTTACAGAATTCAGCAAGTTAAACTGTGTGTATTGTGTGCACATGTACACACACCCCCAGATAAACTCTCATTTATGCATTCTGCATCTAAAGATTTATATTATGGCTGGTTTTTTTAATTGGAGTAATAAAATTATGAAGTATAGAACTGTTTCAATAGTAGAATTGTAGAAGTAAGTGTCTTTTGTTCCCTTAGATTTCAGTTTCATGTGTTTTGATCAGAGGTATGTATAAAGCCTGGAGAAATTTGTACTGTGCTGAGCCTCACTTCAATACTCTCCAGATAATTGAGCTAATTAAATCTTTACCAACATTAACACAACTCCAGCATTCCTTGGACAGTGGGTAATTATTGCATGAACATGGCAAGCTTAAACTAAACAGATGAAAATAGAGTTCTGTGGAATGGGTATTGAGTTTATTCCTTATTCATCTTTTGATAAGGTTTAATTAAAACTGCCTCTCTCTATTGTGGTGAGAATGAATGTGCTTGTTTTCTTTGTGAAAAGCAAATTATTCACTTCAGCCATGGTTCAATAATCAAAGCCTTTGCAAAGTTTTGGGTTATAGTGTAGCTGTGGGGATATAATTGCTGCAATTCTATATGAAGACTTTATCTTTTTTTATTACTTTCTCTTACTTATTTTTGTAGAAAGAAATTTACAAAAGCCCATTTTGTTACTTGTGTGGAAGTACATATGATTGAAGTCTCATTATAAGTTTACCATGGGTAGATTTTTCTAAGGTATATTTCTTACAGCATATTGCTTAAATAAAAGGGGCAAAGGGGCACCCATTCAAATAGGTGGCATTTGAGGTAGATGTTTTGTGTTCGTGCAGAAAGTTCATTAAAACCTTTAAATCTTGTAGCTGACAGGATTGAGGTAACGGGTCAACAGCCGGCAGGGTGGAAAAACACTAGACTTTAAGGATTCTTTCACTAAATATGTATTTGCATTCTCATTCACATTGTTTAAACCCATCACAATATTTTCTGTATTGTTCTTTTAAAGGGGTTGGATCCCCTATATATATATATATGTATATATATATATGACAGCTTATTTTTGCTCTTACTTTTGTGACTGTGATTTCTTTGCCTTCCTTCTCACCTCCTCTTCCTTGATATCCTTCTTCTTTAATAAAATGGGAGATTACCAATATACAGTATTGGGGCCTCCCTAGTGACACAAAAGGTTGAGTGCAGCACTATGAAGCATCCACAGCCACTGTAGCATGAGTTCAATCCCCAGCCAGGGAGGGGACCCACATGGCGCAGCAGACCTCTCCTACCTCATCCATTGCTCCCCTCAGCAATGTGTTTTAGTCAGTCTACCTGTTCTGCTGTGTATCCTGTGTCTCTGGTGAATCCTCTCACCACCCCCCACACCTCTGGCCTGTACCCCAGCTCTTGTATGCATAAATAAAGACAAGCCTTAAGGGAAAAAAACCCCACAAATATACGGTATGTCTTAGAGAACCAAAACTGGATCTCCAGTATAAGCGGCAGGGATTTAAGTAAGCAAGGTTTCCCTCCTCCATCTTTGTGTTATGGTGACCTCGCTTTCTCTGCTTTTCTCTTTGGTTCATGTGGTTAACTTGTCCTGTGATTTGTCATAAGTAAAAAGACCATCTCTGTAGGTCAGCATTCCCAATTCCCTACAAAAGGAATCTTCTTTCTTAGATCAAGTAAATTAGCCATACATCCAAACTTAATGCCTCCACTTACCACTTCTTTTTCTACTTTTCCCCATCAGTGCCTTAGAGAGGCAGGAAATGCAGACAGGAGCACAAGTTTCTTTATCTATAAAATTATTTTGAACATTGTCATTGAATACAGTATTTTTCTTTCTTTTATATATTTTTATATATTTATATATATATGTATTACATCATTGTTCATTTTTGTACAATGTTTGATTTTTCCTCTCAGGTATAGTCCCTGTGAAGTTCTCACCACCAGTTCACTGTGCTCCATCACCATAGTCCCTTGTGCTCTTCCCTCACCTATTTTGTTCCCTTTCTCCCCACCCTCAAAGAACGTCTCTGATTTATAGTTGCCTATTAATTTTGTTTTTATTTTTCCCTGATCACTTGTTTCCCCTGTATTTCTCCTATAAGTGAAACCATCTGATAGTTTTCTTTTTCCTTCTTATTTTACTGGCCATAAACCCTTCTAGCTCCATCTATGTTGCTGTGAATGGCATGAGTTTCTTTTATGATTGCTGAGTAATATTTCATTAGGTATATATACCACATCTTCTTGACCTAATTATCTATTTTTGGGCATTTGGGTTGTTTTCATATCCTACCTATTATAAATAGTGCTGCAATAAACATTGGGGTGTGAATCTATGTTGCTGTGAATGGCATGAGTTTCTTTTATGATTGCTGAGTAATATTTCATTAGGTATATATACCACATCTTCTTGACCTAATTATCTATTTTTGGGCATTTGGGTTGTTTTCATATCCTACCTATTATAAATAGTGCTGCAATAAACATTGGGGTGTGAATGCAGTGTTTTTCAAAGCCCATAATATCATTGCAAACTGAACTAGGAACTGAAAATAGACAAGATGAGAAAGAAAAATGTCAGAGTAAGAATCAGTATTTCTGTTTTAGCTCTGTATGTGAGTGTGTCTGTGTATGGTCACCTGAACCGAGCCACATAATAAAATGCACTTGTACAATAAGTTGTGGCCAAAGCAAGTTTGAAAGCCAGTGACTGCTCCTTAGATCCCCTTTAAGGGTCCTCTTGGGAAGCAGGGGGAGGGATAAGGACATGAGCAGGGCTCCAAGCACATCACGCTTCACATCAAAGTAGTTCCTCTTTAAACCTGTTTAAAACATTTTATATGTCTACCTAAGATATCTTTAAACAACGGAGGCAGTGACCAAAAGCTTGAGTAAATAATTTCCCAGGCCTCTTCTTGGGATTTTTATAGTCATCAAGATCAGGCAGCATGATTTGGGTTTTCCATACTAAGGCCAGCTAGAGAAACCACCTAGACCGCAGTTGCTTTTTTGGGTTTTCTCTCTTTGTCATTTCTTTCTTTCTTTCTAAAATTACAATGTAGTTTCCCTAGTTAATGCCATAGAAAATTCTGAAACTTAGCATATAGCCAGGACAACGTCAAAGCTGAATAAACTTCAGGTGTCTTGGAATTCAAATGGAGAAAACTAGAGAGAATCCTCCCTGCACTCTTTCCCTTCAGGACAGTCTGTGTCAGACAGACCCTGTTCCTGTTCATTACATTAGGGAGGAATAAAAGGCTGACACAGCAGTAGTGACACAGTGAGGTTCTGGGCAGCTTCCTCACTTGCCCAAATACGGTCGTTGGACAATTAAAGGTTATTGGGAGAGACAATTTCCCTAACAGAAGAAAGAGAGACAGAAATACAGAGAAATAGTAGGAGAACAAAGACTAAATAAGTAAAGCTGACTTCTCTAAACACACATTTTATGACTTCCTTTGGAAAGTTGAGATTGGCTTAGCAATCACTTTCCCTGCTCTTGACATTGTTGAAGGGTCTGTATGACACAGACTGTCCTGAAAGTTACGAGCTGATGTTGAGCTCTTCTGTTTAATTATGAGTTTTGTGATACTTGTTTTCAAAAAAAGGAAAAAAAAGTGTGAAGCAGTGATGGCTTTTTTTTTTTTAATTTCGACATGATGTTAGTGAACATGTTATTAGTCATTTATTGCATTGTCATCAGTCCCCTTAGCAGCAGACCTCACTCTGTATTGTACAGTATTGGACAGCTCTCATCTCAAAATAGCCATTTAGGGTGGGGACAAAGATCTTTGATTTGGACCAGCAGCCTGGCCTTGAAGACTTTGCTGAGCTACTTATGTGACCTGTGCACTCCATGACTTATACTAAGTCATAACCTTCCTAAGCCTCAGTTTTCCCATCTGTAAATCAGGCATAGGAATAGTGCCTATCTTATTAGTTTGCTGTGACCATTAGATGGTAAATGTAAAGATGGTGATAGAAAGTCCTTAACATAGTGACTTGCTTGGTTCATAGCAAGTACTCACTGTTTGAATCCCAAATTTCATAAAGTTTGAACTTTAATATAATTTTTTTGTTTGTTTTTCTTGCCATTTCCTTTACCTGAAATGAAAAAAACTTAGAAATGCTTACAAGGCAACATATTTCTTGGCACAAATTATACATAATCATGACAGAACGAAGAGCATATTGGGTAATAAAGAGGATGAATAAAAAGCACAAAAGTATAACTGAATTTGTTGCATGCATGAATTGCAAGAATTTACTTGGGCAAAACCAAAATGTAATAAGTGAGAGCAGTCTTTAAGGAAGGTTATTTAACGTTCATGACAACTTGAGAGCAAATTGTTGAAAACCATTTCAAAAATAACAATTAATGTGATATATGACGTACATGTGTGGTTGGAGTAGAATGGGGTAGACAGAGAAGAAGTAAAATTGCTTCTGATGCTGTGAGACTAATAAATTGGCCAGGTGGCACCCTCACTGATGACCTGGAAGAACTCAGAAAGAGCAAGCAGTATGTAAGGATAATTAGGCCAAGCCTGGTATAGAAGGTAGACTTGTTTTACAGTTTATATTGGTGTATCAGTAAAGAGAGTGGAAAAGTAAACCTGAACAAATATGTGGGTACCTACTGCATGATAACATTCCGGTGAGATCAAATAAAAGTTCAGAAATTTGATCACTGCGACTGAGCTGTAGGTGAAGGTCAGTACAGGAAATAGAGAAAGGTTAAAAAAAAAAAAAGCACAAATAAATTGTAGATGCGTTCCAATTCCCATCTTCTCCATGACATGGAGCCAGCACATTCCAAACTGTAACTGTTTTCCTCTTTGATTTCCAGAACACTGTGGAAGCTGTACCCTAGAGCCCATAACAGATACTTACCGTAGACATAGCATTTGCCTAGAACAGTATTTTTAAATTCTTAAGGTAATAGTCAAAGCTAGGTAACTTTTACATAGAAGTCCAGAATTTTATAAATTTCACGTTATTTTTGTTAATAAAAAAGGGAACATGCTTTGCATTTTCTAACACAGTGATCAGCTGGGGTTGAGTAGCAGCTGCCTTTTTTAGACAAGGCTGTGCTCTGAAATTTGTCATAATTCCTGCCGCTCACAACTTTTTCTTCTGCCACAGAGGCTGAGAAGCAGTTGCATTTACTGTCACCTTTTCACTATTGTTTATCTTATCATAATGGTCAAAGAAAAATGAGCTATTTTTTGTAACCACATCTCCGTCCTAAATGACAAGTATAAAAATAGTCCCAAGGAGTCTTTTTTGGCAAGAAGAGTTGGTGAGGACATCTATTTTTTAATATAAATAACATAGCCCACTGTGCTCAAGTTACCTTTTTTAGCCCTATTAACCTTTTCATAGAATCTTTTCTGGTTGTTTGACAATCAGTCAGGTTTGCCATTATATATGTTTACTTTCCATTCCCAAGGAGATGATAAAGCTTTAGGTGGTAAAGTTGAGCTATTCCTCAGCATCTAGCATAATGATGTACACAGAGGGAAATATTTACATTTATGTGCTGGGAAAAAGGATCAAACTTATGGAAATAAATGACCCAGGTGAACAAGAATAAGAAGATATATTGGCAGGTACTCAGCCAACAAGTCATGTGGATAGATTTGTGGTGATATCAGAATGTGGCTTGTATTAGTTTGAGCTGCCATGACAAAATACCATTTAGTTTATAAGAGCATTTATTTCTCACAGTTCTGGAAACTGGGAAGTCCAAGATCAAGGTGCTGGCAGATTGGGCCCTGGTGAGAGCTGTCTTCTTGGTTTATAGAAAGTGCCTTCTCTCTATGCTCTAATCCCATCACGGGAGATCCACCCTTATGACCTCATCTACACCTGAGTATCTCCCAGAGGCTGCACCAATACTATCACCTCAGGGTTAGGGGGTTAGGGCTCAACACATGAATTTTGAGTGGACACAAACATTTAGTTGGTAACAATGTTCCATACTGTCAGGCAGTTTAAAGTGCAACAAAAGATTTAAGATATAGAAGATTAGCTCAAGGTAAAATGTAAAAGACCCTCTTATACAGGCATGAATAAAATGTGATGAAAATAGAGCAAGGACTAAGTCAAGAAACACTTCTTAGAAAAGATTTGAGCTAAAACTTGAAGATTTGATGGGTGATTTATAGTTGGGGACAGGCTTCCAGGAGGGGAATCAAAAGGACTTTTCAGAAAGGTTAGAAAGCCCAGAATATGTTTGAAGCTGAACAAGAAATGTAATATCCTCAACAGCGATGTGTGAGTGATCCATGGGTCCTGAGGCAGGGCAGGACAGTATGACCAAACACCATTTGTTGTAATGTCCAAACAACCCCTTTTGTGGCCTTTTATTTCTACAGGAGTCCTCTATTCCATAGAAGACAGTAGTCAGGCCAATAATAATTGTGACATCTCACTTCTTGAGTGCTTCCTGTGTACGAGGCACCACTTAATATTTAGTGCTGACAACAACCTTGTAAGGTAGAGGTTCCTACCCCATTTTGTAGAGGGGACCACAGTATGAGCTATTCCCTCACATACCCAGCATGCCCACAACTTAGTGGTGGGATTGCATTTATATCCACTTCAACCATGTGCTGGAAATGTAAGCTAGTAATGTCTAAACCCACTGCACTCATCACTACTGGTCATCTTATTCTGACTTCTGACAACCCTGCTTTGTTTTAGATGTTTTAATCATTATCAGTCTAAGCCTATGCAATTATTTAGCTGCTAATGTCTAGAGGAACTTTGACTACCTCTGGAGATAAAATTAGAGATGCAGGAACTACAGTGCCCCAAAACCCTGTCCAAATTGAGTTAATTAATCCGTAACTTGAACACCCTAAAGGCCTTATTTAAATACAATTTCACTGTTAGTGAGAAGCTCCAGGAATCTTGGTTAAAACTGAGTACAGTCAGAAATAAAAAGTATAAATCTGTCTTTAAAATTCCTCAACTTGAGAATTTGGCATAAGTTTCATGTGTTTCAGTTGATTTTTCAAATTCATATCACAGTTATTGATAAAATGCTGATGTTCTCTATACATTTCATGAAGACAGAATTGGTCTGAAAACATCTGAGATTTTATGTAAGTGCTTGTTTATTAAAATTTATGCTATCATTATGGGCTGTATTCAGATGGTATTGTTGTTGCATAAAGATTTTGTTCTGAATTAAAAATGCAGTAAGTATAGTAGAATTCAGCTGTTATCTCTGAGCAGTTTTTGTGCATTTAGGCAGCTCTTTTATTCGTGACAATATTAGAGAGAAGTGACACAGATCATTCAGGAAATTGTCTAGTTTAAGGATGCTTTAAGCAGCAGCTGTAGTCTCAGTAATTTTTAGCATTAGTCTAATAGCAAAATTAGTTTGTGTCCTAAAAATACAAACCATTTTGGAGCAGGAATTCCAGAATCCCCTGTTGCCTGGAGCAACTTGACAAAAGGGATAATCCACTGAGAGTTATTTGAGGTTTTTCAAAAATGTATTTTAAAAGCAAATAGTGAAGAATCAAACAAGAAAACATGCAAGGGAGAGATGATTAAAAGGAAAAATGTAAGCGATGCCCAGCTTTGGGTTTCTGTCATATTTTTAGATGTAGCCTAATTGCGGTATTGAGGTGCCATGGACCTAGGGGCATGGAAAAATCGAAAGACATCCCTTTCCAGGTAGAAATTTGAAGATTGAAATACTGTTAATCTCATTTTCACCTTTTTTATTCTTTCTTCATCAGTCGTTCAAGCTTACATGAGGAACCAAGGTATTTGCTGCTCAGTTACCAGGTACTCTTACAAAGATAAATGGATGGCATTCAAGGTTCCTACGAGAAACGCTAACTAAGCACTAACAGGAAGGAGGGGGGATCTAGTCCCACTGATGTTTTAAGATTCCTGTTGATGGTGATAACCAATATATGGTAGAACCTGTTCTGATTGAGCCATCTCACTGCGATCCATACAGTGCTTATTTCTTTAGACCTACCTTTTAGAGGGTTGAAATTTAAATTAATAAACTAGCTGGGGCCGCATGCCGACATGACTTGAAAGTTAACTGGAATTTATTGATCTGCAGCCTACAAGCTGTTCTATGCCACATTGCACACAAGAAAGCCAGTCTTTAAAGTCACCAGAAATTTTTTAATTACCTCAAAAATATCTTTTACATCTTTAGTACCGGTGCCTTCTCCCTTATACCCCTCTCCCCACTAAATTGGGTCATTAGTGGGTAGTGTTGACAACAGTGATAGCTGATGCGATGTTCATAACCCACTCTCAATTTTCTGCATTAATGGAGGGGAACAGGAGCAGTGCCTCACTAGGCTGGCCACGCCTTGCCCTGTCTGTAAGGGGAGAGGAGACAGAAGCTCCATGAGGCAGGGAGCATAGCATACTTGGGTGAGGGATGCGACCAGAAGCTCCCTATTTCCTTTATAAATTTGTTAAGAATCCTCCCTGGATTTCCCAGATTTCTTATACCGATTTCAATTTTTTCACTAGATGTTGTGCAAATCTGAGGTTTCCTGTTAGGAGTGCTAAAAGAGCTTTTAGCTTCAAAGGGGTTTGCCTAACTTTCTTGTTCAGACAGATACCCCCTTTTGTGTCCTTTGTGATTTTATAAATTTTCCAGTCACTTCTCTCAAATTCTGTTGTTCGTGATGAATAGCCTCCATTTTCTGTTCTGTCTGCTTCCATTTTTCTTGATATCACATTGATATTTTCATTTATATCACACACACACGCACACACATACCACACACACATACACAACCCTTCCCGTGATTGTATTTTATCACCCGAAAGAGACACGTGTGTCCTGCAGATTTGCATTATTTTTTGCACTGTCTCGCAAGATAATTTTTAATATTAAAAAGAAAAACCTATCGATCTGGTTGAAACTATTAGTACTGCTAATTGCGCCCCACCTTTAGCCTAGTCCTCTTTCCATAAAAAAACTTTCTCCCCAATTCTATGATAACTCCATTTTTATAAACTATATTTGATGTGGAAACTTGTCAAAAGTTTTTTGGAAATTAAAGTAATTTTGTGCCCTATTTATTTTCCTTCACAAAATAACACAGAACGATTGGCAGAGCACGCCCTGTCTATGTGTAAAAACCTGTTGCCTCTCCTTTAAGACATTGTATTATGTTATAAATGCCTTAAGCCTTTTAAATGCTACCAACTTGCCATATATGAAGTGAGGCTAAGACTTGCATGATCCAAACCAAACCTTTTTTTTTTTTCTTTCCCATAAATATTCTGGGGAGGTACATAGCTTTCCCAGGATAACAACCAATTCTGAAATTATTTTTTATATGATATTGCTCCATAGCTTTTATTCATGTGAACTATGTCTCCAATTATGTTTAACCTTTAAAGTTACCATGCTCTATATTAAAGTCACCATCGAGGACTGCCTTCAGAGGTTAAAAGCTTATGTATCTTGATCGGCTTCTATTATTTATTTATCTTTATTGGTTTACAATACCATAAAGAATAGCTTCCACCTGATGGAGGTGCAGTAGCCACCACCAGAGTTCAGCAATATTCACCACGATCACCGTCTTTATCTTTCCTTCCTTCTTGCTTTCCTCCTATCTGTACATACAGGCAAGTATACACCTGTGCGTATGTAATAACTATTTCCAGGTTCTGCATAACATGTGCAATAAATTGTATAATACAAAATAAAAATTTTAAAAGAGAATTTTCAAGTCAGATAATTCTATGCACACAATGACATTTTATTCACATAAGAATCCTCCATCTTCAGTACCTTTATTAAGATATAAGGCAGCTTTCTTAGAGGGTGTGAAGTTTGTGAGGTAAAAGTTAGCTTTGGTGCCTGAGGCTAGAAAGTAAAGTGCCCCCCATACAGCAGAGAATGGGGAGGGAGAGGGATCAAATGGGGGGCGGGGGGAGGAGAGCACAAGGGACTATGGTAATGGATCGCAGGGGCTATTGTCGGGGTAGAACTACAGGGACTACACCTCAGGGGAGAAATCAAAACCTGTGAAAAAATTAACAACAGTATAAGAAAATAAATAAATAAATTTAATCATAAAAAAGTGATAGGTCCCCCTATCAGTACAACCTTATCTTAGATGTTTAGGCTACAAAGCCAGGGAAGACTCAGTGCCCGTCCTTAGGGGTCAAGGGAATCCCTGTCTTGGGGGAAGACAGACAACAGTAGCTGAGTCTCGCAGAGCACCAAGGACTGTGGCAGGGACCCCAAGGAGTCCTGTAGGAGCACTGAGGGGTGTGTGTAAATAGACTGCTGGCGGGACTCCTTGCTTAGAAGTCTGATTATATATGTTTTCCATTTCCTTCCTATCAACACAAGCCAGCAAACGTTTATTCAGTCCTTTCTATTTGCCAGGCATTGTGGGAGTCAAGATAGAGCTGTTGTGTGTAAGAAGCCTACAGACTAATGGCAGCAGTTGTTGAACTTTTATATAAAAGTATAACATGCCATGTGTGAAAAATCACAATTAATAGGCACTAATTTAACAGACTTTAATAGACATAAGGATTTCCAAGCACTCTAGGTACACCATAGTCCCAGCTCATTTTTAACAATGATATTTATTCAACACCCTGATTTTTGCTATAAAACAGTTTTACGCTCTTGAAAGAAGAATAATTATGAGCCTATAAGCAGAAAGGCCACTTCAGGATACTGAGTAAATAGCCCCATCACTAGGGAAATAGTACTAGGGATAAAATATTATTTAGGTGGGATGAGATGTTGAAAATAGCTTTTATTTCAAAACATTCCTTCCCTCTTTTGAAGCCTTCTCCAAACATTCCCTTTGCATTGGGAGCTTCTTCCAGAAAAAAAACCTTAGCATCTCCTTCAGCATGTGTTCCAGAGTACTTCTTTGTGTTCTTTCCTTTTTGAATTTCTCCCCCTTTTTGCCACCTTCCTTGCATCCTCCATCCTCTGTTGCATGTGCTCACGAGAAAGGTCTGACATACTGCAAGTGACAGTCTAATAAGTTTATAGCAGTCCAGGCTCTCAGTTAGCATATTGCTAATGTATAAGATGTTAATACTCCTTAGAAAGAACATATGTTACAACCCCAGTGCCTTGTCAAATACACTCTAGTCTGTTAGCAATTTTCGACCTGACAAAAGCTTGTTCTTGGCCGCGTATCTGTCTGTATAGTTCTCCCTGTATATATACAGTGCAAGTTCAAAGCATGATGATGACATTAAGTAGCACATTTCTTAGCTCAATTTTTTTTTAAATGAATGCACTCACTTCACTATATGGAATTAAATATGCCTTCTGGGTATGTTCCGGTTGCCCTCATACGTTTACTTGATTCCACTCCATTTCTACCCCCAACCTCTCTTTATTGACCCAGTGCATCCAGATCTATAAAGAGGGCGGAGGGAATTGATTGACTCAGAGAGGAGGGGATTGCAATGTAGTGATTTCACGCTCAGTTGTTGGCTAACAAGGCGCCATAGTTTTTATTTAGTGAGGCCCGGTGGCAAGAGATGAAGAATTGTGTAAGACCCAGCTGCTACGGTTACAGCTACAGCGCAAGCAGCTTAAAGGGCTTCAGGGTTCCAAGTGTGAGGGGAATTGTTTCTTCCCAGCAGGTAAGGGATAGATCTAGACAGAGTCTGTTGTGTTCAAGATGTTGACTGCTCTAGCCAATTCATAAATCCAAAAAATTACAACATCCTCTGGTTGAGAAGAGGTAGATGAGACATTGAGTGGTGCACTTAACCCTTTTAATGCCATGGTTGTAAGACCTCCTGCTTGCTGGTTGTTTACAAAAGAACATTTTTTGTGTGTAAAGCATTTTTCTAAATGTGATTCCCTTATGCAAGTCTCCTTTTACATTAAGATACACTAGATCAACTAATTAATTCTCTAAGTGAAATATCATCAGTGAATCCATTTGTCTCTAGTGCTCTGTAGAAAAGTAATATAGTATATTTACAATATTTTCAGACGATTGTTTTTACATGTTGCTCTGTACGTATGTACATGCATGGAACCACTTCTAAAGTTATACAACTATTTTAACCTTTCAGCTTTAATGGAAAATCTAGCGACCTGTTGAATTTCATCTTTCTTCCATCTATGAAAAGTAATTTATTAAATCAATACAAGCTCTGAAGAGGAAGACAGTATTGTTTTCAAGTATGATAAAATTACTGTGAATATGCTAAGTCCATGTGAGCCCATTTGGGACCTCTGCTTGATTAAATTAGTCATCTTCTAGTTTTGTGTATACTTAAAGGTAATACAATTACATCTGTTTAAAATATTAGAATTTAGATTTTAAGTATTTCTTTCAGGTCATTAATACAAATTAGGCTTTACTATAATAAACACAATATTCACACTTCTGGATTATTTTTCTCATTAATGCATAAGTATTTTTTTTATCGTGTTGCTGTAAAGAACATTCTGCTAAAGGACACATACGTCACCATGCCAAATGCCTGTCAAATGCCTACAATGTCCCAATTGGGATTGTATATCCCATAAAGCTGGCATAATTTGTTCTTAGATTGGTGACCCCTTGTGGAGACAAGGTATCATTTGCCTCTGTGTTGGTGTTCAGCGCTTTCTTTCCCTGCTTTTGTTCACACCCTGGTCTTGAGACTATCTTCTAATTTGGAACAGAGAGCTCAAATTCCTAACTCCAGTATGAGTCTGCTTTGCTAATAGTTACCATTTCAGTGGGAGCATCCTCATCCGAGAATCTGTTTCAGATCATATCCTTGATACAGAATGGGCCCATTAAAAGCGACTCACTGTAACTCAATTCCAAGTAGACATAGATCTAATCATACCCTCGTTCATGCAAAGCATAACTTTCATCAGTAAAAACCTGAGGGAATGTGGTTATCTTATGAAGTGGGGTGTTGGGCCCGTTTCCCTAACTCTAGAGTTAAGTTAGGTTTCCATTTTAAACCATACTATTTTTAATTTTTGATTTTTAGGTTCTCTGTTTTTTTGTTTTTGTTTTTTGCAGTTGTATTTGAAATAATAGTTACTATTTTTTGTAATAATCTGAAAATTGGCTTGGATGACTTCCCTCTTGGTGTCCCCCATTTAGTTCCAAGAGAGCACTTTTGTTCATTATCCCATGAATGAAAAGAGGAAAATGCTTCCCTTTTTCCCTCTGAATAGTGTCCCTTTGATTCTGGTTCATCCTAGCAGATGACAGAATCCACTCACAGCTAACTATCTCCATGCCATGGTTGCTAAGATGGAAAGCGTAGACTCAGTTTTGCCCATTTATGATGTAATGTTATGGTAGAGCTTAAAGAAAAAAGTGAAATAGTCTAAGGAAATGAAAATCAGAATCAACATGAGATGGAAAAAATCTTTCAGTACACAGACAAGGTTAGAAATATACCCATACATTATATAAAACCAAGCCTGTGTGTTTGGGGTTACGTTATTCTTATATGGGCTGGATTGGCCAGTCAAACTTTCCTCCTGTGGTTACAACTTCTCCAAAGCCCTATCGAAAAATTATAACTCTCCTTGCAGATCACTTATTCTTACAGTGTTGCCTCGTGTGAATTATGGTGTGATCTTTTGATCTCCATAGATACATGGCAACTCAAATGTAATTTGAATATAATTGGGAAAAGTAACAACTGGAATTATCATTTGGGGATTTTTTGTGACCAGTAAAAATTCTTTTTTCTTCTTCCTCCTCCTCTCACCTGTTTTACTATATACCTAATCTCTAGATAGGAACAATCTCTTAGTAAATCAGTATGGTGAGTAAAGACTTATGTTGCATTTCCAGGTGAGCTTTTATGTATCTCTTAGCTATCTGGCAAAACAAAGGGGAATATCTTAGGTTTTTAACAGTTTTATTCATGGAGATATACTATTTCTGGTACTGGTATGCTATTCCATTTATAAGTTATGTGAAAGGGGTTTCCAGGATTCTCCTCAAACAACTTATATTTTAGATACAATCATCTGTTTCCTCTATGTGTGAATGTATAAACATTCATCTAATATTTATTGAACAACTACTATGTGTCACACACTGGATTTGTAACACTTAGATATTATTACTGCATCTGGAACTGATTATTGAGCAAGATGGACAAGTGTAAATATGTCAGTTTTATTTAGGTGGAAAGTACTCTGGCCCAAGTGTGGGAAATGACAGAAACAAACTAGCAACTAAAGTCAGCATGTAAATAATAAAATCACAACACATAGTGGAAAAGATTTATTAATCATATATGCCTGCCTTGCCTATGGTCATTATGACTTTTTGTCATAACACAGGTTAAGAGTCGTGGGGTGCAGTTCTGCCTGAGCCTTAACCAACTGTGTGGTGAGTGGGTAAGAAGAAAAAGGTTATGAAGAAACTAATATAATGCAACCAAGATTCTTCCGAAGAGATGCAGAGGTTGAGATTGAACAACCAACAAGAAGAGCTAGAGAAGGGGGTTTGAATCGTAGGCAGAGAATCTTTCAACCTAATGTAACAGATAATAACTCTGTACTGTCATGTCCTTGAGCACGTAGATGATACTATAAAAGTAGTGAAACTTGAATATTAAAGTGTTTTGTCATATTTGAAACACGTTTTTTAGAGGGTGGTCTAGGGGTTAAGTCTCAGAGCTATCATGCTGTCACTGCTGAGGTGCCTGATTTCAATCCCTGGGCAGGGCTAACCCACATAAGGCAGCAGACCTCCTGTCTCACCAGCCCCATCCTTAGCAGTGTATTTCAGTCAGCCCTCCTGTTCTGCTCCCCATTCTGTCTCTGGTAAATCTTCTCACTTCCTGCACCTCGCCTACATCCCAGTTCTTATATGCATAAAGAAAAATAAGCCTTAAAAAAAAAAAAAGAATTCTAGGATCAGATGACATTAGTTCAAATCCTAGTGCTATGTCACCTCAGGCAGATTAATTTGTTTCTGTGCCTTGGTTTTCTTCCTGTGTAATGAGATAATTCATGTGAAGCAGTTAGAGCACTGTTTGGCACATAACAGCTGACATTACTGAATTGTATTACTGTAGCAATAATTCAGATCTGAACTATTGAGAACTTATATTCAGTTAAAGAGACGACAAACAGGGCCTCCCTGGTGGCGCAGCGGGTTGAGCACTGCGCTGTAGGGCTTCCGCAGCCACTGCAGCACAAGTTTGATCCTGGCCAGGGAGGGGACCCACATGGTACAGCAGACTGTCCTGTCTCCCCACTGCTTCCCTCAGCAGTGTGTTTCAGTTGATCTGCCTGTTCTGCTCCCCACTCTGTCTCTGGTAACTCCTCTCACCCGCTGTACCGCTGGCCTGCACCCCAGCTCTTGTATACATAAATAAATAAAATCTTTTTTTAAAAAAATTTAAAAAGAGAAGAAAAAACACAAAGAAATATTTAATGAATCACTAGGACTCAGCAGTTATTTGACTGTATTAGCCAAGAGAGAGAAGAAAGAAAAAGCAGATTCAGAGTTTTTAAGCCTGGAAGATCTTTAGTGGGAGCGGTGCCCTCACCATTCTGCAGTAAGCCTATGTAGTGGGAGAGACTGGTGTCTGTAGGCGACAGGGTGGAGTCTGAGGGTGAGTATGTGGATTCACATGGGAGCAGAAGTGACCCAGTCACTAGAAGTGGAAGGAATCCAGGTGAGAGCAAGGCTTAGGATCCTGGGCAGCTGGAGGTAAGTGGAAATAGGGAGTGGCAAGATGGAAAGCAAACTGGTCCCAGAGAACAGTTTGACATTGCAGAGATGGACAGAGAATCACACAATGGGTGCCATAGAACAATAGATGTCACGAAGAACTAAGTACTCAGCAGTACCAAATGGCAGAGTTCAGGATGACCGGAAATTTTTTTTTTAAAATATTAACTATAGTTAATATATTGGAAGTAAGAGAGTTTGAATTTTCTCTGCATATTCCATAATAGTTCTCTTGTTCATTTTTCTTCTAGCTTCTTAAAACTTTCTTTGAGACTTCAAGTCACTTTTTTTTTTTGGCGATTTTCAAAACAACTTAAAATTCTTTTACCCTGTAAGCTAGATTTTAAGCAAACTTGCAAAGCAGTTAGTCTTCCAACTTGTCCTCTAAGCAGATCTTTGTTCCTCATTCATATTATCTTCAGCACAGTTGCTTAAGCATTTGGTTCATGTAACTATTAAAAACGCATGAACAAAAATGCTGTAAAATAAACAGGACTGCAATATTTTATGCAGTAATCACTTGCCAAGTCTCGCCTTTGAAACTAAAGCCATTTTTGTGTCATTGAAGTATAGTAGAATGATCCATAAACAAGATTTCTGTTGGGTTTATATATGAAAACAGATGAAATCATTTTAAGTAAAATGTTAAAAGCATTTATTTCCTAATTCAGACCAAACTTGATCCAAAAAATATTCATTATTCATCCAAAATTTAAAAAACAAAACAAAACTGATTTTTGATCTCTGATTTATTTGCTATGTAAACCTAGAAAGACCTTTTCAGATGTAAAAACTCAATCACTAATGTGAAAAAACAAAACAAGTTGTTTTTCCAGGATCATTTTCACTCTTCTTATATATTAAAGCTTAGATTATTGGCACTCACTTAGCACTTTATAATTCATATGTAATTTTTATTGGGATCTGTGCCCAGACCTCTCGCTACTAGTTACCTGCCCATCACCTTCTTTAGAGTACATTTTGTCTTGTTTGATATTTTTTAATTTAATTTGAGGTATATTTTTTTCTTTTATGTCTAGTATACCTGACTTTGCATTAAATCATTCTGAGATTGATTTGTCCCCAAAACATGTGGTTGGGTAATTTTTCAATCTCTTTGTTGGGTTCAGCTTAAACTGTTTCTACTCCTGTTTTCTATTATTTCTTGGGTGCCCAGTACAACACTGAGCCCAGATGGATTCTTTATGACGGCTGCCTGACAATGATATGAAGAAGGGAGTGAGGGGACTCTTTTTTTCCCTCTTGCCTACAGCTGCTCTCAATATGGCTCATCATGACTGAAAGGAAATGAATAAAGATGAGTTATCTGAACTGAAAATCAGCCACAGAGCTGAAGCATTTCATACTCCCCAACCCATCCACGAATCCAGTAGGGAAAAGGAAGTCATAGCTGTCTTTTCTTTATTCATATATTTTTAATGGTGGCAGGATTATTTTAAAACTCTTTGTACCTCTGAGTAGTGACCATTTGGAGCATTTGTGAATGGCCATATGGTTTCAAATGAGATTCTTATCACATTCTGTGCATTTGAAACCGTTTATACTGAGTCCCTTGGCACCGCCTGCACTTAAAACATGAGCAGACCCAGGAAAGCTCTGTAGTCAAAACTAAAGAACAGGCAAATAGTATTTAAGGAAATGTTAGTGGTTTGACATGCCCTTTTTGGATCAACCTTCATTTGGATGATACAACCTATATTTTATTTTAAGCAGTTATCATTTCCATATTTTATGTATTACATGTCTCCAGCTCTCAGAAACATTTTAAACAGGAAATATGTGGAGTTTTGAATTTAAGTCCAGATGAGGATTGGAGGATAAAGTTCATTAGAGAAGTTGCTGAACTCATTTCATGTTTTCTCTGTCAGAAAGAGATGTATATAAAAGACAATTCTGAGTAAAATGATCTCGTGTCCCTTGAGATTCCGGGACATGAACACCTAAACTCTGGTCACAAACAGCTTTTTTCCATGATGATCAGAAGACTCACTGTGGCTTGTCTTCAGTGACCACACAGTGCTTTTGGTTGTTCTTCAGACTCCTACACACCAGCAACATCACGGGCAAGCCCCTGTATTGCTCAGAGATTTGTTTCTTTCATTTTCAGGTACGGACAGTAATACTGGTCCTACAAAGCTGTTGGAAAATTAAGTGAGAAGGGAAGGATGCCAGGGGCCTCATGTTACATGAGAGGCATCCAGACTAGTAGGTTCCAGGGCCAGCTCTCCAGTAGGTTTGAACACCAACTCTTGACCCTCAGTGATTGTGTGACCTCAAGAGCAGAGCCCCCGTTTCCTCATCTAGACAGGGGTGGTAGCCTCATTGGATCTCATAGACTTGTGATGGGAAGCAGCTGAGATGGTCCATGTTCAGCCATTGACTACTGCCTGCCCGGCGTGCTCTATGTTCTCATACACTCGCTCATAAGATGGTCAGTAAGGTCTGTGTTTCCTGGACCACCATAAACAAGCAATAAGTGGCAGCTGCTGTCCTTATCAGCCAAAAGTAATCCAATTGGCATTCCACCTCAAGACACACAAACTTGTTTAGACTCCCCTGGCTCATCAGTCTGAACTTCATCATGGCCACAGAAGCATCTGATCCCACACTTACCATCTGTGATGCTACATGCTTGCCCAAAGCCATGATGAGTTCCTCAGCTTCCAAGAAACTTTTTTTTTTTCTCTTGCAATGGCCATTTGCTAAAACCATAAGTTTTTAAGATCCTGGTAGGCTGTGACACTTGTTGACTTGTTACATTGACTCAGTCACAATTTATATATTAATGGATTGTGATGCATTCTAATTCCTGAGACGTTTTCTCTGAAAAGTGTTCTTTCCAAGATAACTTTTATTATGCTGAAAATCGCTGTAGAAAAGTAGTCCTGTGAAAGGCCATTCTAGGGCAGGGATGTATGTGTAAGCGATCGATCCTTTTGCCCTGATGGAGGCAAGAAACTGATGTTGACAAAGGGTTGATGTTTTCTCCCAGCTCGGATGTAGTCAGGTCATGGTGGAATTTAATAGCCTAGCTGTCTGAGGCAACTCAGAATAATTACTTTCTTAAATTTGAGGACTCCAAAGAAAGTGGAAATTAGGTTACATTTTCAGTGATCTCCCTTTCCTAGGAGGAGAAAACTGTTACTATCTGTAAATACTTCCTTTAATACACTGCAAATATGATATGCTGCTGATAGGGGAAAAAAACTTTCAGTTTTGTGCTTCATGGTAATAGAACAATACAGAGTTGACATGGCAGTAACTAGGCTCTAAAAGTGCCCTTTTAATGAAAAGCAGCACTGTTTGGGCAAATATTTTCTGGCATCTTTATATTTCCTTTAACTAGAAACAGAGAAAATGCTGGCTTAGTGTCCTGACTACAGGATACTGTGTTTTCTAACTAAAAACAAATTGTGGAGGTTGTTTTGCCAAGAAAAATGGAGGTAGTTAGAAGGTATGGGATGGAGTGTTTCTGGTGGCTCGTTTCTAACAGCATCATGGCCATAGTTGGGTTTGCTAGTTAAAAGACTCAAAGTGCCCAATGTTACTGTCTGCTGTTATTTTCTACCACAGTCACTTATTCTCCTTTCTGCCTGTTGTCCCAGTGATGGGAAAGAGAGCATTCCATAAAGATGAATCACTTAGCACCATGATGATCATTTACCCTAAGACATTTGGAAATGATATCTGAAATCTAAAGTAGGCCTTTTCAATTGTAGGCTTAATCAATTGCTCATAGGCCACATCTTCAAAATCTGTATTCTCTAAAGTGCTGGTCCAAGCTTGCTGTCTGTATAGGTGGGAGCAGAGGCTATTCTGGGAGTAAGCAAAGTCAAACTGGTTCATGAGTTGAAGAATATGGTGGTCTTAAGAAGAGAAAAAAGGAAATAAAATTGCTTATAAATCTTGGTTGTGCATCACAGTCGGGAGTCTGGTGTAAATAAGGAAGAATCCAGAAGACAGGTGGTGGGGCCAAAAGTGGGGTGGGCAGCCTACAACAGGAGATTCCCTATTCCACTTGATGGTGAAGTCTGAATATGCCCATCTTGTGTTTATAAGGCATCTGTCACTGAAGTCATGGATGGTGAGGGAGCAGAAGGGGCACAGAAGTAAGACAGATGAGACCCAGGTCTTCATTTCCAGCTTTTTGACCCTATGCTACTTTTTTACTGCATGGGTATAAAGGGAAAGCATTTTACAGGATCAGAATTAGTCTCCTTGATTGATTAGAGATTATGTTACAACCGAGACCCATCTAGGTTGGGGCAACGTGATGGTGCCATGATTTTCTCTAGAAAATTGGACTTTATCCAAGACGGAGAGAATGAAAAGGAAAAAAAAAAAGATCATGGGAGAAAGGCACCATCTGGGTGGTATAAGACCATGTGTTCTTGGCTCTGCCTTCCCCAAATCTTTATCAAATTTCACTAATGGCATCTGTTGTGAGCTGAATTTCAATATGCATGCGCTGCCAGTGGGGCCAGCTCCAAGCCCAAGGCCCTGATAGCACAAATAATACCTCACTCTGGAATTTACAGGGATCTTTACATGCTCTTGGGAAGTATGGCCACCAGTGAACTGATAGATTGGCAGATCCCTGCATGACTTACCCAGACTTAATGTCCAGGGTCCCAGTTACCATCTGGGTAATATACACAAAGGTTGCATTATGATGCAGGGGATAAATTTGAATAAACAACTAGAAACCTTGTATGTACTTATACAGGGTCATTTACTTCAATAGATGGGTAAAACCTATTACCCAAAATTTATCTATTGATTGTATTTGTCCAGATTACAGGTGATCAAATTTTCACTATATGCTGTATAGAGATATTTTAATTTTCTTTGTACGGTTCAAATTCCTTTTACTATATTCCATATTTGCTATTTCCTGTTTTCATGTCCTTTGTTATAATATTTTTATAACTCTGTTTATATACATGGATGTTACAGGTTTTATCGAGTGCAAGGTGTCACTACACAATAATGCAGTTTCTCTTACAGAACATACATAACAAAACCACACTTTTTTATTTCATAATCCATTCACGAGCACTATGTATTTGTGCACCAGTTCATTTATCATGTGACCCAGGGCAGCTTACAGATTTATTTTTAAAAAGGCAATGATAAATTATTTTATCCAGAGTCTTTAAGGAGTTTCCATTCTAGTTGGGGAGGGAGATAAGGAGAGCCACATACTTTTGGAAAACGTGTCCTAAAAGAAATGATACAAAGGGGTGGTGAACAATTGGTATCAATATTCTGAGTAGACAGACTTCCTTTTAGGCTGGAAGACTCAGAGGAGGTGAAATTTGACCTGGGTGTCAATGGGTTGCCAGAATGATCGTTATTATTATTATTCTAGAAGTGGGTGGATGAGCAGAGAGGGTTCAAGCAGGAGCTGCCCTAGCACAGAATCAGCGGTGGGACCCAGGTATGCTCTGAAAGTAGCACAAGCAGGTGGCCAGAGTGGAAAGTAAAATAAAAGAACTGAATTTTTTTCTTGTAGAAAACAAGACATTTGTTGTGTAATATACATAGAACCTGAGAAGAATCTGACTAGTGAGGTTCCTGAAATGCAAGGTTTACTATCAAAGCACTAAGCTTTTCTGCAACACCAGAGCAAAATGAGAAACAACTTTTTAATTTTGATTCTACTACAGCACAAGCTATTTCTGTGATAGGCTCACCTTCAAATGCTGTGGAGTGAAAATACCAAAATCATACCTTTGCAGCGAAGTCACCAACCTCTTCATTATTTCAGCTATACACCTTTGTCAAGAAACCCTTACCTGTACTGCTTCCAAAAACAGTTTGAGGCAGACAACTTCTATTTAAGAAATAAAACCAAATGAGCCTAAAATGGTATTTGAAAATGTGTGATATGATTGAAAATAAATAGTTAAACTGAATATTGAAACAACAAAGCTATAGATACTGCTGAGTTCTTCTTGGCATTCAGCACATGGCTTGAACATAATAAATAAAATATTAGTTTTAGTTTTTCCCTTAATTTGGCAGTCGATGTTTCTGTTAAAAGTTCATAAAGTGGCATGTAGACATGAAATAAGAGTACATTTTTTTATGTAACACTAAAGTAATAAATTCTCCACAGAAATCAAGAAAGCAAATTAGCTATTTTGACTTCTCCAAGCTTGATACTTAAGAAAGATTAACTTTTCTCTTGGTATCACGAAGGTTTGTGTTTTTTGGGGATTTTTTAGCTCATGAAAGAGGCACACAAAGGGTAACATTCACTGCTTTCCTTGGCAACAGTGGTGTTAGCATGGACAGCCTTGTTGGGAAGCCCTTGGTGGAGGACTCATGATACATGGAAGCTTTAGATTTTATACACACACACACACACACACACATATATCACATATATATTCTGACTAAATGGGCTTTGCTTCTGAAAAGCATCTTCTTAAAGCAGCCTAGTTAAAACATTCCGGTTTAAGTTTTCAAAAACCTCTGTTCAAATTCTATAGTCACAAATTGGCTTCATTCAGTATGACTATGTATTGCCTCTTACAGGCGTAATATCTTGCAGTGATGACCAGGGTCTCTTTCAGCACCAAATTCTAAAAAAAATGTGTATTTAATGAATTCTTTTTCTTTGTAAGTGTTGAATTTTTTTTAAGATTCATTTATTTATGTATATAAGAACTGGGGTACAGGCCAGAAGTGCAGGGGGTGAGAGCATTCACTAGAGACAGAGTGGGGAGCAGAACAGGCAGATCGACTGAAATATGCTGCTGAGGGGAGCAGTGGGCGAGACAGGAGAGGTCTGCTGGCCATTTGTGGGTCACCTCCCTGGCCAAGCATCAGGGATCAAACCCGAGCTGCGGTGGCTGCAGATAGCTTCATAGTGCTGCGACTTAACCCCTTGTGCCACCAGAGAGGACCCTATATTAAATACTTTCTCTGCATGTATTCTTAGTAATCATTTAAGCCTTGTGTTGAAGGGAAGTGACTTCTTGTTGATTTAGTAGTCTTTAAGTTCCTTTCACTCCTAGGGACAACTTCATAGATGCGGTAGAAAGACTTCTGGAGAAGGGGGGCAGCTAGAAGAGAGACCAGGTTGTACAATCTTGTGGAGTGCAGGTACCAGTCGAGAAGAATAGGAGAAGTCCAGTAGGAGAAGGTGTCTGGGGACTGCTCCGTGGGGGTGTCAGAGGAGTCAGAGGTCGGATACCCACAAGCCTAGGGGAGTCACCAAGAGCAGAGGCACAGGCTCAGATTGCCAGAGTCAAATCCCAGCCTTGCTACTAACTTCTTTGTAACTTAGAGAAGTTACTTACCCTGTCTAGAGCACCGGTTCCTGAAAAATGAGGAAAATAATAGTGCTAATAATAGGGTTGTTGTGAGGTTTGGCTAGAGTTCATACATATAAAATAGTATCAGGCACATCATAGTAAGTGACTAGTAAATTATTGCCATTATTATTATACTTTCATCATCTTAGAGATGAAACATCTAGTCAGAGAGGACAGCCTCAGCTTGAATGTGTTGAATTAGAGACAAAGTTTACCGCCATGGCCCTTTCTCTCGGAAATGTTTGCAAACAATGATTCGAATTGTGCATTTAGTAAACTTAGATAATTATTCCTTATTTATTATTTCAATCATCAAAAAAACCCCAAATTTATCTTTATGTTCTTAAAACTAGTGCATATGCAATGCATTCAGTTTCCAGTAATGATCACAGAATTTTCTCCTGTGACCACCAAATTTTACAGATTTTATAAATCTGTTGTACATGTGGGTAAAAACAGCAAAAATCTTTCTTGCTGGAATGTAATTATGTTGCTTCCTCAGGTTCCTGAAATTACTCTTCATGTCCACTCTGTGTCCTGAGGGTCTGGTCCAGGCAATCTGGAATGAACTGGTGCAGGGATATGGCCAGGGCCTTGCAAGGCTAGTGATAGGCTTTGTGAAAATGCTGGTGGTTTTGTATTATAAGTACTCCTAATAATAGTTCAGGATTTTTAAGCTAAGGAGTTTGAATGCAGGGAGGAAAATAACACTGTAGTCATTCTGAATTACTGAGGAGTGAGAAGATCCATAAAATAAAAATTTTAAATAAATGAGCTTGCAGCTTTAACTGACAAACTAGTTGCTATGCTAGTCGTTTTGGATAAGATATGTAGGGAATTGACTAAGGCTTTGTTTTCTAAAAGCATGGGTTAACATCTTAAGTTTAATGGGTTTAATGCTTAAACTAGTTAAGTGATCATACGATATATTGTCTGAGGCTTTGTTCCCTCATTTGGGAAATGGCTATTTTAAGGGTATCCACTTCATAGGAAGCTGTAATGGTAGATTGCTAAAAATACCAGATAGCATACAACATTATCTACATAGCAAAACATAGGAAACATACTAAATGTCCAGTAACAGGCAAATGGATTATATCAGTGAGAGCCATTATTTATTAGCTTGACAAACCATTCCTTCACTGATGTAAAAGTATTATTAGCCAGCTGAGATCCAAGAACATGAGGAATGGAGATAATAATTGTAATTACTAGTGTTTACATAGTGTTTATATGCCAGGTTTTATGTAAGTCCTCTCTTTATTAAATACTTGGAACAACCTTAGACGACAACTACTATCATAGCCTATGCCTATACATGAAATTGTTGGGACAAAGTAAAGTTAAGAAACCTGCCCTGGGTCCTTCCTGGTGGCTCAAGGGGTAAAGTCGCAGCACTATGAAGCAATCAGCAGCCACTGCAGCATGAGTTGGATCCCCGGCCAGCGAGGTGACCCACATGGTGCAGCAGACCTCTCCTGCCTCACCTGTTACTCCCCTCAGCAGTGTATTTCAGTAGATCGGTCTGTTCTGCTCCCCACTCTGTCTCTGTTGACTCCTCTCACCACCTCCTACACCTCTGGCCTGCACCCCAGTTCTTGTATGCATAAGTAAATAAAATAAAAATTAAAAAGAAACATGCCCCGCTAAAGTGGTCAGACCAGGTTCAGGGTATCAGAATTGGGGGATTTGTGTGTAGTTAGGAGGCGGAGTAGACTAAAGAGGCTCCTCTACATCTCATTTGACACTATGAATTCCTAGACAAATGTAGAAGGACTCGACACTGCTGCAGATGAATAGGCTACACTGTGATTGCTCTGTTGGCATAATAGCAGCTGGCCCAAAATAACACGAGAAGTGCGATGTCCTGAGTGGACAGCCCTTCAGGGACCAAGACTGGTGGCCACTGACTCTGCGAGCCCGATATCCAGTTGCCGGCCCTTCTCTGCCTGCCTGCTCCACACTGCTACCTTTATTGAATGCAAACTGTGACGTACGAAGGAATCCAAGATAAATTTGTAAAACATCATGTCAGGCCCTTTCTAGTCCCATATCCCCTGGTGATCCAAGGTTGGGGTCTAAAATATAGAACAGAACAGGGAAGAAGCAGCAAACACCAACTTGCCACAGATACATGTAGTGAAGGAGATATTTTTGTTTAAAAGACAGACAGCTGGGAAACAGTTATTTGATCCCTGCTGCTTGAGGGACAGTAGGGAAAGAAAGGTATTTTTGTGATCACTCTCCAGCGTTCCCTATGTGGCTGGCTGGTTCATCCAGTCTCAACAAAAACCCAGGCTCTAACAACACATTGCAGTCGACCGCAGATATGTGCGCGCATTATGCACAGTAGTAACTAGCATTCAACTTCCTTTTGATTACTTCCAGGCCTGTGACATTTCGATTGCTGTACATTTCTTCTAACCTCAGAGAACTCACGGAGTCAACAGCATCCACCTTATAATCATGTACTGACAGAGAAACTGTAAGGAATTGGTGTCATTTATCTGCTTTTCATCACATTTAGGGTGATAGCACAAGTGAGCCCTGTATTAGGTATCCAAAGACATGGGTTTCGAACTGAATCTAACCTTGTTCCAAATGGCTGGGATCTTGAGCATGTCTCTTAATCTCTGTGAGCCTCTCATTCCCTTTCTCTAAAATAAAAAAAAAAGAGTTGTGGGTCTCCAGTAGCCCTTCCAACTCCTATTCTGGGCTATGTCTTCAGTAAATTCTGGCTGATACAGTTTCAAGTAGGATTAGTGTCCATCACACTGAGTAAACTCAGAAGGCAGGAAGACCAAGAAGCAGCATGCAGATGCTGTCAGTGTTTACCCGTCAGCTGGGCAGGGCTCCAGTGACGCTGTTGCATTTGGACATTTTACATGCCTCTGCTTTGCTTTTATTTCTAAAGTTCTGTCTATGGCATCAGCATTATCAAAGCTAGTCAATCATGGCATTATTGGGAAACACTGAATTGAGTTTGATTCTGTTGCAGCATACCTGTAAATTTGTGGTTTGTAGGTTTGGTCAGTGACTGCATACTTTTCGAGCAAGCTAATGTAATGTGAAAAGAAAATATTCAGTGTTTCCCCCTATTTGTATTTGTGGGTGCCCTTCCCTGTTAACTAGACCAAACCCCACAAACCATCACAAATGGACTGTTTGCCAAATGGCCTTTCTCCCAAATAAGGAGGCAGCATGTTGCTGACAGCCATATGTGTGGAAGGCCTCACATAGACTCCTGAAATGCATATCTGGACCTCTTTATAGAGATTTTGTTCACAAAAGTTTAACAAATTCATGTAGTCAAATATGAGGAAAGGAAGTGTGTTTGGTAGCTTGAGCCTGCTGCCCGTACAGGCTCCATGTGTCTGCTGTGAAAGACCAAATATCATCCCAGTGGACTTGACCTAGTTGAACATAAATACACCATTGAGGAGCGACTGGCTTCAGAATTAATAAAATCTATAAATAAATAGGATGGCCTTACAAAGAGACTAAAACTTAAAGTGCCTCTTAATTGACTTTTTCAAAGAAATGCAGCAGTCTCTAGCTGTGCTACTGATGACAAATCTATGAAATGAAATTGTTTTGTAGAGGGCAGTTGGATTGTTCACATTTCACAAGACAGAAAATGAATCTGGGGCCTCCCTGGTGGCACAAGAGGATAAGCCCCACACTATGAAGCATTCGCAGTCACTGCAGCACGAGTTCAATCCCCAACCAGGGAGGGGACCCACATGGCACAGCAGACCTCTCCTGCCTCACCTGCTGCTCCCCTCAGCACTGTGTCTTAATTGATCTGCCTGTTCTGCTCCCCGCTCTGTCTCTGGTGAATCCTCTCACCCCCACACCTCTGGCCTGTACCCCAGTTCTTGTATGCATAAATAAATCATTTTAAAAAAAAAAGGAAAACAAACCTAACCCATCATAGGGTCAAATTACAGAACCTTATATTTTTGCATAAGAATGCTGATTCAGTCTAGAAATTGTTAAGAGTTGTGGGGCTGGTTTTATCATCCCAAGTGATTTGTCATTTTCTCTTTGTACTTTAAAGTCTCTGTGTGTGGGTGAATGTGTTTGCAAATGCATCTTGACTTCAGTTTTTGTTATTTATAGTATACTCAGTACACTGGTTTCTCTGACCTGTCCCAACAACAGACCTCGATCTGCAGCTGAATTGATCATTATTAAAATGTAGGGAGCTGGACATCCCTGTACTCCTGGGCCTGCTGCTGAAGCTCATTAAAGCACCCGTCACCACTAGGGTGCCCTTCCATAAGGGCTGGAAAGCAAACACTTGAGACAAGTGTTGTCACAACACTTGAGAACATTATCCAGAAAAGAGAAGTATTTTTCGGTTGTTACTCACCTAAGCTGAATTTTAAAAAGTGACCATGAAAGATGAGACTGAGAATTATAATTGGGTCTTTGGTAAAGACAAAGTATACTGTGTCTTTTGATTTTTTTATTTTAAATCGCCCCTAAAAGGTGACTGGATACTAAGACAATCTCTGAATATATTGCAGGGCGAGCTACAAAGCTGTTATATGCAGCTCTGTATGTGCCTGTTCTTTACTCTCTTTTGTCACCAAGAAACAGGCAAATGAAATTCAATCTAAGATTTTCTTTACTGTCTTTTAAAGATTTTCTTCAAGGACTTATTTCCCAATAAAAATGAAAATATTTTAATTTAAAAAAAAGCAGACCAAGGTCCCCACATTTGCTTTATTATATGGCATCTTTTCTACATGCAGAGTGCAAAATGTGAAAAGTACATTTCAAGGTATAACTCACCTGGATGGATGTAGGCGCAGGCTTTAAGGGATATTCTCTGTCCCCTCCCTCAGGATGTGCTTTTTTGATTTGGTGGCCTTTGCTCCATTCAAGCTAAAGCAGCTAACTGCCTGGCTGATGATTAAAATGTAGGTAGGGTCATGGCTGCAATGAACCTCGTATCGTGCCTCAGCATTAGAAACCAAATGGATGCCCATCAAGTGGACACCAGGACATTGCCCCCGTGTAACAGGGTCCTTGGGTCCTTCTGGTGCAAAGAGAAGCAGTCTGGTATGGTTGCTGTGGGTGTCAGTCCTGGGTCTGTCATTTGATTGCCGTACAAATCACTTAACTTCTCAGCACACAACTTGGGAAAAATAGTGTCTCCCTCTTAGAGTATGAAATGAAGTTGTTTTGTAGAAGGTAGCTGCCTTGTTCACAGGCATTTTATAAGATAAAGATTTTATAAGATAAAATTTGTATTTTTTTAAGACAAAAGATGTATTTAGCCCAAAAGGAGATCCTAACGCAGAGCTTGATAGTTTTTGTAATACGGTGATCTAGACTAAAAGTTGATAATTGGGACCACTACTGTGTGAGTTAAATTAACCTCTGTAGGGCCTCCCCTGGTGGCGCAGTGGGTTAAGCAACGCACTACGAAGCAAACCGCAGCCACTGCAGCACGAGTTCGATCCCTGCTGCCGGCCAGGGGGG
>JAGFMF010012082.1:207133-353683 GCA_019455555.1 Galemys pyrenaicus | reverse complement strand
TAATAATAACAATAACAGCAATAAAGACACAAAAACCAAAAATGAGGAGACAAGGACAGACTGGGGACACTTGGTGGGGAGGGGGAGGGGGAGGGTTGAAGGAAGATGGGAGCACGGGAGACTGAGGTGATGGTGCACTGGTGAGATGGTGATGGGGAATACATGGGGATTACAATTGATGGCAAATATATGTAAATTCAAAAAAATTTAAATTAATAAAAAAATTAAAAAAAAAAGAAACTAGACGATGAGAATTGAAGTAGTAGATCTTTTCTGTTTTTTATATGTAGACCAAATATCCATTAATACATTTACGTTTCATTACCTAAACATTTCTTAAACATCACATGCATTCCTTTCAACATTTTAATAACCCTTTCTCATTTAGGAATTCATTTCTCATTTACCCATTTGGAGTGGAGGGTAGAGAAGAAGAAATATTGTTATTTCAATATTCAATTTGCAAACGAGGATACTGAAGCTTTGTGAGGCTGATGTGAGGTGACCATCCAAGGTTGTAAAACGAGTTCATTGTCCAGGACCACAGCAATAATCCAGCTCTCGATTGTGCTAGGCCTCAATTATAGCCCCTTGGCTGTGCCGGGCTATGGATCCCATTTTCTTCATCACACATCTGCTGAACAGTCATTTCCAAGAACTGAATAAAACCACCAGCTTTGCATGATTTTCCAAAGCTATTGATTGCTCCCTATTCTCCGTTCATCTTGTAGATAATAAATCCATCCATTTAAAGACAAGAAGAATTCAGTGTTCAGCTGTGGTCTGCTACACACATGTCCACTTTCGTTACATTTTCTTTGAACAGAACACAGTAAAATCTATTGTACAGCTCACCGGCGTGATATCGCTTTGATAGACACTGAGTGACCTAATATACACACTCCAGTGTACTCTAATCTGTGGTCTCCCAGCTCCCACTCGGCAGGAATTCTGAGATGTTGATGGAACCCCGTGATTTAACAGAGCAGCCGGGCTGCCCTTTCACCCCTCGCACTGGTTCTGACAGCTGCCTGCCATGTGTAGAGAAAACCTCACAGGCTGAAACCCTGTCACAGACTAAAGGTCTTGAATAAACATACAAGCATGATCATGCTACTGCTCTAAAATTAAATGATTTTTTAACTGAATTTGCATGCATGGGGAAATTTTACAGCTTCAAGATTCGAAGTACCCCAAAGTGTGCCAAAAAACCTTCCCCCTTTAAAAAACAAAACAAATTAACACACCCAGTAAGACTAGTTGTGTCCATATTGTCTATTTCAGCTACCTGACTATTTCAAATGGATTAAGCCAGTTTACCAGTGGCCACTTTGCTAGTCTGAAAAGGTAACAAGCCTGCCAGAAATGATGTGCAGCATCTCCCAGGTTAGGTAGCAAACTCAATTTGTGTTTTAGCTGTTGATTTAATCCACACTGCCATTTTACTTTTATCAGGATATTCTGCAGGTAGAAAAGAATGGAAGGAGGCTTTAGACACGACTACCTCCTAAATATAAAGTTGGTTTAAAAAAAATCCCTACTCGGCCCAAATAGCATTGTGCTCTATAATTCATTCTTTGCACATATAGTACCCTGCGTTATCGTGCCTAATGTTTTCCTGCTGAGCTGCCATCATCTTTTGTCAAGCTGTCAGGGTATTAAATTGATGTACCTTCCACATTTGGATAGAGGTCATTATCCTATTGCCTGGTTGCATTGCCTCTGCTGAGCAGGTTAACTGCTTGAGGTCTTTCATCTAGATAAATGTTTCACGAGCACTTTTGCTCTGTGATGACATGAGCTGTTCCTTAGAGGTCAAATAGTGATGCTATGATAAGTTGTTCCTGTGTGTTCACAGCTCTGGAGAGGACTAGAATCCCAACTTTATAATAGGCCTAAAATAATAACACCTCTCCTAGCGTATTTCTCCCTCAAATGCTGGATTTGGGACCTTTGTAAAAGATATACTTGTGTGTTAATTTACATATAAAGAAAACTGTTGCATTTAAATATTTTGTTTCAGTATCATTAATGATTCTATTAAGTGTGTCAGGAATTAGTCGTTAGTTCTGATGATTGGAAAACTAAATGACAGTGTGTATGTGCATGCCCATGCTTGTATATGGATAACAGATAACATGCATTGTAAATGCACAGGTTTTCTAGCATTAATAATTAGAAGAGTTGCGCCTCCCTGATGGTGCAGCGGGATGCACTGTGAACATCTACTGCACAGCAGCGCGAGTTTGATCCCCAGCCAGGGAGGGAACCCACATGGCACAGCAGACCTCTCCGGCCTTGCCTGCTGCTACCCTCAACAGTGTATTTCAGTCCATCTGCCTGTTCTGCTCCCCACCCTGTCCCTGGTGGATCCTCTCACCTCCCACTACTCTGGTCTGTACCCCAGCTCTTGTACACATAAATAAATCTTAAAAAAAATAATTAGAAGACTTTATAAAGAATACAATGTTAGACACATTGGTGCTGTCAGCATAGAAAGTCACTTTTTAAGAAGTGATACAACTAAGTCATTACCCTTTAGTGAAAATTGATTTGTTAATTAAAAACAAGTGAGTTTGCTTGTACTCAGCTTTTTCTGATGAAGATTAATTAAAAATGGAATTTAATTGTAAGTGATTTTATTATAACCAAAGTACTTTTATGAAAAACTTATTTTTGAAGTCTGTTTTTTCAGAATCCCCCCACCTTGGTAAAATCTATACATAGAAAGAAGATTGAAAAATAAAGCAAAATGTTAGCAATGCTTCTCAAATAGAATTGTGAGTTTAACTGCCTTTTTGCTCCATGACAATGAAAAGTTATTATCATTGTCATTATTTTAGATCACAATTTCTTTGCTATAGACCTACACAATAATGAGAGAATATGCATTACTGTAGCTTGTTTGGGTTGCTCTTTCCTTCTTTTTCTTTTTACTAAACAGTAGCATTAAAGAAGCAGATAGATGAGTCATGGCCCAGGGTTCAGCTCAGAGGAGACCTGAGAGATGAGGACTGAGCTGTCACTACCAGAACAGTGATGCTGTGGCTGGCCCGTGCTCCATCCCAGCATCATCAGAGAATGGTCACAGCCCGACACGGAGTGGTGCATATGGTACTTCCAGACTCTAGTGATGCATATTGACCAGACTCCCAGTCACTAGGACTGCACTGTGGCATCTTCAAGGACCTGAAGTTCAGGGGTACCCACCAACCCTGAGGGGACTTCCAGGAGATGACGAAGGCACAAGAAGTTGCTGAGCCATCTGTGAGAGGAAGAGGCAAGAAGAGTTCTATGCAGTGAGAGCAGAGGAGTACATAGCCTGACCCTGCCATTATTTTTATTAAAAGAAATAAGATGATCCGGCCATGTCACATGATAAAGGAATAGCTTATGGTCTGTCTGTATAGGAAGTGAAAGGGAGGGGCTTCCCTGGTGGCGCAAGGGGTTGAGTACTGCACTATGGAGCTTCTCCAGCCACTGCAGTGCGAGTTCGATCCCTGGCCAGGTAGGGGACCCACATGGTATAGCAGACCCCTTCTGCCTGGCCCACTGCTCCCCTCAGTAGTGAATTTCAGTCCATCTGCCTGTTCTGCTCCCCACTCTGTCTCTGGTGAATCCTCTCATCCCCCACCTCTGGCTGTACCCCAGCTCTTATATGCATAAATACATAAAATCTTTTTTTAAAAAAAGAAAGAACCCATGCCAGGGGCATTGTAATCAGACATACTTAAAGGCAAAAGTGAAACTTGGTCTAGGCCCTAAACAAAGAAAGGATTTAGAGAAAAGGAAATTAAAAGAAGAGATTAAAATCAAAAACATTAAAGGAAGTGAAGGCAGGGAAGCAGTTGTTTTACATTGTGGAATATTTTAAACATAAAAAGCAGAGAGAATGAACCCGCATGTACCCAACTTCAACACTTAATTCTTGGTCATTATTTTTCCCCCTGTACTCCCTTCTCTCCCAGATAATTTAATCCAAAATCCAAAATAACATTGTTTCCTTTTTAAACACTTGAGTCTATATTTCTATAAGCACTATCCTTATAAAACCTGATCACAATACTATAGTGACGCCACCAAATATTCGGTTAGTGCTGACGTTTCTCTACTTGTTCTATCATCTTTTTAAGTTTATTCGTTTGAGTCCCTCTCTGGCCTACTTCTTTTCCTCCAACTTTCCTTGTCTCTCCTTCAAATTTTGTACAAGAATCCTGCAGAACTTCCCACAGCTTCGCTGATTGCATTCGTGGGGCATTTAACATATTCCTCTCTCTCCTGTATCTTCTATAAATAAGCACTAACATCAAGAGTTGGGCTATGGGCCTCCCTGGTGGCGCAGTGGGTTAAACAATGCACTATGAAGCAAACAGCAGTCACTGCAGCACGAGTTCGATCCCTGCTGCCGACCAGGGAGGGGACCCACATGGCACAGCAGACCTCTACTGCCTCACCCGCTGCTCCCCTCAGCAGTGTACCTCCGTTGATCTGCCTGTTCTGCAACCTGCTCTGTTTGTGGTGAATCCTCTCACCACCCCCACACCTCTGGCCTGTATCCCAGTACTTGTATGCATAAATAAATAAATCTTAAAAAAAAAAAAGAGTTGGGCTATGTTCAGGGTTTTTATTTTATATATAAGTATACTTGATAATGTTGATGTATACCTCCATAGCTGTTGGCAATTGTTGCTAAGATCGGTAATTATTAGAAATTGCAAAATGATATTCTAGTTTTACCATAACATTTATTAGTTTATTGACTAATTCTTTAAAGAGAAACTTTACCTCCCCATTAAGTATTTCATTCCCTAAGGAGCAGTTTATTCTTTTTCAAAAGGTGACTAATGTGTTTTGGCTTATTACAGTTGTTCTTTGGCCATCCAGAGACTGTTCAAGTTGGCTTCTCTTTTTTGAGATTTAGAAATTTTTAATAACTTCCTTACTTTCTGATATGGCAAGATGCTCCAGACTCATCTGATGTTTTTTTTTGCCCTAGAACTGGAGTCAGCCTTTTCTTCAGTGGGCCCACGATTTGAGTGCTAAAAATGCACACTTTTACTGGCTTGGTCATTCTAGATATTTTCAAGAGGCATTTTGAGAAGTATGTATTTAAAAAAAAAAAAGATGCAATACATCATGATTTCATATTGACAGTTAAATTCAAATTCAAGATTGCAGTTTTTCCTTAACCCCACTGAACTTGAAGTGCTATCCCCTTTCTGTACAGGGATAATTATCACCAGAGGACTCCACATCTTCTTTATCACACTCTGCACACACAACAGCCTCAAAATGGCAATATGACTAATGAAAATGATTTAAGATTTTTCTCTTTTTATGGTTCTCGGTTTTTATGACTATTCCAATAAGAAACATGCTATATATACTATATGTCCAGATTACCTACTAGTATAAAAGTCAAATCACTATGTTTCAAAATTGCCTACAGTAATTCCCCTCTGTATATTAGGTTCATTTATTTTGTAATTTTTGGATTGCCATTGTGTAATAATATAATGATACTTTGAAATATAAGTTATAGTACCAAAGTCAGATCTCTACAAGTTCTATTCACAGAAGTTCACTTTCTGTCCCTGTGCTCCATCTCCTTATGTAAGTTTTAATTATATTTTTAATCTTTAATTATGGTTTGCCTTCATTTTTCAATTTGAAAATATTTATGTGTATATTTATATTTATTTGCTACGTTGTGTACATCCCTTTATACCACTATATACACCACACACCTTTTAGAGAATCAGTATGAACAGACTTGCAGGTTCAGACAGAAATGGAGTGAAATGTGTGTTTGATTGCTCAGTGGTGGAGGGTCATAAATGCTAAGCCTAGAAACGTGACCTTTGATCTGCGGGACAGGTGAAGCCATTGCAAATTCTTTGAGCAGAAGCTGCCTGGAAATACCTCAAGATTGGAGTCCCAAGCAGTAAGGAAACCACTCATTTTCTCCAAGCCAAACCCACTTCTCTCCCCAGACCAGGACATTGGACTTGGAGCTGAGTCTAGTCTAGGTATGAGGAGATAAACTATAAATAAGAGGACAAACAGGAGCAGCCACTTCTCTGAAGATCATTTTTGGAGGTCAAGTGGAGATAACCCCACCTGAGAGATGGCGAGGTACCCATCTCCCAGTCATTTCAGGCCTATGTTCTCTGACAGCGAACTAGATTCTTGTTGGGAAACCAGGAAGGATCGGAGCTTCTACCACAAAGTGCTCATATGGCAGCCCCGAGGCCTAGACAAGAGAGTGCCTGAAGAAGGGTAGGAAGTCTCTGTATCCCCTCGTTCATGCTCCATTGTCTGCTGCTTAGGCCTCTCTCCAGATTTCTCTCAACATTCCCATTGCTGAGCAATATTTTGATGTCTTTGTATTCAGGGAGTTAGAAAGAGGAAGCTTGGTATAGTCATGAGAACTTACAAATTAAATCGCCTGGAAAGTTCCTCAGTAACTCAGTTTTCTCACCTTTCGAATGGGGATTGTGTCACCTGCCACACTCCTTTCAAAAGAATTTGAGAGAACAAAAGGAAAAAAAATTGATAAAGTACTTTTTAAAAAGACCTATACAAATATAAGTGATTCATATTAGAAAATCTAACTTTACATTGAGTGAATCTCCAGAGAGTCAGTTTTTATTAACAATTTAACCAGATCCCATTTCCTTGAAAATGTTGAGGAATAAATTGTGCCTCCTGGAGGGAAAGCTTGTGTTCATTATCCTAGCAGAAGTGCAGCTTTCCAAGGCATATCTGTTTACACACAACAAGTAAACACCAGCTCTGGGATTCCTCTAATGCTTAGTTGACTTCTAAAGAATTTAATCAAGCTACAGGATATATGATTCAAAGGGAAAAAAAAGTAATTAAGAAAAATCCTTTCTATGGCAAGGAAAAAGCAGATTGTTTCCATTAATTTTACGAGTAATCTTGTTTTTATTGGCTGAAACTAAACCAAGGGTGGGGGTGTCACACAGCGGGAGTGATGACTTATTGGAACAGCACAGGATTTGTGTCAGAGACGTGTCTACTACACAGTCGCTTAAGCACAAGTGTGCACAGAGACCAGCCACCGCCATTTTGCATATTCAGAGCTGGACTCATCTCCCTTTCTGGGCGGCCTTCCCTCTCAGCATTTCTCTACTCATCCTTAGTCCCATTCTGCTCCCAGCACCTTCAGCTCCTCTTTCATCTGCACTTCCTGTCAGTCTCCAAGACCTGCCCACTTTTGCACTGACTTTCTGCCTTTTCGTCATCTCTCACCTCACATCTGTTCTTTTCTGTAAGTTTCTCTAGGCTCACCCAGTCAAAAAACAAAATGTTCTGAGTGCCTGCTCTGACCGTAGCTCCCCCTCATTCCTCTCCATCCTGCGTGGTGACGCATAGGTCTTCCAAATTGCTGTTTGCGTCATGTCACTTTCCTCCTCAGAGATCTGAAATGACTCTTTTTTTCTTTCCAACACAAGTCTAGCCTGTTATGTTTGAGTTTCAAGACCTTTCACAATATGACTCCATCCTACAGAAGTCTACCCCCGAACTCCCTCTTTCTCAAGTCCCTCTGACATAACTTTTAGTCAAATTCAAATGACATGGGGCGTCCCTGGTGGCGCAGTGGGTTAAGCAATGCACTATGAGGCAAACCACAGCCACTGCAGCACGAATTCAATCCCTGCCACCAGCCAGGGAGGTGACCCACATGGCACAGCAGACCTCTACTGCTTCGCCCACTGCTTCCCTCAGCAGTGTATTTCTGTTGATCTGCCTGTTCTGCTCCCTGCTCTGTCTCTGGTGAATCCTCTCACCTCCCGCACCTCTGGCCTGTACCCCCGTGCTTGTATGCATAAATAAATAAATCTTTTTTTAAAAGTGCTTCTGTCAGTTTTAAAAAAAATTCAAATGACATGAAATTCACCTTACGCAATCTGATATTTTCAACTTTTTTTTAACCAAATAACTGAAAACTTACTTATTGTGAGAAGAAATAAAGCTTAGCAGATAAATCCAGTACTGATACTCTTTTTTTAACATAAAAAAGTAGTTTTTCTTGTCAGTTTTGTGGTATTTTTCTGTTAACCTTATCACATTACTTTTTAGAATTAGATATTTTCTCCTGTCCAAAACAGCAGGAAAAAGGATGGGATTTTGAGTAATAAGTTTTGTGTACAAGTTTCAAATTAATACTTCCTATCTGTGAGTCCTTCAGTATATTATGTGTATTGACCTCTCATTTTCCTCATTGAAATAAAGAAAGCAAACCAGCTATCTTACTAGGATTGTTCTGAAAAGCAGATAAGTTACAGTTTGTATACAAAGACAAATCAGACATGATAGACATTGGATAGTTCAGGATAAGCTGGGTGTTGTTATGGCTTAATACAACAAATATATGCTTCTTGCTTATACTGTATGTCCACTGTGAGTCATCAGGAACTCTGCTCATTGACACAGGCTAACAGAGGTTGCGTCTTCTTACCTGATTCCTTGGTCAGCTTGGCAGAGGGGAGAGACATGGTGAGATAAAATGGTCCTTTAGGGAGCCAGGTGGGTGTGCATATTTCCTGAGTTACAGCAGGTTGAATGGCCTTGCCTGGCTTCCAAAGGAGCTGGAAGGGCCTCACCAAGGGTGAAGAAAGCAGAGAAACGCAAATTAGTGAGTAACATTAATGACCACCACATAAAATATTAGCGAACAGTAGAGGTAATATGATATATTTCTAGGGCAGAGTGAAAAGTCATTCCTTGTTATTTTCTTCTTACAGCCCAGAGATATTCAAGAAAAATTTCCAAGGGAAATAAACAAGACTAGGAACAAAAACAGGAGCCTCGTGTGGGTGTCAGGCATGGAAAGGAACATAGGTTGAGGACTTGAACAGGAAAGTGAGGGAAAGCATGACACCAGAGGGGAACGAGCTTGTTCTCATGTGTGACCAGAGATAAGCCCCAAGTTGTTGAGTCTGAAGAAGTTTACAGACTGCAGGCTAGCGGACTCTTCTTCAGTCTCCTCCCTATGTCATCAGAGGTAGGATGCCTGCCCCGTGGGGAATAGTTGTTGACCTAAAAGCCTCTTCATTCTACCTTGGACTCAGTGCCTAGAGCCCTGGCGTCTGGTCTCTGTCAGCATTGTGTCCTTGCTTTTGGGCTGTGTCTGGAAAGCTCCTAGTTCTTCTTTATCATTGAGGCTCACTTAGCAACCCATGGCAACACCATGGCTACCACATTTCACAAAGACACTGAGACAATCACAGAACGGTTTTCTATCCCTCTATCCTCTCAGAATCACTAAAGATCATCCTATTTTATTGGTGCTTGAAAGCAAAGGAAGTGAGCCTTCATTTTTTCTATGTATTCAACTATTGAAGTAACACTGCATTTTAGCACTATAGAAACAGGTGTTCATCATTGAGAATCAATATGTGCATGCGGTACATTAAGGTCACCACTGACAGTCCATTACTATTTAAAAGGAAAATATGCCGAATGAAAAAAAAATTCATTATGCCAAATACAGTTTTTCCATAAACTTCCTCTACATTGGCTTAATTATAAGTCTGAAAGATGCTTAGGATTCCATAGCTGTATGTTTAGAATATCTCTTCAAGATACTCCTTCAGGCCTCCCCAGTGGCACAAGGAGTTAAGGCACAGCACTATGAAGCAGCCACAGCCACTGCAGCATCAGTTCAATCCCCAGCCAGGGAGGTAACCCACATGGCGCAGCAGACCTCTCCTGCCTTGGCCGCTGCTCCCCTCAGCAGTGTATTTCAGTCCATCCTGCGTCTTCTGCTCCCCACTCTGTCTCTGGTGAATCCTCTCACCCCCTGCACCTGTGGTCTGTTCCCCAGTGTTTGTGTGCATAAATAAATAAATCTTTTTTAAAATATATATTCCTTCAAAAAATCACCAACTAACATTCAAATTTCATGTACATGTTTGTGTATGTGAGAGGTTGAGAGAAAAGCTCATAAGGGAAAGGGAAACATGAAGCTTTCAGAAAATGAAAGGATAATGAAGAATGATCTTGTTGCATTTGAACAGGTAGGGGGAAAATCTACATATATTTTTAACTTTGAAATTCTTTATTTAATGCTCAAGAGAAGAACTGGTATAAATTTAAATTATATAAAAATAAAATTATGTGGCTCAGGAAACTGAAGCAATTCTGTACTCCTTCCCTTGAACACCCAAACCAGCAAGCATTTCAGTGGGAGGAACAAGGCAGAGGGACAGTCAGGTGTGGTTGCTATGGCAACCTTGTGTGTGCTGATTGGAATAAGACGAAGGGGTCTTATTCATTCCTGACTCCACATTTCCCTTTTCCCTTCTTAACTGGCTCCTGAAGATTTGCAGCCCTTTGAGTTTCAGTGTTACCAAGCCAGGTCACAGAGAGATGCCATGTAACTGGAGGTTGTTGTTCCCTAGCAAGGAAGACACAAGCAATTCATGCACCCAGGGTGAACATGGTCCAAGTATAGCTAAGGCTGAGCCGGGGAGATGAAAGTGAGCAAGAATCAGCAAACTGCCAAGCTTCCAGCCCAAGTGCTGGTATGCCAAAACTCTGAAGTGACAGAAGCAAAGTAAGTCCACACACACGTCAGATTAATCTGTGAAGAGCAGATACGGAAAACCTTGAGTTGATCCTCTGTCAAGAAAAGAAAATGCTTATATTGATAAGGGAAGAAAAAGCTTTGTCCAGAGAGTGGGGAATACTCTAAAAGATTTAACTTTCTCAATCAGTACATACCTACTTTGAAGGTGTCTCTGGGCCAGTGGCACAATAAACCTCTCCAGCCACCCAGATGGGTTTCCTCCACTTTTTCTGGAAAAAAAAAAAAACAAAACATGGGCAACCAAATTAGAACAATTCCGTATTCCTGGATGATACTGTTTCAATCTCAAAAGGGGAAGCAGGAGTTTAGGATCACTGACAAAACTATGTGAAAAGCCCTCATAATAATTTGTATTTACACAACAGTACTATAATAAAGATAATATAAGAAATAACGTGATTATTAGCAGAATGGGTATTGTGGTATTTATCTGTAATCCTGCATTAATATTGATACATTACTGAAAATGACTTTTTAATAGAGAAGGGAAGGAGGCATGAAAGATTGTGTTTGGGGACAAGTCTTCAACTTGCGGCTTAAGTTCTGAGGAACATCAATTTAGATCCCTAAAATTATAGGGATAGTTAATGTCTATTTATGCTTCTTTGGTTGGCTTCTTCAAGTAGAATGGTCCAGGTGCATCCTCTCTTGAAGGAAACATGGTGCATAGATTTGATAAAATTTTTGGTTTTGTTTGGTTTGTTAGGTTTTTTACCATCAAGGGACAGTATAGGAAATCACATAAACCTTTTCCCCCTTAAACAAATGGCCCTAGACTGTGCTCTTTTCTCAAAATGAATTATTTTCAAGCATTTAACTTTCATGGAAGGTATTTTATTTCCAATATTGTCTACAATGCAAGTTTGCTTTAAAATGAATAATGTTCAAAATGACTAGAGGGTAGAAATGCTATGTGATGATTTAGCATTTTGATACTCTATTCCTGAGTTATTGACCTGAAGTCATAGATCTGGTAATAAAATTCAGAAGATCTGTGAACCAAAGGAAATTTTTTAAAAATTTATTTAACTATGCTTGACATCATTTTATGAAAAAAAATCTGCATGTAGTTATATATTTATTTTATGTAAATTTAGATATACACATGCGCACACGCATACATACACACACAGTCTTCTGGAAAGACTTCCTTGACATTCATTTGATTCTCAAGGTTGGTAGCAACTCAAAAAAATATCAATTACAAGCCACGTACCCTCTGCCTGTTCTCTTGTGGGTACTAGTATTTATTAACATTTTGCCCACTGAAGCACTGGTGACATTAATGGAACTTTTTGGTAAGAAAAGTCATATTCCCAGAGAAAATTCTGAATTAAAACTGACCTCACCCATTGCATAGCAATATGATTGCTATGTGATTCCTGTGTTATGCCATTAAAGCTTAATCAAATGAGGCACTTAAGATGTTTTATTTTACTATAAGTAAAATTTACCTAAAAAATGTATTGAGCTAAAGTAAATCATGCACGCTAAGGAATGAAGTCTACTGATTTCTGCAACTATCTTCGAAATACATTAAAATAATAGGATAAACTCACAGATGGATAGAAAGATAGGCAGATGAATAGATATGTTACAAATCAAACATTTCAAAATGTTAATTGTGAAATCCACCCAGCTGACATGTTCATAAGTTTGGAAAGCTTAATAAAATGTTGGGGAAAATATGTGATCATAACATTTAGAGCACATACAACTGTGTACGGCACAGCAGATAGCTCAAGGGTGGAAAGGAAGTTGGTTTTATAACTTGGGCAGTTACTGAGTCAATTCAGGGACAATTCTTTAGTACAAAAAAATAGATCTACGGTCCTCCCTGGTGGCGCAGGGGTTACAGTCTCAGCTGTGTCAAGCTGTCGCCAGCCACTGCAGCCTGAGTTCGATGCCCAGCCAGGATGCTGACCCACATGGTGCAGCAGACCTCTCCTGTCTTGCCCACAGCTCCCGCTAGCAGTTATTTCAGTAGGTCTGCCTGCTCTGCTTCCCCTCTGTGTCTCTGGGAGAGCCTCTCAACACTCCCCAACACCTCTGGTCTAGACCCCTGTTGTTATATGCAAAAATAAATAAAAATAAATCTTTAAAAAAAGTAGATCTACACATGTTTGGATTTAAAATGCACAGAGTTTATGATCAAGGAGAGTACTGTGATATATAGATACTGCTCAGCATCGTAGACTTCCAAAGGACTCCAATATACATGACTATCTTTTCAGACTAAGTAGTACTGGCACAGTTTCACGTAGAGATTGTTCTGAAGAGCTGCTTGCCATTAATTGTTTTCTAAGTCTCTCTAAATATTTCTTTGCTTGATTTTACACATTCAATCTTAGTAATTTCCCTCCACCTTACCTGTTTTACGTATATCTTATTTTATCTGACTCACCCATTTCTAGAATGTAGATAGTCTTAACCACACTACATCTCAGACAGCTAGAGAAAGAGTGGCCATGTTCTTTACATTTTACCAGATGAATATCAGTCACTAAAAATCAACCTGTTCAAACATTTCTTGATAAGCAAGTGCTAAGAGAGATGAGATTTAACCTTACTATGTTAAATCAAGCATTAGTAGTATTATATCTTGCATGGACCAGAGTCTTCAACAGTTGATTATGGGAACTATGTAAGCTCCAGCACTAAATCTCAGAAGGTTGGAAATTATGAAACAAAAGAGTCTTTCATGTTAGCTTCTAGGCCCCAGCTCATTGTACATGACATCTCCTGTGGAGCCTCTGAGTCTAAGAATTGCAAAAAGAACAAAACCAAAACAGCTTGTTGGAACTAACTGAGCTGGGCCCTACCCTCCACACCACCGCTCGCATGCTTGTATACTCCATGTAGAATGTATTCTATTTATTTCATTTAAAATAGAACTGTGGTGATTTCTCCCCCACCATGAGAACATGAAACCCCTAATCACTGGCTCTTCTTTTTCCTCCCAAATGACCCCAGTGTTCAAAATCAAAACTTTTGAAAAGGACTTAACAGCATCCAGACGTGTAGGTGCTTAGGGTGTAATTGTAATGCTGACAGACTGGAAAACAAACAGTATAACTCAGACAAGACATGACTTTGTACTCTAGCATCTGTGTGAAGAAGAAATAAGCTCTTTCTGGGATGTGCACCGCTCACAGGTGTGGAAGAGAAAATGTCACATTCCTGACATATGTGTTGGATTCTGTTTGGGGACAAAGCGAAAGGTATTGCATTGCCTCTCACAATAAGAGCTTGATTCATTTAACACCATGGTGCTTTTGTTTCAGCCTAACACAAACAGACACTAAAAAAGCAGGAAACATCCCTTAATCCCATGAGCCTGGTGTGCACTGGCTACTGTCACTGCTTTCTCCAGCTCTGCTGCCAATGGAAGTGTGAGATTGACCCCAGGCCTGCAACCACTGTTCTTTTCTCTGCCACAAAACCGCTGAGCTGTTGGCGCTTTAATTGTTTTATACCAGGAGGAAACCAATTGTGTTGATGTGAATGTCTTATTCATCAGACGTTACAGACTTCACATTTTTAACGAGCTGAAAACTCCTAGTCCACATCATGCAACCACAGTGAATCAAGACAAGAGTGTGGTGATGATATTTTCTAATTTATTGCAGTTGCTCTTTAAGATTGGACAGTATTTCAGAACTCCAAACTCTGCAATTTGATGTCTGTCTGCATTTGTATGCTAAATCAAAAACATGTAAATCATGTTTGAATTATAAAAGACAGCAAAGTAAGAAAGCTAGCAATTGGTTCATATTTTCCTTTTAAACACATAACAAATATAAAAACACTGTGAACAAACTATCAAGTACCGAAGGCAGCTTTCTGGTGCCTGAAAATGTCCAAATTATCCCTGCGGGCTACATTTTAGAAGTTGGGGTCCTTGGGAAGATCATCGCCTTCTATGTCATCATTGTTCCGTGACACTGGATATTGAGGCAGAGGAAAATCTTTCTCCACTGACTGTTACGAAGCCTGATGCAGTGAACAGTCACAACAGTTATTTCAAGAAGCACTTGCCGTGATCTGAGCAAATGGCATCTTGACGATAACTGTTTACCCTCAGACTTCAAAGACGTGGCCGAGACTTCCTCTGCCTGAGTAGTATGCAGCTGTCTTGGAACATGCTTGGAATCTGGGGATTCCCTGCCCAAAAGCAGGGAAACCTCCTCACTATGTGCAGACTTGAAACCCAAACCCCTAGACTGGGTATATAAGGCCCTCCACTCCACCATGCTCACCTTGTCAGCTTCCCCCTACACATTTCCTGACATTCAGATATGCCCCCCATTAGCCATTCATGGTCTCCCAGTCCTTGACTTTTCCGGAATGTCCTCCTTCTCTCCTTCCTCACGTTAAACTTTTATTCTCTTTCAAAGCCCCATTCTTCCTCATTCCATAGGTACCTCCAGAATAGCACTTCCACTTTCCAGTTGGACTTAGAGGTTGTTCTTCTGATTATCATTCCCTCCCAAAATCTGAAGCCTCCTATGAGTAGCAGTTGTGTGCTGGTAAATTTTTAACAGTGGCCCTCCAGGAAAACACTGAAAAGCCCAGTTGGTTGTGTTGTCTGTACCCCATGGTGTAAATACACCCCCCTTCTATTACCAATTTCAAGGGTGGCTGTGTTTAACAACCAGTTTACAAAATTCCTGAAAACATTAACATTCAACTCTTGAAAGCCAGTTCAAGCTAGTTCCAGAACACCTCCAGGACCTTGCTTAATAGTATTTGTGTTATGCTGTATTCCCACCCTAAACACTGTGCTTTGCTTAAAAGTAGATGCCCAGTGTTTCCTGGATTTAAATAGGTAGGCCTATGGATGTTTTGGTTCTGCTCAGTGAGCAGGGTCATGGCAGCAGAGATTCAGGCAATATTTGCACTTCTTGTCATTGTGAGGATGTGTTTGTAGCCATATCCTCCGCATCACACTGAACAGGACTGAAAATGACGAACTTATTGCAAATGCAACTGAAAACTGGGAAAGAACGAGTTGATAGTTGTGAATTCAACCACCCCATTAACGTGATCCATCCAACACACACTTAGAGAAGATGGTCTAAAAGCCAAAGTCAAGGAGATAAGTGAAAAATTCCTTGGGGATTGAGAGAAGAAAACATCAGGCTCAGTTTCCACTTTCTTTTCAACAAATCTTTTCCCATTCTCCTTTTTTTAGCATTTATAATACTTTTGTGACTCACATTTTGAGATTGAAGTGTGAGTGTATATAGCTCATGGAATAAAATGCTAGGCTTTCTGGCTCTGTTTGTATAATAAAGTTAGAATAACAACATGTCAACCCTGTTGGATCTATTTAGGTGACCAACTCATTCTGGCTTGCATGAATTTTAAAACTGAAAGTCCCACATCCTGGAAGCCTTCTCATTCCTGGTAAACCTAGACAACTGGGCATCCTAGTTCCTCTAAAGGTTATGTAGTTCTTAGAGGGAATGTTGTGGATACTTAAATCCAGAACATACTTCTGCCCCCACGATGCCAGAAGACATTGAGTCAGTAACTAACACAATTATAACTTTCTAAAAATAAAGTTTGTAAAATCTGTTCCTTTTTAGAGGAGTGATCCTATTTTCCAAATAGTTTCATTAAATGAGAGAATAAATGAAAATGCACTTTGCATAAGAGAAAGTATTAAATGAGCCTAAAATGCTGGTATTTATTTCTCATAATAATAACCGTGTTCATTAGTCAAATCTGTCAGAACTCATTCTGGTACTGTGGAAATATAGTAACTTGTTATAGTGAGATAACCAGTATCAAAATGTTTTTAAAAACAATCTATTATAATTGTGTATTTGAGTACATATTGAGTGGTCTTTTCTAAAGATTTATTTATTTATGCATACAAGAGCTGGGGTATAGGCCAGAGGTGTGGGGGGTGAGAGGAGTCACCAGAGACAGAGCAGGGAGCAGAACAGGAAGATCAACTGAAACACACTGCTGAGAGGAGCAGTGGGTGAGGCAGGAGAGGTCTGCTGCACCATGTGGGTCCCCTCCCTGGCCAGGGATTTAACTCAGCTGCGCCACCAGGGAGGCCCATACTGAGTGGTTTTATGTGTAGATAGAGTCTTAGCTTCCATGATTCAACACTCAATGATTTGTCCTTCATCAAGAAGCTGTTCATTGGCATCATTTATTTTGTGAAACTACCACATGGGGAAGTACTGCTGGGGAGCAGTGGTCAGAATGTGCCCCCACAGAACTAACATCTCTCCTACCTGTGTTCAATAAAATACCACAGTGAAAAGTTCACAATTTGTGGGAAAAATTAGAATAATCGAAAGGTCGCTCAAAATATATTCAGCCTGGTATCCATGGGCTTAAGTCTGTTCAGGCCACTATAACAGCATCTCATAGAATGGGTGACTTACAAACAACAGAAATGCATTTTTTACAGCTTAGAAGACCAAGATCAAGTAACTGGTAGATTAGATATCTGGGGAAGATCCTCTTCCTCTTCTTGCCATGTCCCCACATGACAGAAGGGGTGAGAGAGCTCTCTGGGGTCTCTTTTTTTAAAGGCACTGATCCCTTCCTGTGAGTTCCACCCTCATAACTAATCCCAAAGGCTCCACCTTGAAACACCATCACCCTGTGCATAAGTTTTCAACATATGATTTGGGGGAGGGGGGACACCCAGAACCCCGACATCCAACCTATAACACATAACTCACAAAAGCAGTAAAAACACTAGTTCCATTTATAGGTGAAAGAAACTTGAAGGGAGGACTGGGGTACCAAATTTTGGGTGAAAAGGCAAAATGTTCAAAAATCTAGGGAAATTGTATAATAAACAGTTAATTCTAAGATAGAGCGTGTGGCCAGACCCAGCTATGAGGAGCATGTGGGGTAAAGGGAGAGCATGAACAGCGCCTTGCACCTCTGCAGTTTGCATGCAACTGTGTTTATTCAGTTGCACGTGATTGTGTACAGCAAGCCACATGGTAACTTGGCGACTCAAAGCTTTTGAAATTGGAAAGAAATTTCTCATGTGAGCCAGCACTTCTGGTTCATACTGACACCATTCTCTATTTACCAGTCATATGTGATCCAATTTACACCATAGCAATGTATGCTTAGGCTTTGCACATTTCTGCTGAGTAAGATCTTTTCCTGAGACAAATTCAAATTGTAGGGAATCATAGATATTAAATTAAAATGCCTTAGCGTGAAAACTTATGCTTCAACAGTTTGGACACTAATAGGAGACAAGCTTTAATTTGAAAGACATCCATCCAAAATGATGTCACATCTCCTTTCAGATCTTTTAATTAAAGTCAGACATGAACCCTTGTGTTTCTCTTACAGCTAAATACTTAGATGTGGATTTATGAGATTTGCATGTGTGTGTTTTAAGATGTAAAAAAATGCAAATACTGTGGGGTTCCATGACTTTGTATTTGGTTTATTTAAATATAGCTTAATAGGACTGTAATAAATAAGGAAGGTTAAACGGTCAGAGTCCTATTTAATTAACTTATACCTACTTGGGAACCAGTCAGTTGTAAAGGTATGCTGAGCAAATAAAATTTCTAATATGAAATCCTTGAAAAGAAAGAGCCACCTTTGGTTAAGGCTTTGCTGATTTTTGTCATTAAAATGATTTCAATGGGTTATTTTAAACTTCACAGTGTATGTAAGTGTGCATATGTGTGTATATACTTACATGGCTTCGTATAGGGTTATTATATTTATTATAATCATATGATTTTTTAAAAAACTTGAATGCCTGGTGGTTCTTAGAAGACCTAAATCAATAATTTCTCTGTTTTCTTGCACTTGTTTTGCCTTTCAGTGAGGAAGTGCTCCCAGAAACACCATCCTTTAGTGCACACGTCTAATTATGATCAGTGTGTAACATTTACATAAATCTGATTTAATAAACAGTCACATTGTTAAAATAGAGCATTCTTTTCAATCACAGCTAATTACACATCATAAAATGACGAGTCTTTAATGAGGATTCCAATAAATGTTCACTGATGGTGATGATTATTAAAATGATACATTAGTCCTTCTCATGTGAGAAATGATTAGTTTTGAAATATTAGACGTATTGCTTTTCCTAAAACAATTTTAATTAAAATCACTTTGGCATGAAGCTTCAAATATACAAAGTTGCTGCAATTAGTCGATTAGTGCCTTGTGCATCCATATGGACATTACCAACCAGCTTTCAACTTAAAGGATTTGGGCTATTCTGAATGATGGACGGACCTTCTGTTAAGCTTAAAATAAAGCCTGTCTATCTCTACATTCATTTTAATTAATATTCTCTTGCTGTTCTCAAAGATGTGCTCTCTTCTGGGGGAAAGAAGCATGATTATCATAAATCAGAAATAAGCTAAAGAAGTAGGTTTGACTAATTTTCTGCTTCCTTCTGTTTCATTCGATTTCTCCTCACCCCCCAGAGAGCTTCACTGCAATGTCAGAGCAACTGGAAAACACTGACTTAACGTATTTCTAGCCAAATAGAATTAAACTCACTCAAAAATGAGGAAATTAGCTGTCCTCAGATTTCTTGAAGTTGGTGTTAGGTTTAAGGCATCATTTTGAATACAAAACTCATATGAGATCTCCCATGTAGAATTTGAGTATATGTGTTGTATATAAACATATAGGTACATGTCTGTATACACACACACACACACAAGTTGTGTACATTATGTGTGTGTGAAATATCTACGATATTTTCAGAGAGATTTGTACTAGCCCAAGTGCTTAGGTTTTAGCAACCTCATTGGTGGACTAAATATATATCAGAGAGATATGCTTAATTATATTACTGTAGAAATAGTAGTGAACTCTTCTCAAAAGTACCTTGAAGTTGCAAAAGATTTATTTTTCTTAGTATTTTATGCAAAAATCAAGCTCAAAGTAGCATACAGTCTGGGGCTTTTTTTATCTGGCTTTTTTCATGTGAAATCTTATTAATATAGTACTCAGGGAAGGAACAGTTCGTGGACGTTTTCCCCCACAAAATCAGAATAAATTCTGTATATTAGTTAAGGTCTTGATTTTCTAACAATTTTCGCACACGTCTGCACCAACTCTCCATATACCTTAGAAAACATTCAGTGTGATGGACTCTGGAATCCACTTGCTATCTGGGTGTCCAGTTTAGGTCAGTTTTGAGTGCTGACTTTATAAAGTAGATAACCAAAATGAATTTTTGAATGCTCATTGAATTATTAAGAATAAGTTGAAATATGAAAGTCACAAAGAATTTAAGTTCATCAGAAACTGTGGGTAAAAACACTCATTTAGTGAGTGGAAAGGCATGAATTCTAGAAAGCCTCACTAGAACACTGCTATAGCAGGTCCTGTCTTTTTGTATTCAGCAGTATAGAAATCCATTAAAAATAACGCACAATAGTGGTAGTGGAGAATAAACAGTGAACAGTGATTTTAAATCCATCGCTTAGGTTTGCACTCAGACATTCAAGCTAAGGAGCCAACAATAAAAGAAGAGAATGCCTCAGAGAGAGGACTCCATAGCTCAGACTGTGCCTGCTACCCTGCCTGATATCATTCACCAGCACCACTGGTGTCCCTTCTCCCTCCTTGGGCAGCATTAGCATCAGTTTCAGTTTTCAAGGACTGCATATAACGTAGGTCAGTTTACTGCAGGAAAAAAAATCTTAAAATGCAGTTATCTTTTGGGGGAGGATGTAGGTGGAAGAAGAGTGGGCACATGACATTAACAGGAAAACAAAATGTAATAGTAATGTAAATCCTTCCCATCACATTTAGTTGATTTTTAAGACACACTGTAGCCACAATAAAAGTGAAAGTTGAACAGGAATTGTGAGCTTACCTATGCGCACATCATCTCACAGGTATATAAATCGTGGGATGAATGGGTGCCATTTTGATGTTGCGTTCTGCTTTTACAGTGTTCTTTCTCCAGAAATGAATGTTTTAAATAAGAAATTGGGTTTTATTGATAAAATCCTTATTCAGAAATATCTACATAGAGCTTCTCAGCTATAAATATTAATTAATTGGATCTCTGGTACCCATAATGCAACTTTGTTCTGACCCATGTGCCCTATGAACTAGATATTTTTTGGATTCAATTTTCTTAAAACCAACTGTCAGCATCATGTGATGGAGGAGATGAAAAATGAAAATGAGCAGTCCCGCTGTGCAGGTGGGTGACCTGTGGGAGAGAGTCTGCCTGGTAGGATTTTTACACGAACCATCAGACACAGACCAATTGATTAGATCATCTCATACCCGCCACCAACTAGGCTCAAGAGACTAATTAGAGAGAGTACTGCCTGCGCAGGCACCCCATTGACACCTAATTTGCTCAGCCGAAGCCTTTGGGGAAAATGTATTATCTCTGCAGCTGCACTTCATGCATTTCTGATTTGAGGCATAAGCAAGGAGGGCTTCATCATTCTTTTGAGCAAACTGAATGTAGAAGCCCTTAAGTGCTAAATGCAAGCAAACAGACCCAAATTAAAAACGGGCCAGGCTCTTTCTAATTCCCTCTGTGCTCCCCGTTAAATCTCCATGTGTACACACACACACACACACATACACACACCCCTCTATACACACATGCAGTTTACACTCTGGTGGGATAATACAACGGAGGACCCCAGCTCAGGGTGCTTCCATATGCCCAGATGCTCTCTTATTCGCTGGCCTATTTACCCACTCTAAGGCTTCATGTTTGTTTAATTTTTTTCCGCCTGCTGCACTGTACCTCCATAAGGTATGCTTCTTTCTACAGGACTCCTCTAGCCCATTTTTTTTCTCCTCTAAGCCTCACTGGAGAGGGGTGATTATTTTGGTTGCAAATTAAAAGAACTGTAGGGTTTCCTTTTATCACTTAAATTGTAAGCAGGATATTCACAAGGATGTGTGTGGAGCTGTTGGGTAATCCACTCATTTCTATTTGAGAGACTTTGTAAAGATGTCTACCGGAGAGGGAAGAATCATAATTTGATGGAGAGAAAGCTACTGCGTAATAGCAAAGGCAGGGTAGACTTAGAAAATGATTATATTTTCTTCAAGTAAAACAATGTATATAATTTGACCAGATTTAGATTTTATTTGTTTCTGAACTAGAATACAACTAAATCAAACACCTTTTTCAAATGTAGAATCCAAGATACTAGTAGTATATAAGAGGTGTATAAAGATAGGTATGTTATTAATTATATAGCATGTAATTAATATGCAGTTAAGTGTGTGTACTTAGTATGTAATTAACTTAAAGGTATGTTTAACAAAGAAAATAAAAATAAATAATTTGCTTATGCCCTGGGTTAGATATATGTGATTCCTCTCAAGATTAAATTCAAAGTATCTGGAAGAAAGCAACTACAAACACCATCAGTGGCTGAAAAAAAGCGAGGGGCTAATAACATGCATGGACAGTGGTGGACACATAGTTCATTGTGACATGAAATTCACCGATTCCTTTTCAAATCATTCCTTTTTAATAGAATGCCATGGGCTTAAAAAAAAGCACTACAAGAAGGTATTAATCTCCCCACCTTCCTCAGCTCCTGGTGTGGCTGTGGGTGGTTGGCGTGTTCTGCACTTGGTACTGTCATCTTTCACAGTGTTTTGTCCTCAGTCACCATGCCATGAGGAACTCTAAGTCTGCAAACACACTCTACTCTTGAATGCTCAGAGTCTACCTTTCCCTTCCCTATTCACTCAGTATCTATGTACTGCGTGCCTGGGTCAGGTCTTAGGTGTGCTGTCGGGCACAGTGGTCAACAGAACCGAACTAAGAATGCAATAATGCTACTGTTTCTTCTTGCTCCTTCATGGAGAGTGTCCTTGCAGCTTGGGGAGCACTAAGTGAAGCCTTTGGTTCAGGACCAGGATCAGCCTGTGTACCAGACCTGCATTGTGTTAATTAAAATGTTGAGCGGAGGAGAGCCAGGCAGTGACCACGTCATTTGGGCGTGTCTGTAGGAACTCCATGCCTAGGCACGCAGCTTTCAGAATGAACCACAGCTCCATGCGGCCACGCTGGGCAGGCTTCTGGAAAAACTGGAATCTCAGCTGCTAAGTGACATGGAAGAAAAAGGGCATTTTTGTCATTTGCTTAATAAAAATGTCAAAGTTGGTAATGGCATTGGGGACTAGCTAATGATGCCTGCGAACAAATGTGTTTAAAATGCCGTGGGGACAAGTACTCTCTCTTCTTGTGGCGGTGGGCCTCAGAAAAGATGTGAGTGCCTAAATCAGAATGCATGCGTACGTGAGAGGAACAGGTAGAGTGAAAGGTCAATTTCTTTGTTTCCCAGAAAGAATGGTGGCTGCTCAGGGCTTTGTTCACATATAATTATTTTTGCTGGGGTGGTAACTTATTTAAAAAGAGATCTGAGGGCCTCCCTGGTGGCTTGGGGGTTAAACCTCAGCACTATCATAGCAACAGCCTGAGTTCAATCCCCAGCTAGGGAGCTGACCTGCACAGAACACAGCAGGCCTCTCCTGCCTCGACCACTGCTCCCCTCAGCGGTGTATCTCAGTACATTTACCTGTTCCATTCCCCACTCTGTCTTTAGTGAATCCTCACACACACCCCACACATCTCTGTCCTACACCCCAGTACTTCTGTGCATAAATAAAAAAATATCTTTAAAAATATAAAAGAGATTTGATAAAGGGCTGGGACTAAGGGTGGCCAACTGAGCCACATAGAGAACTGTCACACAGCAGCAGATATTTGTGGTAACAGTGAGGAGTTTGGACTTTGTGGTAGCAAAGGGCTTATGTATGACATCCGTCCACCCCCAGGCCTCTCCAGCCGCCCCTAAGTTTCTCCCAGAAACGAAGGTTGGGGCTCTGTTTATATCTGACTCATCACTCAAACTGAAAACAGATATTCAAACAAATACCTGTGCATACATGTTCACAGCAGCGCTACTCACTGAAGCCAAAAGGTGAAAACACCTTGTGAACAGATAAGCAAAAATGTGATTATATTTATACAATGGAATATTATTCGGCCACTAAAAAGGATGAAGAAGAATTTTCTCTTTTCCTCCTTCCAGGATTAAGTTGTCATCATCCCGGAACAGAAAAGGGAAACAAAAGTGCTATAAAACATTACATTAAGTGAAGGAAACCAGATGCAACAAGTCACATAGTCTGTGACTTTATTTATATAAACTATACAAAATAGATCAATATGTAGAGACAGAAAGATTAGTAATTGCCAAGATCTGCAGCAAGGATAAAATGTGAGTGACTGATAGAATGCGAGTGACTGCTTAAAGGGTTTGGGATCTCTTTGGGGGTTGCAAAACTGTGACAGTTGCAGCATATCATGAATGTTCTAAATGCCACTAAAGGGCCTCCCTGGTAGCGCAGCAGGTAGAGCACCACACTGTGAAGCATCCATAGCACAGTAGTGTGAGTTCGATCCCAGACCAATGAGGGGACCCACTTGGCGCAGCAGACTTCTGCTGCCTCGCCCGCTGCTTCCATCAGCAGTGTATTTCGGTCGATCTACCTGTTCTGCTCCTCACTCTTTCCCTGGTGAATCATCTCACCTCCCACTACTCTGTATCCCAGGTCTTGTATGCATAATTTTTTTTAAAAAAAGTCACTAAACTACATGCTTTGAAAGGGTTAATTTTGTGTTATATGAGTTTCATCCCAATTATTTCAAAAAAGATTGAAAGACTAACCTTCAAAAAGCTCTTCATAGTAATTTGGGGAAATGAGTAGACTGTGAAGAAGATATTTTCGTGGTTCTTACATGTAAGATTGGAGCTTTGTGCTCCCCTGCTCTAGGCAGTGCTTTGCAGGGGGGGAGCCCCTCATACTGCCCACAGCCTGCCTGGGTCTTTAGGACAACAGCTCTGTGAGGTGTCAGTGCAAGGCCAAGGACCCCTCTGTGCCCAGAAAGGAGCCAGTGTGGCCTTGTGGAAGTGGGCAAGCAGGCCCCCCAGACCCCTGCGATCTCAAGCCACTAGGCTGAGATGACGAGTTGGTTCTGAGACCCAGTGGAACTGATGAATCAACTCTCTGGCCATGTGACTTGCTGGGAGTGGTTTTTGTCACCCTTCCTGGCAAGACCTTCTTTCCCTGTCCTAGAGACTGAATAAAAATGCTGAGGGGCCAAAAGAAAATGTGGACATTCCCTCTTTCTTCTTGAACTGTTCACATGGAAGTAGTTACTAAGTATAAGCAGGCATCATTGAAAACACAATTGTATGCAGGATGTCGGGAGGAGGCTGGTAATTCAGGTCATGCTAGCCAATTTCCATTCTGCTGAAACTAGGCCTGATAATAGGCAACCAAGGAATTACATACAGCTGGACTTTTTTTAAAAGGCATGTATGTGATCCATTTTTCTATTTCATGTTCATAAAAATGAACACGATGATATGTCCTCTTAATGGTCTGTATAATGCTACAGGCACTTAATTAAGACCAGTATTACTACTAATGATTTGGGGAAGGAAATTTGCTGAATTTCCTTTTCTCTAAATAATCCAAGAAGAGGTTACACCATTTTAATTCATGGTGCTGAATTATTTTAAGGGGGAAAAAAATGCAGTCAGAACATTTGTTTATCATATTCCCAGCACTGCTTTGGTTAGGGGGACTGCTCTGCCCGGGAAGTGTGTGCAGGGGGTGGCTGTGGAGAGAACGGATAGGCTCACTTTGGGCAGACCAATTTTGGTGTCTCATGTAATCTAGGAGAAATGAATGATGTAAGTTTTTTATATACATCTATACATAACAATTTTCTCTTTTCCTCCCTCCAGGATTAAGTTGTCATCATCCTGGGAAGAAAAAAAAAAAAAAACATTAATGAAGTGGCCAATAATACGAAAGGAATCATGGATCAGTCTCCTTTCACTCCCTGTGGCGGATTTCTCTTACAAGAAAATTGAAGCTGGCAAGACCCTGTTTTCTCTGCAATTTATTTAAAACCTTGCACGCATTTGGATACCTTGTGATTTCCAGGAACTATGTGAAGATTAAGCTTTGCTTACTGATACATGGCATGTATTCTTTTCAGTCTTTTGTGTTTGATTTTGTTTGATTTCCCTCTGCAGTGCAGCGTCTCTGTAAAGATTTTTATGCTTTCACCAGCCATGTCTTAAATACATTAAGACAACACATTTGGTGTTCACACTTTCTCAGTAATGTCTGTACTTGAAAGCCACATAGTGGCATAAAACAATGTGTGTTTTCTTTGAGAGCAATGCACATTTTGCCACTACCAGGGAGGAAATTTTCAGCTAAAGCAAACCCATGTTCTCTCTCTGACTTGACAACTTGGTCCCTGACTGTGGGACCCCACTTGTCACTTATCTTTGGAGGACATTTGCAAATGTGTTTTTTTTTTCTTGAAACAACTGCACATTTATATAGGCTATCAGACTCTGCTTAGCAATTTCAAGCCACAGAGCATGACTGTTTCCAAGTAGGTTGGAAGTGAAGAAACAAGCATCAGGCATTAAGAACAAAGACAGGGACAAAAAATTGCTTACTTTCAACCTCTGGGGAAATTGAGGTAACTTTTTACATGTTTTCTGGGTCTTGTCAACATCTTATTTTTTCCATTCACTCTGTTATACTTTGTATTTTCTCCGTGGAGAAAAGAATGAGGAACTGAAGGCTTGATACTTGTATATAAAAGAATGTTTCCGCTGGATGAGCCCTGAAAGCCATCTTTCGAGTTAACATTTAAAAGCAAATTACAAAGTTATCCAGAGTTAAAATTTGCTCGTTTACACCAAAGCCACTATGAATTCCATTTTTTTTTAACATTCCAAGTTGATTGGAAGCCATCACTGGGGGCGGCAGACAGTACTGGAGTAACTGTTCGAATGCAGGTTTTAAAGACGATGCAGGACTCTTTAAAGGTAGAAAGGGGGATAAAGAAAGTCTCTGCTCCTCTGGTAAGGAGTTGAGGGAGCTTGGAGGATGAAGGCGAGTATGTGACAAGAAGGGACTAGAGGATCGGGCCTGCATGTTGCTTTGATCTGGAGGGGAACTGGCTGCCTGCTGCCGGCATCCCAGTTGGGGCCTGCCTTGCTCCAGAATCCCAAGTACTGCAGAGGCCATGGGGATGGTTAGGAAATGCATCTAACCACAAAACGTAGCCCTCAGGAGTCAGATTCCTAGGGAGACACCTTCGTGTACATCGTTTCATATTTTCTTCTTAGTCTGAAAGGAGAGACTAAGAACTTCAAATGCATGGCACTTTTTAGGCGCAAGATTAGGACTTATACATCAGTTGGACAAAGACTTTCTCCCAGAGTCAGGTGTGGGAAATGTTTTTCCGTAGTCAACCCCAGTGTAACTAGGAAATTGGACCCCGAATTCGTAAACATTACAATGGTCCCTTCCTTGGTCCCACTGGGCGTGAACAGATGTCAGAGGCACGGCTCACCCTGGCAGAAGTAGCGCTCATTGCATGCTTCTGCGGCTAACTGAGGGGTCATTTACTGTTTGGTTTTCAAGAACAAAAGTTACAACACAAGAATGTTTACTCTTTGCTACCTAGAAATCTTTCCCATTCATCTTTCATACATTCCAACCTAGCAGAATCTCTAGGGGTATTTTGATTTAACATGTACTTAAATTAGTATTTCTTGAATCTAGGAGAAAACCTTACATGCAGTCGAACACCGCCTTTCCTCTGGCTTGTTTTAAATTCTTCATTTAGGGGAGAGTCATAACTTTTGTATTTTATGACGTTTAAACCAAGAGCAACCAATGACTAAATCTTGCTATTTAATACATTTTCTAACTTGAAAATTTGAAGATATTTAATGTTAGAAGACTTGAATTAGGAGTGCTAGCCTCATTCAGAAATGTATGCTCCTGTCATAGGCAGCTTCTCTTGGGAAATGAAACCTAATACCACTCAGTGGGGGGAAATCTGTCTTATTACAGAGACATGTGTCTCAGAAGCTTAAGAGGTTTTTAGTTCCCCAACCTTGCCATTGGGACAGAAAATTCAAAGTTTGGCTTTTCTTTCTCTCCGTCCCTCTCCCATTTGCAATCACATTCTCCCTCCTTCTTTCCCTTCCTTCTCTTGCTGAGGTCAGCCATTACCGACTGTGTTCATTAGCAGATTTATTATTCTATTGAGAAAGCACTGGAATGTTTTGTGAGAGTATTTTTATATGAAGGAGTAGCTTGCATTCAGACAGCTGGAGTGGTGTGAACATGTCCACGTGGTGAGCGTTTCAATGCAGCATCACTGCACCCAGTATTCTGAAAGGAAATGTAGGACTCATTTCCATTTTCTCAAAGGAACTGTTTGGTGGGCTTCAAAATACATAAGACATGAATAAAATGTTCGCAGTGCTCAGAAAAAAACGGGGTATAAGGCTGTGGTGACTGTCCATCCACTGATCAAGGATGAGAAACTATTTCTACCTCCCAAGAGTGATGGGAAATTTCCAGGGGAGCCTCTGGGCTTGCAGAGAAAGCAAGGCCTGTAGGTGTCCCTCCTTCAGTGTGTAGACAACAGCCAGCGTAATCAATACCCTAGGTTATGTGTCCTATAAGATACTCATGTGTGAATAGTACTGGTTTTGTAATCTTTGTTATATAAGAGGATGTTTAGGTTGTACATACTGGGGTAGATTATGGCCTGCCCCCTATACATAGGAATATGCCGTATAATTGTGCATAGTTTCCATCTCTCTTACTGGCTTGTTGGTAGAGGAAAAGATAGACTGCCTTGCAGTTTCCTCATACATCAAAAACGAAATATCTCAAATAAAATAGACTCTTATTCTCCTTCCCCTTTCCACAGCAGCGTATTTAGAGGCACATACAAAAATCCACATTCTCTACTTGGGAGTGGATTTTGAAATCCCTTCCTTTATCTTTTTTTTTTTTTTATTGTATGATACACTGAAATGTGTACTTTTCAGCAGGGGGTTGGTACCTAAGAAATGTGCTAGCATCATTCAGAAAACTATTATACTTCAAAACCACACATAGGAGAATGGAATAATACATGTTGCATATTTGTTACCAATTGTAATTTGTCTGTATTATGAAAAGGTGTAATGGTTTGTCAGCTGTTACTGTCGTTTTCTTGTAACATGATATGGAATAAAAAGTATAGCAGAACCTCTGTACATTCTCTCCATACCTCTTTTCGTGCTTGACATATAACACCAAAGACAATGTCAAAGAAACACAGCTATTCTTAAAGTGTAGAATAAGACACCAGAAAAAAATGCTGTTGGATGGAATCTTCCTGGGATCTGTTAAGCCTACCTATGCCAAGTCTTGGTAAAGGCATAAAGACCACAAAACAGATGGATAAGCTACAGCATCCATGATCCCTCCCAACTCCTTTTTGACATTAACAACATGCCCTTTGTGCCCAGAGCTGACCTGCTTTTGTTTAATAACAGTCCTATTTATTTTGCCTCTTTTGCACATATCTTAAGATGAGGTGAGCAGGAGTTCCTGCTCTGCACACAAGCAGCCAATGTTCTGCCAGAAGCATGACTGTTCTCCAAGCTGAGTGCATGGACCGGACGCCCACCCAGTGGGTGCCTGCACCTGCACAGTGGGCACTGTAGGAGCACATGCTGGGAATGACCATGCCACCTCAGGCAGCCAGTCTCATCTGTCATCACCTTCTCTTGCTTGTCGGACCTGTCAGCTTCATAACTCCAAACAAAGCCCAGGATTGGAAAGATTGCTAATAGTGTTCATGCCACATACAGTCATCAATTTTAGATGATACTTGGTTATTTAAAGATGATTACCCTTGAAGATAAAAATAAAAGTTCACATCTTACGGTAAGAGGACCCAGGACTCCTGGTTCTCCCCCAGGGCAGACCCTGGCCACCAGCAGCGGCTACCTCAGGTTTCTTCTCTTTGTTCCTCTCTTAGAACTTCAGTGATTTCATAGTTTTTAAGCCCTTCACAAGCCCACATCACAAAACCAAGCTTATATATTCTCAGCTGGTGCACCCCAACTGTCCCTGCTGCTCCCCCAAGCAGCAGTCCTTCTATGCTAAGGGCATGTAAACTGTCTGACAGTCCTGCCACCACAAATGGATTCTGAGGCAGGAGATGACACAGCTAGACTTCATGGTAGCCAAGGTAGAAATACTAGCAAATTCTTAATTAAAAGGGAGCCATAAGTTACCAAGGAAATGAATCAGAATGATAACTATGTTAAAAATGAATAACTCGTTCCTTGAGCTATCTCAAGGGAGCAAAATGTGCATGTACCAGTCCCCACTCCATCAGCTGCAGCGGCTCCTGTGCCCATCCACGCGCTCGCTCAGCAGCGCCCCGGTGGTGGGCTCCCACTGGAGGGCTCTTCATAAAATACAACTCTATACCTAGGCTGATTTAATCCCATGAGATCTCAATGAAAGAGAGGAGGTGAGGTGAAGGGCTGCTATCCACAAGAGGCCAAAGATATAACTCAGAGAAATATTTCTAGCTTCTTAAATGTGGCGATAGGAGCGACATTCTCAGTTCCATCATCGTCTTCCCTTTGGCACCGGGGCCAGTCTAGCTCTGCCAGTGTGGAGGATGCGGCGTGTGCGCACTGAGGCAAGCCCAGGGAGGTGGGGGGCGGCACTCATCAAGTTGCCATAGGCCCCCAGAGTAAAGAGAAACCAGAGGGGAAGGTGTCGGAGCAGCCCTGTGCCACTAGGTTAACACGTACAGTCGCTGAAGAATGACGGGTATTGTAAATCTCTGCAATGAGAACCCCACAGTGGCCCAGCAGCCTGCTGCTAGCAGTGGGTGGTGGCGTTATGGGCATTAGCTTTGAGAAGCTTATACAGCAGAGGAGGCTAGGATAAAGGACACAAATCAGGGGAAAACTGACAAGATTAAAAAAAATCCAAGGCCTCGTATTTACTGTTCATCCCCCACGCTCTCGGTGTGCTATATTGTCTGTGTTGAGTCATGCTGAGAGAGAGCCAGACACAATAATAGCTCGGAGCAGCCTCGAAGCCCCGGAGCCAGCCTCTGCCGATGGCGCTGACTGTGCTGGTGGAGAATGGGATTCTGATAGAGTTGTCTTTTTTCTCCTTCCCTGAGAGACCACCAATAATTATGGAGGGCACGCTGCAAAGATGGGCTAAGGGTTCTCTGTCGAAGTATATCCTGAGAAGTGACCCGGCAGGGTTCCTGGTGAGGTAAGTGTCACAACAGCCCAAGGTGCACCTGCCTGACAGACACAGACAATGCCCGGGACGACCAGGGACATGTGTCTGAACCAGCGGTTCAAGGATTTAGAGGTTCAAATGAAACTGAGCTCTGAAAATCACACTGCAGTGTGAAACAATGAGGCTTTCCCTGCTCTCTCTCTTCAGTCAAATCAGAGAACTGGGTACCTTGGTGTTCAAAAGCTGTCCCTCAGCACCTCAGGAAAAGCAGACACAAATCCTGCAACCTTATCCCACTTGGAAAGTCAGGCCCTTACACACCCAACCCCTCAGCCTGTTGCCTCACAGCCTGTTGCTCATTAAAATCATGGGGAAGTTTTTAAAAAAACTCTCATCCTGTATCCATTCATTCTAGAAATAATGAAGGTGGGGACTTGGCACTGTGGGAGCAGCTTCTTCCTCATGTCTGTCTGCTACTCTAAAGCAAGGGAGGCAAGCATTTCCTGTGAGACCAGAGAGCATATAAATCCAGCTTTCCTGGCCATACAGTCTCATAATGACAATTTCTCACTCTGTGGTAGCCTGAGAGTAGCCGTGTACAATCCAGGAATGAATGAGTGTGACTGTCTTCCAATAAAACAGTATCTGGACACTAAAGTTTAAATTTCATGTAATTTTCATATGCGTGAAGTATTTCTTTTTGATTTTAAAAATGAGTTAAAAAGCAAAACCCATTCTTACTTCACAGCCTGTGAAAAAATATAGTGAGCAAAATTTTGCCCGGGGTCTGTTTGCTTACCTTGGCTTGGAATGCAGGGCTGGTAACAGACTAGGCAAGGATAGTCCTGACATTAGCTGGGGTACAGATCAAAATGGAAGCCCACATATTAAATATTAAAGCCTACTAACAAAATGTCAAATCTATTCTGTTACTTTCACAAACATACCTTCATAATGACCTAGAAGGCCAGGGTTGCATGTAGAACTTCTAAGGATGTGGGGCCACAGTGTGGGGGGCCACACATACACGGCTGTGAACACCACAGCCCCCACACCTACACACTGTCCACGCCCTTTGCAAATTGCCCCTCTTTGGCCAGGCCCTGGGGGATCAGGTGCATGCTCTCAGGAGGGTGGTCCTGCAAGAATTCCAACATCCTGGACATCGGGAGTAGATGAAGAGGAAGTGGGGGAGGCAGTACCTGTTGGGCATGGCACCATGGATTCCTCACTCTGGGGGAGGGCTGTGCCAGTAGGGACCAGAGATGACCCTTTAAACATGGAACCAAACAGGGGTTCCTCTTGCCCGAGTTTACAGGCATTACTGGTGGGTGACAGGAGCCAATCACTTCGCTCCAGTGAGTTTTCAGGTGCAGTTCATTGCCCATCCTACTCTAAACCCATGGGAGCAAACTTTATAATGTAAACTAGAATCATTCTGAGAAAAGGGCAAAAAATTATTTCAGCACATCCTTTGGAATTAAAGGATCTTGCCTCTTGTCAATCAGATACTAGAAATAGCCAGTACCAGTTCTCAAGAACCAAATGTTAAATAATTAGAAATTCAGCCCCAACACAACAAGAGTGACCATGCGAAACTCCTTCCCTGGAAACCACACTCAGCATCTCAGCATCAAGTCTTCATAGCTTTGAGCTGTGTCTATGAACATCTATCCTCTATTTCCATTTATTATGTACACCCATTCCTAAAATGTCCCTGAGGTAAGGGAAAAGCCTAAGAGAGCACGTCGGGGTGTTCGCTGAGATTAAAATGGGCATAATTGAAACCCTGGCAATAGTGACTAGCTGAAAAGTGAAGTCACTCACGTGCTGGACTTGAAGCCCTTGCAGGAGATTTTCACCATGGCTGGCAGAGCTGCAGCGATTGTGGGAAAGTAGGCCTTTAATTCTTAGAGGGCAGGCGGGCTTAGGGCCTGCTTGCAGGATATTTTGAGTGCACACAGAGAATGTAGGCAGCTAAGCAGTCAAGGGTACTGTCCTATTTCAAGTCTTCCACTGGGCCACAGCAGCCACAACAGATGCAGATGAACCTGACCTTTCACTTTGAGGCAGGCAGGCATAGAAGGTGTAGGCCTGAATGACCTACCTGCCCCGAAGGGCTCAAAGATGGCGCTCTTCCTCTTTCCCCTACACCCCAGTCTCGTGGCCTCCCACCACCCCTACCTTCAAGGACCTGGCCTAAAACACTGTTATCACCACATCCCAGCCTTGCCGTGTGCTGGCTCCTGATTCTGCTGAGGGAAACCCACACCATATATATGTTATTTCTACTTTACTTATGCCCTATACCATGGCATTCCTGCTTTTACTAGATTTTAGTGTTTACTTTTTATGTTTATTGGTTATGACTTGGTAGATTATTTTGGGAGTCTGAGAACATTCAAAAATTTTTCATATAAATCAATGGTAATTACATCTTTACATTACACCGATATGGAGAATCCCCTACTGCTCTGATCCCCTAAAAACCCTGAGCTCCCTAAGAGTGGACATCTGGTCTTGTTTCTGTAACTAGTGCCAGCATGTTTGAGATATGTCTCACACATTTGAAAGACAGAGAAATTCACTTTCAGCACAAAGTGGCAAGTTTGCATGTCTTCACAAAACAAAAAATGAAATTCCCAATCCCTGTAAAGCAGAAGAAACACTATTAAATGTTTGTAGTTCTGATGCAAATGCCAGTTACAAGCTGCGTGCTGGTATTCTTGCCTTACTGAGTCCTGAGAGGACACTGAATTACTCCCAGTATCTGCAATCATCTCCAAGGGAACCAGAGAAGTTACAGGTACTCAAGAAAGTTCTACAGTGTTCTCAACTGCTGTGGGTCATTAACATCCAGGCAAGGTTGCAAGCTTTTCAACTGTTACCATCCTGTGTCATTTCAGGCTCAATTTTATTCATGAGCTTTTTGTCAGAATCACGATGTTTTTGGCCACCTCATTTTGTGGGTCACTATGTGGACCCTGAGAGTCTGAACCGGGACTCACAACAGAGTATGGGACTAAAAGTTTCCACCTGTCCATGGAGGCTGAGGACCCGGCTATCAGCAGCAGCCTTGCTGGGCAGAGGGATTGTTGGGGAGGCCGGAGAGCAACCTCTCCTTCTAAGCCCAACATAAGGAATAGTCAAGGGGCAGTTGTTCACATGGATGGAATTAGAAACTGGACATGCGTACCCCAGACCTCCCCCAGTGCAAAGAAGGTGTGGGGGTGGGAAGAGAAGGGGCCTCCATTAACTGTATTGTCAGGTACAAGTAGGGGGAATTCCATGATAGACTAGGCTAAAATGCCCAAGAGAGATGAACAAAGCTTGGGCACCAGGTTATTAAGGACTAGCCTTGAAGCTTAGTGTCAAATAAGTCTAAGACATGAATTCAAGTGGAGGCAGAAAACCAAAGAAAAGGAGAGAAAAAGTGAGAAGCAGCATGGCTGGACAGAGCCTAGACATGTTGACCAACACTCATAACTGGGCTTGCTCAGGTCCTTAGCTAACCCTACCCTAGGATACCATTTTGCTGATGATCTCCAGAAATTGCTGCTCACACCGAATAAGATGCAACTGGTGCCGCCTTGTTATGACTATCCTTTCCCATATAATAATCACTCCCAAATTTAGTGTCTTAAAACAACAGTCACTTATTATCTCTCATAATTTCTACAAGTCAGGTGTTCAGGAGGGGTTGAGCTGGGTGGGTCTGGCTTGTGATTTCTCGTGAGGCTGCATGCAGTCAGACAGTGGGTTAACTGGAATCAGGTTTAAGGCCTCATGTTCCTGGTGCCAAAGCTGGGAAGGCTCAAGATGCTAAGGGTTAGAGCAGAGCACCTCCAACTTATCGGGCTTCTCCATAAGGTCTCTGAAACACGGTGGCTATGGTAGCTCAGGACTCAAAAGCACATGCACAAAGAAAACCAGGTGGAAGCTGTCTATAATGCAATTTAAGACCTATCTGTTAGAAGTGAGTCACAAAAGCCAACCTACATTTAAGGGGAGGAGAATTAGACCCCACCTTTTGATGAAAAGAATGTCAAAGAATTATGGGTATGTTTTAAAACCTTAACAGTCTGCCTTCTGGTCACGTTATTTATATTGATTCCACATGCAAAATACAGTCATCCCCTACAAATGCTGGACGAACAGTATGTCCTGTAGGAACTCCATTCCCCGACGTTAGCTAGACTCCACCTTCATCTCTACATGCATAACATAAGAACTCAGGAGCCAAGGACTACAATTCCCAACATGCCCTGCATCTACCATGAATCTGACTTCCTGAAGTATGGCGGGGCGGGGGGGCGGCGGCGGGGGGGGGGGCGGGGGGGGGGCGGCGGGGGGGGGGGGGGGGGGGCANGGGGGGGGGGCGGTGGGGGGGCGGCGGGGGGGGTGGAGGGGGGGCAAAGGGGGGGCGGCGGGGGGGGTGGTCCCTGGAAACTAAGGGGTGGATTTAAGCAGCTTTACTTGGCATAAAATTGAATGACTGTATCAACAATCTCTCTCTCTTCCACCACCACCCTCCCTTGCCTCCCTCCTCTCTTCTCATTCCCCATGTAAATAACCCTTTCTTTTTTTTTTTTTTGGTCTGCATGCCTAGCTGCTTTTAGGTATTGGCCCACGTTCTTAAACATGGGGTAAGGACTCACAACCAGATCACCTTGTTTCCCCTGGGGCTGCCTGTCACACAAACATCTCACCTGGGTGACATCAGTCTCAGGCTCAGCATCTAATATCCCATCACCTAAATCCTGTTTTTATGCCACAGATGAGGCTCCTTAGGTGCAGATCCTCAATTATTGTTCCTTTAGCATTGTTTTTCATCTAAAATTTTTTGGACTAAAGTAACAAGTTATTTGCTCCTCCCACCCAATATACTTTGGTGGGATCTTCATTGGAAAGCTGCTATAGATGTTTGCAAAACTTCTGACACACAGGACAGTCATTATTCTGTAGCAATTCTGAAAGTCAGCCCAGTACATGTTGCTAATTCTTTTTTATAAGAGTTCAGTATTATTCCCTAGGCATGATTCTCCATGGTTCTTGGCTGTTTTGAGGGCTCTTGGTTCTTCTCTCTGCAGTATGCTTCCTGTTTATAAAATGTACTCCATTTTTATAGCAGAGTGGTTTTCTTAGCTTGCTTCATTCCCATAGAATTTTAGGAGCCCCAAAGTTTCTTTTCATTTTACACTATTTCTGGCCCTTTTAGTTTGAGCTGGCAATGTTTTTATGAATATGTCTTTTTAAACTTTGTGTGTTTCTAATCTTTTATTTTCTAACCAATTTTAGAACACTTCTATTTTAAAAAGAAACTTTGAACTCATTAGTAATAACATCCACATTTCCCCGAGCTTCCAGTCCCAGTTCTAGGCAACACTAGTTTACTTTGTATGTTCATATTTACCTATTTTAGACAGTTATATAAAAGGAATCATGAAAAATGCAATTGGTGAGCTCTTGCGAAAAGTTCCTTGACTTGCCATGTTTTTTCAACATTCATACATCCTTTAGCCTGTATCAGCACTTCATTTCTTTTTATTGTTGAATAATGTTGTTGCATAGATATTACATTTTGCTTATCCTTTCATCATTTGATGGACATTTGAGCTTATTTCTCAAATTTCTTGGAGTTATGAGGTTTTTACTGTAATGCATAATGATTTTATGCATAAGTTTTTGTGTCGATATATGTTTTCACTTCCCTTTGTCATATAGCTAGCAATACAATTATTGGGTCATTTGGCAACCTTTAATAACCTTTAAAGAATGCCCTGATATCAGGTTAAGGGATATCTTTTTACTCCTCATTTATTGAGGATTTTATCATGAAAAGATGTGACTTTTGCTAACTTTAAAAATTTTTCTACACAAGAGACAGTAAACATACAAAAGTGAATAGTGATATAAAATATCTGATATAAAATTTTTCTGCATCAATTAACATGATCATGTGGGGTTTTTTGTCTTATATTAAAACAGGGGATTGATTTTTAGATGTTCAAGAAAACTTACAATCCTGGGGTACATACCAATTAGTGATGTGTAAACCTTTTTACACATTGCCAGATTCACTTAGCTAGAATTTGTTGAGCATGTTTCTGTTTATATTCATAGGAGACACTGGCCCATCATTTTCCTTTCTTGTGGTTATCTGTGATCTATAGATATATCTTGTTTCCCCAACAGATGACTGTCTTCATGGATTTTCTATCAATATCCAGATTTTCAGTCATAATGAAAATGAATGGGAAACCTCATTGGGCAAAGAGCACTAAAAATTTGAGAACGTTAACATTTTGATATAATTTTCATTTGCAATCAAACTCAAGGAAAAGTATTTCCAAATTCCTTTCCATTATCCTTCCTTCTCCAAATCCTCCCTGCCCCTCTCCTACCTCTGCCCTTTGCCTTTACTCTTTTCTTCCCACATTGGTTAGGCAAGCCTTCTTTTACAGGTGCACATTATGCACAAAAGTCCTTGTACAAGTCACTTTTTAGTGAAACTTAAAATCATTTCCTGTCAGTCTTTTTTTTAAAAAAAGATTTATTTATTTATGCATACAAGAGCTGGGGTACAAGATCCAGAGGTGTGGATGGTAAGAGAATCCACCAGAGACAAAGTGAGGAGCAGAACAGGCAGACTGACTGAAACACACTGCTGAAGGGAGCAGCGGGCGAGGCAGGAGAGGTTTGCTACGCCATGTGGGTCCCCTCCCTTGCCAGCAGCAGGGATCAAACTCGTGCTGTAGTGTCTGTGGTTTGCTTCATAGGGCGTTGCTTAACCCACTGCGCCACTAGGGAACCCTCCTGTCAGTCTTATTGGAATACACTCCAGTAGACAAAACCCACAAATCTCATTGAGATAAGCTTTCTCTTCCTAAGGTTGCTACCTCCTTAAAGTTTTTAGAAACCTTTGTTTAGTGGTGATGTCAGAAAGGCAGGCCCTTAAGAGTTCTGGAGGGGTTTTAGAAGAATCTATGAAGCACTACCTTAAGTCCATCTGAGTTCTTAAAGGGTTCTAGAGTCACCATTTCCTTCAGTTTCAGATGAAAATTATACATTTTAATTTCAACCTTATTATTATCCATCTTGAAAAGATGAAACTGAGAAATGCTCATATTTTTGAACCCCCAAAGTCTTACTTCCTAATTCTTATTGGGATTTCTTTTAGTCCATCACTTTCTCATATTTACTATGAGCAGCTAAAAAATCAGATACTTCAATCTTCTGCCTGGAAATCCTACTAGAACATGAATTCAGTAGGTACATTTTCTATTTTCCATGGTACCATTGGTGAAAATATCACTAGATTTTCTATTACTTTATAACCAGGGTCTTTTCTCAAACTTCCAATACTTTTACCTCATTTGCCACTAATCTCTCATAATAGCCTCTCCAAAGCTCTTTCAATCGCTACCCTCCACCCAGGCATATGTTTTAAGTTTGGTGATGGCAATGCTTCACTTACAGGTGCCAGAAATTTTCTAGTGATGATGTGTTGTGCAACAAATCACCTCCAAAATTTTGGCCTAAAAAATGGCACTTACTTTATATTTCATACTGAAAAATATGGATCCAGCATTCTGGGTCCCCTTGTTTGTTAGATCTCTGTTGTTTGGGTGAGTTTGGCTCAAGATGTCTTGCAGTCAGTTGTTGCTGGAATTGAAGTCAAATCATAGTTTTTGCTCACATATCTGACATGTGAGCTGGGAAGACTTTAACTGTGAAGGCTGCAATTGTTGGGTGTCTTTTTGTTTGTCAGTGTGGTCCCTTTCTGCAGTTTCTGTGTAGGGGTAGGACAACACGAGGCAGGTTCTCTATGACTCAGACCTATGGGTAAAGGAGTCCTGGAGCCCTCGGTGGCCTTTTCAGGCTTCTATTACTCTTTCTGTATCATTTGTAGTGAGGCAACCACTACAAGGCAGGCAGGGTGGAGGGTGGGGTGGGCAAGGGAGCCAAGAGGCTGGCAGGCCTCCTAACCCCTGGAGAATCTTCACTCTCTCCGAGCTCTCTATTGCTGCTGCTGCTGGTGGTGGTGTCCCCATGATGCTGCCTTATATGCCCAATGTTTCAGCCCAGGTGCGCCCACCTACACACACCTACACCCTACTCCAGGTGCCACCATCAGGCATGCGTGTAGGACCACAGGGGTCTATCATCGATGCTAATGGTGAGAGGGGTGGAAAAACCTGATAACTTCTACTTACCCTACAATCCACCCTCTCAGGATTTTCCACCATACAATCTACACACAAGTTTCCCTTACAAATATGAACACTGCAGCCATGATCCACAAAAGTAAACAGAATGCCACTAAGCCCAGGCAGAGCACCAGCCTAGGGGCAAAAGACAAGATTATTGGCACCAGCAGATGATCCACCACATCTGCTGCCGCAGGCACTGTTCATGAAAAGGGGAACCACTCACGGCCTCTACTGTCACGCAGGAGCCATCAGGCTTCCTGGCCTTCTCCGACTGTGGTCTCAGCCACAAGCCACACACCGCACCCACCCCCAGGATGTGCTCACTCTTGGGATTGGCAATACAATACTCTTTGGGGGTAATTGCCCAATTGTAGCGGCAGGAAGGCAGCACAGGAGCAAGGTTCGGGATGGTTCTAGGCAGACAGGTCAGGGAAGGAGAGTCTTGGAGCCCTCAGTGGCTTTTCATGATTTAGTAGAGGTGGCCAGGTACATGGCAGGTAGGGGTGCTGGGGGGCCGGGAGGCTGGCAGGCCTCCCAGCCCCGGCGCATCTCACCCTCTCGGCTGCTTCTTCCCTCTCTCTGCTGCTGCTGCTGCTCGTCAGTACTGTTGGTCCTCGCAGTTCTGGCAGCCTCCTGACACTGCCCTTTTATACCCGTGTCCAACTCAGGTGCGCCCACTTGCGCATGCCCACCCTGGAATGCTCGCAGCACCGCAGGTGTCCATCATCACAGTGGTGGGAGGGTGGAAAGACCTGATCATTCTCTGACCCTACAGTCCACCCCCTCAGGTTTTCCACCATACAAATTATACATCAATAAAGCAATGCAGCAGACACAACATAATACAGATAGACACAGATACGCCTAGGCAGGGCACCAACCTTGGGGCAAAAGACAAGATTACTGGCACCAGCAGATGATCCACCACATCTGCTGCCGAAGGCACCGATTACATGCGAGGCAGGAACCACTCAGGCATCTGCCGTCTCACGCCAGGAATCGTCAGGCTTCCTGGCCTTCTCTGGCTGTGGTCTCAGTCGCAATCCGCACACCGCACCCACCCCCAGGGTGCTCTCACTCTCGGGATTGGCGATTCTATACTGTGGGGGTAATTGTCTCTCAAGAGAAAAGTCCTTGCAGAATCTATATCACCTTGTGTAGGGTCTGAGAAAAGTCTCAGGCTTTTCCGCCCTCCCACCATTGGTATAATGATGGACACCTGCAGTGCTGCATGCATGCCTCGGTGGGCATGCGCAAGTGGGTGCACCTGGGTTTGGACACGGGCCTATAAGGGCGGTGTCACAAGGACGCCAGCAGCAAAGCAGCAGAAAGAAGAGCAGCAGCAAGAGAGCAGCGGAACAGGACGCCAGCAGTAGAAGCAGAGAGAAGAAGCAGCAAAGCAGCTGAGAGAGTAAGATGCGCTGGGGACTAGGAGGCCTGGCAGCCTCCTACCCACCCCTACCCCCCCCCCGCACCCTTGCCTGCCATGTACCTGGTCACCTCTGACAATAAAAATCGAAAAAGCCACTAAGGGCTCCAGGACTCCTTCCTTTACCCTGTCTGCTAGAATCATCCTAACTTGCTTTTGTGCTCCTTCCTGGCACTACACCTTGTTATGAACGAGTCTTGAAAGCCACATAGAATTGTTTGCTGTCTACTCTTAATTAGTCAGTAAGGCCATCCAATATTTAAAGGGACAGGAACTAGATTCCACCACTTAATGGAAGTGTTTCAAATCATTTGCAGACCAGTGCTAAAACCACCACACCTCTGGAGTTGAACAGGCTAGCATGCATTTGCTTGCTGATTAGGATGAATTTGAGAAACTGGGAGAAAAATCCAAAACCATGATTTTCTTGGAATTCTGGGAACTAAATCTCTTTTTAAAATTATGTGCGACTGAATTTTATCCACAACCTACCCTCCCTAACCCCCCAAGTACTTGGGAAACCTTTCCCTTCTCTATTGCTTTAGAATACTGGAGTCCCACTCGCCCCACAGGAAACCATGTGTTATAAAGAGGAGTTGTGTTCTCTGTCCCTCATTAGCTTTCTGCTTCCCCAAACCAGGCAGCCACTGCCCTGAAGGAAAGGGAATCTTCTGCAAGTGGCCAGCAGCAGCACTCTCCTACCTCCAGCCTCTAAGTCTTGCTAATGCTTGGATTTGACTTATCCTGGGTAAGGAGCTTCTTAACACTAATTTTTAAAAACCCTGCTGTGCCAAAGAATTAAATAAGCAATTGTCTAGCTTTAAATGCTACACCAGGGACTAAAATAACACCTTTTGGGACAGACAGTCTCGTTTTCAACTGCACCTCATTCAAGGCAACAAAATCTCTTTGCTGTAAGGTTTTGACTCTGTGGAGTGCAGGTTTTATGCCTTTATCCAGCACACTGTGCAATCAATTTTCCAAATGTAAAGAAGTTCTGGAGGTACAGAGATTTTTCTTTGCTGGCTGACAAATGAAAGTATGTATATGGGTGTGGGGAGGTGAGCAGGCGGGTGACATTCAACCCTCCAAGATGACTATGGTCTTCTTTTCTATATTTAGACTGTCTTGCAATTCATGAAAGTGATTGCTTATTATTTTTCCCCTTAACCCATTCTCTCTCTGCCCCCTGTCTTCTCCAGACTTTATTTTTAAAAATAACTGAGTCATATGTGATTCATTCCTAAAGCTTAATACTTATTTTTAACATCTTTCTCAAACACAAATCCCATTGTTCATATCCTGAGGGAGACTGAGTTCCTTCAGAGGAAAAACAGCAGAGATTTTTGTATACATTTTTTTTTATTCAGCAAATACTTTATATTAAAATAAATTGCGCAGAAAATGTGGAAGTGCTTTGAATAATCCAAAATTACTATATTTTGGAGCAGAGACAAATGATTAAAATCCAGCTTTGAAGGAGGCTGTTGGGGGTATTTTCATTCAGAGATTATTTTTTATTTTTTTTTAAAGATTTATTTATTTATGCACACAAGAGCTGGGGTACAGGCCAGAGGTGTGGGGGGGTGAGAGGATTCACCACAGAGAGCAGGGAGCAGAACAGGCAGATCAAAGGAAGTACACTGCTGAGGGGAGCAGGGGCACAGCAGGAGAGGTCTGCTGCACCATGTGGGTCCCGCCCTGGCGGGCAGCAGAGATTGAACTCGTGCTGCAGTGGCTGTGATCTGCTTCATAGTGCGTTGCTTAACCCACTGCGCCACCAGGGAGGCCCCCAGAGATTATTTTTTAATGGTCTCCTTATAGTGTGTTGGAATGCTGGGTTTCTATCTGTTGTTCCAGAGGACTCCTTCCATTCCACCTGTTTCCTTTCTTGTCCCCACTGTTAGTGTTCTTCGAGGTCTAGACAGAGACTCAGTTAAGGTAGCCCTAGGAATCACTGATTTGGTGTAGACCAGATAACTGGGGGAGAGTTAGCCAGCAGCAGTCAACAGAGAACCAAAGGAGAAAGAGAAGCAGTAGGCTCTAATGACAAACTATCATATTGTATCGGATCAACTTCCAGCTCTTACACTCTTCATTTTAATCACATCTTCCTTCTTGGGTATCAACAACATTGCTGCCAAAACCCTACAGCTATGGGGGACATAAACATTTAAATCTAACAGAGGCAGATGGCAACATAAATCTCCATTGTTGCTCTCTGAGAGGATTCTCAGGCTGCTGCCAACTGTGGTGAATGGAACATTAGAGGTAACTATTTCCAACCAGGGTGTGTTTTAGATTTACCTTTGGGAAGTAAAGATGCTTCATTGTTTTAGGAGGAATTCTGTTGGCTACAATCGTGGGAATTACAAGGCAATAGAAAACTAATGCCAGAGTGAAAGTTACCAATTAGCAGCTCTACAACTTCCTCTCTGCTCAGCCTCCCAGGAGAGCTGATGAGGTTGTTACAGCCGCCACCTCTATGCACATGTCTGACCGTACCGTACAGAGCAGCCAGACTGACAGAATGTCTTATTTCTAACAAGGAGAAGCCCAATGGTCAAGCCCTGTTTTTGATAAATATCTCAAAGAATATATTGAATATACAATCACACACTCCATTAGAATATGACCTTTCGCTGAACTATTTCCTTAATGTCCTATTTTTCTGTTCTGTGGCACCCTTTGGTTGATTGAGCATCACCAAGCACTTTATTAACACGAGCAATTTTTAAGATATGCCTAGATTCAGTCTGTTTTGGTTAATTTAAATAATCTAAATCTGCTTTTCTTCTTTCATCGTTCATGGCTTCCACTGTGTTTGACATATCAGGAGGAGTTATAGAGCTGTGTTGTTACTCTGAATGGGCTCTAGAACATGTCCTATGGTACCTGCGATGTTTACATCCATTTTCATGCCAATGGAGAGCAAAATTGACCCAAATGTGTCTTAGCCATAAGAACAGAGGAAATACAAGACAGTCAATTCAAGACTCATACTGCAAACAAAAGCCAGAGTAGAGATTCCTAAAACTATTCACGGAGACCTGTGGGACTGAGAAACAGGTCTAGATTTAGAAGATAAGATGGAGTTCCATAATCTTTGATTCAACACTCTTCCTCAAAAAAGATAAATGTTAAAACAAGTAACTTCTAACGGCAAAGGAACCCCAGCAGAATTTAAACAATTTAAACAAATCCAAAGAGGAGTTTTAAGGAAGGAAGCTAAGCACAAAGAGGTACCTGGTGTACAGAATCCTTTGTGTAGAAATATAATTGAGGCTCTACGGAGATTTAAGCCAATTATCAAAACATTAGCTTTAGAAGATTCTAAAATCAGCATTCCAAGCCAAAGTAGCCACAGGTCCTAGGAAAATGAAGCTGCTGAGTGTTTTACTACTGTTTTTTCTAGAAATGACAAAGAGGCATCATTCAGCTAGACTGGCTTTTGATTGGCTATTGCTCATTTTTTCACCATCTTTTCACAGGTATGGCACCAAAAGAAATGGGGTTTTGAATATTAGTGTTTATGTAAAATATAATCAAACAAACAAAGCAAACAAAGAAAAGTGAGGTGATTTTCCCCATTTCAACCATTCACGCATTCATTTCGCAAGCATTGTCTTTACAGAGCATTCTGTACACAGCAGATTTGGAGAAACACACACACATCCATGCTTTCAAATGACCTTCTGTTTCTAGATTTTGTTTCTCTTAGCTTCTCACTTATTTCATTGTGTACATCAGTTCATTTAATTAAGAAATATATGCCAAAACTCACCAGTGATGGCCACAGAGAACTCGATGACAAGCTAAATTCGCCACAACTTTTGCTGTCATTAAATGCAAATACCGCAGCAAATTTTTTTAAAAGGCAGAATGAGATGACAGAGCAGAGGCAGGACCTTAAAAGCAGAGACAGGACCTTAAACTGAGATCTGCGAGTTGAGAGGAGAGGCAGGAGCAGGAGAACTAAAGAAGCCAATGTTGGGAGCAGAGTGGGCTTGGGGCCCCCACAAATGAAAGTGAAGAGTCAAACAGGAGACAGGGAAGTGCAGGTCACATTATGTATATTTTTTAAAGATTTATTTATTTATGCATACAAGCACGGGGTACAGGCCAGAGGTGCGGGGAATGAGAGAATCCACCAGACAGAGTGGGCAACAGCACAGGCAGATCAACCAAAATACACTGCTGAGGGGAGCAGCAGGCAAGGCAGGAGAGGTCTGCTGCGCCATGTGGTTCTCCTCCCCGGTCTGCGGCAGGGATCGAACTCATGATGCAGTGGTTGCGGTTTGCTTCATAGTGCGTTGCTTAACCCACTGCGCCACCAGGGAGGGCCCATGTTATGTATTTTTAAGAATGTTAAGGAAGGATGTAATCTTCTCAGATTTACCTGTTACTCTATTTACCAACAACTGTCTGTGGGTTCTCTGAGTTATTAGGTGCATTCTACTCATTTTTTTTTTCAAAGAAAGTTAGGATTTCTTTATTTTTTAATTTAAATTAATTTATTTTTAAAATTTTATATTTTAATTTTTTCTCACATCGTCATAGCCCCCATAACTCTCACCACGTCCTACTCTTCTTACAACTCTAATCAAATCCAGCCGAGAGCTTTGAATACAGGTGGTGCTTAATTAATACTCATTGAACATGAGGAAGTACCTCAGTGACTTGAGCACACACTGGGATGTTAATGATGCTCTAGCTCAGGAATAATAGTACCTCTAAGCTATGAGATGCCCCTAGAATCCTTAATGATCCCCCCTCAGTATAGAGAAAATTGAAGAGACTTGGTCCTGCTTTTCACTTAAGAAATGTTTCAGTTTCTATTATTTTTCTAAGGGAGAACAAGTTCTTCGCCTCTTGCTCTCCTGTATTCTCATTACAATTGCTGCTTGGCCACAATCTCAACTGCAAAATTACCAAGCAGCACTGTGATGACTGGGGGGTGGAGGAGCAGATTCTCCTTCCCAAGTTCCTCCGGGTCTTCTCTGTCTCTGAGTTTGATCAGCAGCTCAGGATTCCAGTTCCCTGACTTCACTCTTTCATGTGCCCATAGCTTTTGCCACCCACAGGGCAGTCAGCCAAATGGTGGGTGTCTTTTGGGGACTGTGACTTCTGTGGGGCTGACCTCTCTTAGTGTTTGGGATTGATGCTCAGCAGCTCTGGTAAATGCGCTCATCCACTGCTGGAGAAAATGTTGCCTTTGAGGTTATTAACAATGCACCTGCTGCACCACCTTTAGATACTAAAGGAGAGACTTCGTGAGATAGGAATAACAGGGACACATTTCAGAGGCCTTTATACAATAATGATTTTCTTAAACTAGAACCAGATTTCAAGGATCTTTGTCTTTTTCAAAGAAGCTTTCCTACCAGTGTGTGGCCATAATGATATAAATAATGCTAGAATTCAAGCGCCTGATTACTCTAAAATACTCGATGCTGGGGGCCATGATCTCATTTTTAAAACCAAGAGACACCCCAGATAGTTAAATTACTGTAAGATTTTAAACAACTTCCACATTGATCTGTGGTCATTTTCCTCCCTCTCCTCCCTCATGTCATCCGGAGATATGCTCAGCCTGAGAGATTCGGCAGCAGTCTGCTGAACACATGAATACTAAAGAATTGGTTTCCTTAGTAACAATAACCACAAAGCAGCTCTCAGAATATTCTGCCTTTCTGTCTGTCTGACTTTCTGTTGGTCACATGAAAAAGAGACCCAAACCAGGTCTGCCTATAAAAATTCTGCATAAATTTGTGACCCATAAGCAGCGGGGAGGCTTGGTCTCTCCGGAAGCGTTTCTCTGTTCGCTGCCTGCAGCCCTGCGGTGTGAGGTGGGGCTCAGCCGAGCACCCGCCAACGTCCCTGACGGTCTCCGAACTCTTTCTTTTCCCTGGAGTCCAAATCTGAAGCCATGAAACTGTAATGGTGGACACACAACTGGAAAAGCCCTTTCTCTGTGGGTCACCAACGTAAAACTTTCCAAAAAGAAGAAATATTTTCTTTCTACAAGAGTTCTAATTATAAAAAGAAAATTTTGATCAGAGAAAGCTCTGCTGATTTTCCAAGTTTCAAATGTTCATTTCAGTATCTGCTGTGGCGAGAAATTGCCCTGCTTCCTGCCCCTCTTCCCAGCTCTTGTCAGGATGAATGAGGGGCCTCCCTCTCCTGTGGGAAGGCTTGGGCTCACCTTCCTGTCCCCAGGCCTGAACCCTTTTCCAGACCTTTTATTTATTTATTTTTAACATCACTCTTCCTTTTTCAAAAAAAAATACAATGCATGCTATTTCCTCTCAGGTGTAGTCCCCATAAAATTCCCACTACCAACTCACCTGTGCACCATCACCATAGTCCCTTGTGCTCTTCCCTTCCCTATTTTGACCCTCACCCTCCAGCTCCCCTGCAGAAAGTCTCTGATTTATAATTGCCTATTAATTTTGTTTTTAATTATAATTATTTACTTTCCTGAGCCCTTATTTGGTTCCCCTACATTCCTCCTATAATTTCCAGACTTTTTTCATTAGATGATGCCAACTTACCTCCTGGGCACATCCTGGAGGGCCTTTCTCTATGCTTCAAGCTCCTGGCCCAGATTGTGGCTACTGAAGGATCCCTCTGTGTGGTGAAACACGGCCTATTTTTTTTTTTTTTGCCTCAGTTGTCTTCCCAGGACTGTGTCCTCTCACTGAACACAAGCAGAGCTCCCCTTGGTGTGAGGCACAGTGCAGACAGTATGAGTCTGGGGATGAGTGGATTGTCCCTGTCCTCATGCAGTCCATGGCCAGAAACAATAATTTTGGAGCAAGACAATAAGTTACAGTATACTACATGCAATATGCACTATACATGGATGAGCAGGGACACTTAAGAGGAATGTCTAATACAGCCTATGAAATTAGAGGTAGATTAAGGGGAAGTTCTGGAGAAGGATAAGCCTGTGCTAAATCTTAAAGATTTTTTTTTTAAAAGGATAGGTAAAATATGCTGAATGCTAACTACAGACTAGGAAGTTTAACATGTATTATACATTTGTTATTTAATTCCTACCAAAGTGGGCTATGAAACAGACTCTGTTAAGATTCCCACTTTATAAAACAAGTCTCCAAAGTCAGAATCCCTCACTTGTGGTCACAGAACTGACAAGCAGCAGAACCCACAATCCAGCCTCATATGGGGTAGGCAGAGAAGTTGGGTGTAAGAATGAACTGGAAGAGTTCCCAATTCCCTTCTGTTTAATGTAACCCTGGGCCCGAACACTCCTGTCCTTTTTCAAAAGTGATACAGAAAGCTGGATGGGTGTTTTGATCAAGTATGATATAACAATCATCTGATTGCCTCAGTGCAGATACTCATTGATTGATACGTTATATCATTTCCTTTGTCCTGGATTGGACAAGAAGGACACTAAGTGACAGATGTTACACAGCATATACCTTAAACCCTTTAGCTAGAGAAGAAAAAAGTGGAACTCAAGAGATTAAATCTGTATAATTTCATATTTAGATAGGCCCTCTCTTCACAATTTCCTGACCAATTAAAAACTGGGCCAAAGTTTGGTGGGATGGTGACTCGTTGAATTGGGCACATACACGAAAAGATAACCAAGACACATTCCAACCAGTTGAGGACCTACAGTGTAAAGCATTTTGAAGGCAATACAACTCACAGCTAATACTTTGAATAACTTCTCCCATATGGTAGTCTTAATTTTTTAAAAGATTATTTATGCATACAAGAGCAGGGGTACAGGCCAGATCTCGGGAAGTGAGAGGATTCACCAGAGACAGAATAGGGAGCAGAACAGGAAGATCAACTGAAATACACTGCTGAGGAGAGAAGCATGCACTGCAGGAGAGATCTGCCTCACCATATGGGTCCCCTCCCTGGCCAGGGATCGAACTTGTGCTGCTGTGCAGCGGATGCTTCACAGTGCAGTGCTCAACCCACTGCGTCACCAGGGAGGCCCCTGGTGGTCTTAATTTGTCCTTACCCTAGAAGAAGTGAAAATTTAAAAAACGAAAATGCAACATGCACAGGATTATTTGCAGCAACTTTATTCATAAACCAAACATGGAAGCAACCAAGATGCTCTTCAGCAGGAGAATGGATAAATAAATTTTCCATCCAGACAATAAAATAGTTTTAAGCATAAAAAAGAAATAACTGGAAAGCCATAAAAATACACGGAGATGGCTTAGATGGCCTATTACTAGATAAAGAAAGTTGATCTGAAAAGGCTACAAACTGCATGATTTCAACTAAATGACATTCTGGAAGCAACAATAAACAGAAAAGGCTAGGAAATGGTATGGAGGGGGTGGTGGTGAAAGGCAGAGCTCAGAGTATTTTTAGGGAAGTGAAAATATTCTGTGTGATATTATAAAGATGGATGTATGCCATTATATACTACACTCTGACCCACAGAGTGAACTATATAAGCTATGACTTTGGGTGATTACTATATGTCAGTGTAGATTTACTGTTGGCTAAAAAATGTACCATCTGGTATGTGATGTTGATAGCAGCAGACAATATGTATTTGTGAGGACAAGAGGTATACTGAAAATCTCTAAGCTTCCCTCACTGTTATTTTGTAAACCAAAAACAAACAAACAAACAAACAAAAAACAGTTGCTTTGTCCTAAGCAGACAAAAATAAATACTAGTTCACTCACATGTGGAAGATAAAGAAATAAAGCAAGTGGTCAAACCAAACGAAAATAAAGTCTTAGATTCTGATATCAGTGGGGCAGAGAGTTAGGAAGGTTAAATCAGGAAAAGGGGGAGTCAATTGTATGTGCTGGATGGAAACTAGACTTCTGGTGGTGATCACAATATAGAAGATACAGGTATGGAAGTATAACATTGTAAGCCCGAAACTTTTATATTATAAAAGTTTACAAAATTTGTATAAATTTTTTATAAAACTTTTTAATAAAAATGTTATAAATGTAATTAAAAACAAACAAACTCCACTAAGCTAGGCTGGGAAATAAACTTGGCAACATCATCTTCAGTGGAGTAAAGTATACCCAATATTCTATAAGCCAGCATTTTAGCAAATAACCAAAGGCTTTCTACTTTCTGGTACATGTCACCCCCAAAAAATTTTTTTTGAAAAACCATATGCATCCCATGCACATTTTTAAATAGCTTTAGAAAAGAAGGCCTCAGATGGACAAAGGATTCAAGGACACAACTTGAATGGAACCCTATCTTATTCTTGTATGACAAGATGTATTCCTATTAAAGAAATGAAAATATTCAGATAAACACAAAAGGGCAAATTTAGCGCCATCCTCATGACCAATGGTAAGAAAGAACCTTATGGTCTCTGAAGCCCTGGCCAAAGGCATTGTAACAGGGTCGTCCCAGGAAAGGGGGAAGTTCCAGAATCCTGGTTCTGCCCTAAGTGGGTGGAGCTAAGGAAAAAAAAATTCTGCAGAGAAGAAGGAAGGAAAAAGGAAGCAGGATGGAAAGCAGCAAAAAAACTTAGAGAAGGCACGTGGAGCAGAGACACGTGAAGAAGCTGCCCTTGCTTTTTGGTCTTAAACTGGTTGGAACAAAAGTGGGTGAGAGACCCGTGGGGAGGTTAACAATGTCACTTTTCATCTTAATTTTAATTTTACTCTTTTCCTCCCAAATTTGTGTAACTCTTTCTAACCCTTTTCTATGGGTTGCTACTAAAAGGTCCTTTGTACGTGTAGCAAGCTTTTGAGCCTTACTTTGGGCCAATCCTAGCTGAACTTTTACCCTCAAGGAGATGGGTAACTTTAAATGCTTAACTTAGTCACTATATTCTTTGTCCTTTCTGTATTATACCCTAATTATATTAAAGTTCCTTTCCATTAAAAGCCTTATATATTGTCTTAATGCGGCGGATGGCAGAACCCATTCAAAGAGGGCAGGTTTTGGGTTCTGGGGTGCTCTTCTCCCTGCCCTGTAACAGCATCACATCACCAACAATGCAAAAAAACACCAGAAGCTACAACTAGGTCTTCAAAAAAATGATATAATAGTAATTATCATATTTTAGCATATGGTTCCACACAGAATTATTTCGCAGTTATAATTAAACTGCTAATGTGGTGCAGAATTGGATGATACACTAATTTGGTATACACTTTATCTAATCTAATGGAAATGCAACATTTAGAGGGAGGGCTTGACTCTTTTTTCACCAGCAATTAAAAACACTTTATTCAACTTAATAATTTTATTATCACATTCTTTTTTATTATTGTGTTGGGCTCTGTGGTGTGTGTGTGTGTGGGGGGGGGTGTTTGGTCGGGGGAGGTAAGAGAAATTCCATCTTCCTCAGGAGTCCTACACTTCAGTCTGATTTGCTTCCAGCATTCTTTCTTGTTGCTTATTTTTTTTCCTTTTTCTCCTTTGCCTTTGGTAAATTAAAACAGAATTTTCTTCTCCAGGACAATTTTCTGTTCCTGTCATAGTAAATACCAATTTCATTTCCATCCTATTATTTTTCTAATTAAGCATTTGTCATGCAAAAGGAGATCTGAGGTGCCTGTGCTTTCTATTATATAAAATATTCAGTTATGATAATAGCTTTGGGATGGTATCTTGAGGTGTTACAAAAAAAAAAAAACAGGAAAAAAAATAAATTGTATTTTGCCTTAGACATTTGTCAGTGTATTTTCCCTAATTTGCCATGTTTGCTCTCTCATCATGGAGGATGTATGCATAATTAGCATCCTTTAATAAGGAGAATTCTGTTAAATCTAAAAATTTTTAAAGGCTAAAAATAGAACCCTGCATCTTATTTTTTCTCTTCTATTCACACTTAGCAAAGGCTTTAACTTCTATATTGATAAAATGTGATTCTGAACTCAAATTGCTTCAGAACAAAGTAGAATATGCCAGAAGGACAACCTGATATTTCTTGGAAATTCTTTCTTCCTTATAACAAATCTCAAGGGGCCTGGCTCTGTTGAAGGAGAACTTATTTTCTAAACCCTTTGAACAAAAAGCATTTCCATTGTCTGTGGCCAGATGTTTATCCCAAACAAACATTAACAATCACATCACATATACCTATAATATATCTATGCATATACTTTCTATATATACGTATGGTCTGTATACATATATACTGTCTACCAATTTATAAAATCTTAGACATCAATTTTCAGTTATTTCCAAAGTTTGCGCATGAGAAGCTGTGAAACTGGGATTATTTACTCCCAATTTCTCAAATGCAAACTTTCTGGTTTTGGAAGGAACTTTGATGTATTTTCTAAAATTGCCATCTCTTCAAACACACTGTGTACGGTGTGTGTGTGTGTGTGTGTGTATACACTTCCTGAGCAGAAAGTGCTATTAGTCAAATCTCACTGTGAATAACTGTATGTTCCCTATTTTTGAAGATGCTGTTGCAGCTCAGCCTCCTTGCTCAGCCTGTGAGGTTCTCTCAGTGACTCTGAATGTCTGAGGTAAAGGCACAGGAATGTCCCCACTAATGGAAAGTTACCCTGAGCTAAAAGAAGCGCCACCACACAGGGTGGTTATGGATGGAGGGCACAGCCAATTAAATTGGCCGTTAAAGGGCAGCCCCTGGCCTCAAGAAGGATCAATTCTGCAGTGTGACTAATGCTCTAGATCCATTCTCAGGGTCTAGGCCAAGGTAGATACTATCTGAGGTCACATCTTGCTCCTTCCTTCTCCAGTTTCACTCCTTCACTGGCCTCAAGAGATTTGCCTGAGGAGTCCTGCACATGAAATCACCTGCACCCAATTCCTGTCTCTGGCTCTGTTTCCAGAAAACTTATTCCAATTTCAGACAATTTCCTAATCAATAAAACAGGGATAACAATTCCTTCCCAATCTATTTCTCAATTTTCTATGGAAGAATTTTTTTAAATAGCCAAAGTAGTAAAAATATTTTGCCAGCAACATGTTAATATTATTTATTTTAATATTTCACCTTCACATTTTCTATGAAAACATGCCTCACTCCCCCCAACTTGGATTTTAGTCACTTTAAGAGAATGTCCACTGTTGATGAATTTATCTCCCTCCTAGTGAGGGCTGATTAATGTTAGAGCTGCTGACTCATCTTCCTGACTCTGCACCTGGGCTCAAGGTAAATAAGTGAAAGAGAGGGGAGTCCAATGATACCCCAAAGGACCAGGTCAGCCTGGGGAGCCCACAGCCCCTGCCAGAGGACAGCTAAGCAGGCATCCATGACTTGGTCTTGCCAGATCTTCACATGGTTTTAAACAAAGCCAGGCCTAAATGTTTATGTGAAATCTCCAGATTATTAAATACTAACAACACATTTTAAAAATATTTTAACACTCACTATTCAAGCAAAATGTGACAGGAGGCCTAATTGGGTTAGCCGTGTATTACCTGTTTTATCAGTAAACCCCTCAAATCACAGACCAGGTGAAATCACAGGTAGTACAGAGCACATGGTAGATGAAAGACCTGGAAAGACCGTTGTTAGTGATGTGAGTTAGCAAGGAGTTAAATGAACGACCTCTAGTTTGAGTAAGTAGTTCTCTGCTTTGTGGAAACCACTTAGCATATGATTCTTTTCACTAAACAGTTTTACAACATATGCAGATTTTTACTCACTTGCCAGCTTGCAATTGCACAACTTTTCAAGGACACTTAGTCTGTTTCTTCATCTATTAAACAGAAATAATTATGCCTGACCTGAAAATAAGCAAAAGCATGTAAAAAGGCTTTGCAAACAGTGGCAATCAATCCAGATGTAAGAAATCACTGTTCTCTAAATTCAGCCCTGGAATCTAAAGCCAATACTCAAAAACTCAAAACCAAGGACTAGAAGCTTTTATCTTCTAAGGTGGTATTTCCCTAATTGAAGCTGTAACGTTTGCTATAAAAACTGCATTATTTTCTATTACTGTTATATCTTTTTTCTTTAAATATATTTTCCCTACTATCAACATATTTTTCCAACTACCAACTTTACATTTGTCCTAAGCTACACTATCCATGCACACTGGTTTCACATCCTGGAATACACACACACACACACACACACACACGGTATATATGTAAGTGCTTAGGTGCTTATATAGACACATCTATATGTGTGTACACATAATATTCATCTGTTTACCACCTAAAATCACCTTATTCATCAATTATATGTGTTTTCCACTTTGAAATATTCTACACCCCAGGAATAGTAGAATTGCACAGGAAGAGTATCTTTGCCTCTCAGTTTGTTAATTTACTCATTGAACATTCGTCACCTACTATGTATCTCATGTGAACCTGGAACAGGCAGGAGATGAATATCATTTGTTCCACAAAATTTTAAACAACTCTAAAGAGCCCATGTGGTTAGTGAAGTTTAGGTAGGAAATCGTGCTACAAACCTTCCAGCTCTAGGTTCCTGTGGACTTAGTAAAGCTCAAGAAACACAGAGGGTAACCCCAAGAGAACCATATTTGTGAAGTGTTTAAGCTCCCCTGTAAGAGTCTGCCTCAAGGGGATCTGGGTAGTGCTGAGAGAGTTTTAACACAGCAAACTCTGGCAAAGCCTTTTCAGTAGCTTTCACTCAGGAAGCCCTTTGGTGCTATGCTCCTAACGACCCAGGCCCCAACATTGTAATTTCCAAGATTGGCTTTAGTCATTTAATAAGATAATGGCATCCAAACCAGTCTCCATTAGGGTAGAGGATGAAAATAATTACACTTTGCATTTAGGTGGCGCCTTTCCTGGCAAGCACAGTCTTAAAACGTTATCTCATTTTCATCTTCATGACACCCTTGTGAAGCAAGCATTTTTTATTGCATTACTACACAGAGAGCTGCTGAGGCGTGAAGAGGTTAAATGCATGGTCCATTCTGAGATCACATCTGAGCTCACACATCTCAAACCCAGTTTGCTGTCTAAAGAAAGTATCTGTAATGCATCTGTGTATGGGTTTCACACTGAACTCAGGGAATGTCTCTGAAAATATTTACATTTAAGTCTGTAAACTTGTAAGCTCTTTAAATCTTGCATTCCAGGCCGATTCAATGGCATATGCCTTCTCTAATTAGCAAACAGAGGTCTAGTGCAGGTCTGACATACTGAATACTACCTGCCAGAGACCTTACTTAATAAGTCTTTATGTAGCACTTGCATACGCCAAGTGCTTTTCCAAATACTTTAAAAACATTAACTCATTTAATCCTTGTAAAACCCACGGAGGAGGTAGCATTACATTCTTCATTATACAGATAAGGAAACTAAAGGAGCCAGGCAAATTGCTGATGATGCCATAGCTAATATGTGGCAGAACTGGCGTTCAAATCTATACAGCCTGATCCCTGAGTTCATGCCTTTAACCCAGAACATTCTGGAGTCTTCAAACTTTTAATAGTTGTTTGTTTGAAAATGCACTATTTCTCTCTTTCCCATGCCAGTCAAAGGTTTTTTTTCCCCCTGTGTCAGTGGTCAGCCTCTTAACCCTTCCCATTTAGTCAGCGATCCTTCCTCCTCCACTCCTGACTGTGCGCATAATTTATACTCTGTGTGACAAGCTAGTATTTTAGCAGAGGGACTAATGAAGAGCAAAATTCACCCACCAGTTTGTGTCAGGATGAGTTTTTACATAAACAAATATAGTTTCACAAGTGACTTATGCAATCTACCTTATGTTGGGAGAGTACTTTCAGAGTGTTGTATGTATGCATTATGTCATTTGATCCTTACACAACATCCCAGTGAGATAATCAGGAAGCTGCTTTTACAGCAGCCATTTTACAGATGAGAAAACTGAGGCCCAGCATCATTAAATAAACTTGTCCAAAGTCACCCAACTAATGAGCAGCAGATGTAGTATGTGTTCAGTGTCACATGTTAATAAGTCCTATAAATTATCTCATCTCATATTAAGCTTAATAGCTTCTGATGATATCACTTATAAAATCAGACATTTAAACAAGTGAGAAAGCAATTCCTCCTTAGGACTACAGACAGTATACTTGAGAACATTTTATGGTTTCCATGTTCAGTTCTCTTTTCCTGTTAGAGAGAATATGAAATAAATGTCCTAAGGTCATCCAAAGAAGAAGAGCTCACACATGCTCACTTGTGCAAACCTGGGACTTGAACTTGCTTGCTCAGCGCATTGTCCACTATGTGTGAGATACAACATCCAGGTCCAAAGAGCCATCTCCCTTGTTTCAGGAGTGTGCCCCTTCTCCCCTAGTTATAGACTCTGAGTGCTGGGAAATTGGTGCTACTACAGAAGACATACTGTGTAATATATGGACTGGGTGTTGGACTCTGGAGGTCAACTTTGCCAACTTTTACTTTATGAAATATTTTCTGTAAACATTATCATTTTTCCTCTTTCAATTCCTGAAACAATTGCAGTGAATTACCACTTAAAATTTAACATTCTGTGTACTTACTCTACCTATTTATTATTATTGTTGTTATTATTAATTTTAATTGCTATTCCTTCCAAATAGGTCATTATTACAAGAATTGACTTTTTACCTCCTCTGTATATAATCTTTACCTTCACCTGACTGGGGTCCAATTGTCCAATGTTAGCTTAGATTTCATCCCTGCCACCTCAAAACACTCTGGAATTTCTCTTCTGGTTCCTCTTGATGGAAAGAGGTAGCCTTCTCCTTCCAAAGCTAATCAACCTCTAGTTCTACCAGGGACCTCTCCCTTGCCATCTCCCTTTGAGCTTTAGTCCATTAACTATTAACATCTCCACCAACACTCTTATTCTACTGTGTGCCTCGGCCTTTCTTAACTGGAATATTTCCCTTGAAACAAGGGATTGAAGTCTTTTCAATCCTTCGAAGTCTATTGGTTCTGTATGGCACACTCTTCACTGGTTTTTATGACATTAAATCTAGATTTCCTCTCTTGCAGTTTATATTCATTCCTTTCCCCACTCCACAACATAGGTATACACCAAAATTTGTTCATCAACATTTTCTCTATTCTCTGTAACTTCTCCCCCAGCTTTTTTTTTTTTTAAATCCATTCACAGTTATTGAAATTTCTCTTATGCCTTGATGTAATATCTTCTTTGTCAAGGTTCTTTTGAAACAACAGATCCCATAAATAAAAATGCAATGCCCTGAATAAAATTTCAGGGAGAATGGAAAATATTAAAAGAGAAGCAAAGCCATGACGAAGTGTATGAGACTTACTCTAAGAATGGAAGGATGGCACAGTATTAGGAAACCATTAACATAGCTGGCTGTATTCATAGGCTGAAGACAAAACTCATGACTACTCCACAGATATTGGAATTTGATAAAATTATTATCTTTTCTAATAACAGCACTCAAAATTCAGGGTACATGGATACCACTTCTGTAATATGAGACAATAAACATCATTCCTCTCAAATATGAACTTTTTCCTTAATTGGGAAACAATAGAGTTATTTCTATAAAACAAGGATAGAACACTTATGCTCAAAATCACTGATATTATATGACAGTATAAATTCCAGTGAATAAATTAGATAAGAGAAAAATGAAAAATAAAATTGCAAAGGGGAAGAGGCAAAATTATCACAAAATCTTAGTCAGTTGTAAAAGAATAGCATTTGGTTGAGAGTGTTAGACAATGTAAGGGTATAAGCATTCTCACCTTTTGCTGGTAAAAGTATAATCTGATACAACTTACATGTAGGATGATTTGATAATAGCTAGTAAAACTAAAATATGCACAATTTTCAGCTAAACAATTTGGTTTCTGGATATATATTTTACATATATATATTCTTACATTCATATATATATATCATATATATTATTGAAACACTCATGACTAAGAGATCTGGCTAAAAAAAATTATAGTATGTCATCCAGTAGAATATTATGGAGTCATTAATATGTCTCACTATCTAGTCGATTGGTAAATATCTAGAATTGAGTTCCCTGGATTTTGTGGGACCTCTATTTTTAATTTTGTAAGGAATCCCCATATGCATGTACGTGGCAGCACCAATTTGTATTTCCATCAACAGCAGACAAGCAGACCTCATGTACTGATGGGAACATCAGGGGATTTGCAGTCATCTTAATCTACCACAGACCTCCACATTTGCTCAACTCAAGTCACCACAGTTATCACCATAACTACTTGGAATTTTTCCTTGAAGTGTTAATTATTCTGGATCAGAATCCTATCTTCTGTGATTCCTAAGTAGTTACTGTTTCACCAAAAGAATAAAATAGGTAAATGTCTGACCTTAGGTTAATAGAAAAGTAATTTTATGGACTCTTAAAATTCAAGCAAAATTTAATTGCTTTTAAAACTGTTTAAAATTCAGCCAGAATTTATATAGGTTTGTTTTATGGAAAGAAAGATCAGGTGGCATATCTATAAAATCTAGAGAAAGTAGATGACATGAATTTTAATGAACTTTTTTTCAAAATGAAAAGCCAATATAGTTCTGTAAAGATGCCTATCTGGAAGGCAAAAATAGCCATAAATCAGCGGTGACAACTAGCTCTATTACTAACAGTAGAGAAGAGCCTGCATTTGGGTGTTGGGCCCAAGAACTCAGCAGTACTCTCACTGGCCAGCAGAAGTTCCACTGGCTTCCTGGGAAGCCTGATGAAAGGGAGTGGGGCTTGAGATAAGATTCCAGACTATCTCCAGATTCCAGTCAGGCACACACATCTTCTTGTCTCTGATTTTTTACAGACCCCTTTCCTGATTTATCATGAACTTCCATTCTCCTTTCCACACTCTTCTTGTTGGCTCCATCCATCGGGTGCTAGGATTATATTTCTCATCCACAGTGAGCTCTTCTTTGATCCCACCCTCCTTCCAAAATTAGGTCAGATGCTCAAGGCAATTCCTACTGTTGCTGTATAAACAATTTTTCAGTGGCTGTCTTAGCTCTTCTTTGCAGTTTTAATCCCTTATCTCAGGGGTGGCCCCCAAAGTCATGTCTGTACACAAAGACAAACCAATTTCTCTGGCTCTGATCAATGATCATGGGCACACACTATACTGAGAATGGACCAACAATAGTCCCTTGCGAATAGGAAGATTTGCGATGTTGATAACTAAGTCTTGTGGAGGAAGCACTTGTGAAGGAAGAGCCCTCCTGCCAAAGAATTAGAGCTAATGTTGTTATTGCACTTCTCTCCTTCTTGTGTCCTGTTAGACGCCTCCATACATCCCTTCCTTTGATGAAGCTATCTAGACTTGTCTATAACCCACACTCAAAACACTTAATACCAACAGGCATAAACTCATGCGTACATATGTAATAAATGGTGTAAATATTTGTTCTATGTCCTTTTTCAGAACTAGAGTGAGTGCTCCATGAAGAAAGGGAAGAATGTCCACCTGATTTGGTGTTATATCTTGAACACTGAGCAGAGAGTTCTTGGAATAAAATAGGGGTGCCATAGATTTTTTTTTTTAAGATTCATTTATTTCTGCATACAAGAACTGCGGTACAAGCCAGAGGTGTGGGGGGTGAGAGGATTCACCAGAGACAGAGCGGGGAGCAGGCCTATCAACCGAAATGCACTGCTGAGGGGAGCAGTGGGTGAGACAGGAGAGGTCTGCTGTGCCATGTGGGTCACCTCCCTGGCCAGCGGCGGGGATTGAACTCATGCTGCAATGGCTGCCCTTGTCTCATAGTGGTGTGTTTAACCCATTGTGCTACCTGGGAGGCCCCAGATGTCTTTTGAATGAAATAAATACACTACTGTCACAGCTCCTTGGGAAGTGAGTGGGAAAGAAAGGGATTTCACTATGGCTGCACAGGATTAAGAGACCATGATGGGTTAGGATTTCATGTTGGTGACAACTGCTTTGAATGGAAACCTTTATTGCTCAGGTTATCACATAGTTTGTCCTTTAGGAAACATCTACATTATCTGATGGCAAAATGAATAAAGCACAAAGTCCCTGTTCACCTCTGGATGCCAAAATTAGCTGAAGGAATTTTCTTATCAAAGATGGAAATGCCTCTTTAAATTTAGGCAGTGAGGGAGCACAGAATGTGGGCCTGACAGGGTGTTGTTTTTTTCTTGTTTTATCAGAATGGCAAGAGGAGTAATGCAGCAGGAATAATGTTTGCAGGTCTCTGATGGCGGTGTGTGAGGTAGAGCAGTCAAGACAGCCATTTGCAACAGAAAAGACAACTGGATATGGATCTGAGATAAGCATTAGTGGAGAGACCTCTTCTTTTTTACACCATATTCCTCATGTGATGTGAGCTGGAAATAAGGCTGGCAGAGTTGAAATCTCAGTATCCACATTGGTTCTAAAGCCATTGAAGTCTGGAGTTGCCCCCGATTTTCCAAACTAGTTATACTGGTAAGAAGCAGGATTTCTGCAGGACACAGATTTTTAATTCATTACAGAGATGTGTCTCTTTGCAACTTTATATTTTTGTAGGATGTGAACCTGCTAGATAACTAATACATAAAATTTGAGTTAAATAAAAGGGGGTTTATATTTCTGTGCTTTAACTTTCTGTTTTCTAATTGCTATACAATATGAAACAATTTTGATTTAACAGTCCAATTCTGGATGCAAAACTATTTCTGAACTTTAGAATTAAAATAAAGTAAGAGTCAAAGAAGCAAACACAATTTCCCAGCCATCACAACACAGTAACCCTCAGGCCTCATGACTCACCTCATTCTTCTGGAGAAAGTTCCAGCTCTACCAGTTTGAGCTTGTCCAATCCTGTGAGGAAAATATTCTGCCAACGTACAGGTGTCTGCATAAATGTGAGACATTTTCTTCAATGGCTATGGGTTTGAGACCACCAAATCTATTTGAGGAGCAACTTTATACAAATAATTTCTTGTTATTTGGTGAGAACACATATCTTTAATTCTTTTGTTTAACAGTTCCTACAAAGCTTTACTCTCATTGGCGTGGGAGGAATTACATAGCCCAGCAGTTAAGTTTCTGTGGTCTACAGTCCAGCAATCTTGGTTCAAATCTCCATTCTCCTGTTCATTAGGGTGGAACCAGTCCCTTATCCCCTCTAAGCCTTATTTTTCTCTTTTGTGAAATGGAGATAATAATGAATGACACCCTTCCTAGTATGAATGTGAGAATTAACTAGTCCAAAGTAAGCACTCCATAGTGTCATAGCTATCCTTAACACTGTACTATCAAATAAAACTATTTTATAAATTCAGATTTCTCAGTATTGCAGTTTTTAAAAATCACTACAAATTCTTTTACACTGTAACCATTGAAACGATTGTCTGAGTCCCCTGCCCTTGAATGCGGTCAGGCTTGTGACTGCTTTGATGTTATGTTATGGTGGAAATGACACTGAGTGACTTCCAATGTGGGTCATGAGGAATATACAGCTTCTGCCATGTTTGCAGGAACACTAAACTGTCACCTAAGAAGTCCGACACCCTAAGACTTCTGTGTGGGAAAGGCCACATGTAGGCCCTCTGGTTGATAGTCCAATAGAAGTCCAGTCATCTCTGTCTCTGGGTCAGGCATTTTGGAAGTAGAACCTCCAGCCCCCACTGTTTCAGCTCCCAAGTGTCTGAGTCACCAGATGCTGGAGTCTCCCAGCTGAGTTCCCAGACTTTGTGGTGTACAGGCAAGTCGTTCCCACTGTCCCTGTTGAAACTGCTGACCCCATGACTCATAAGCATAATAGGATGGTTTTAATTTTATGCCAGTACATTTGGCATGATTTGTTATATGGTTATGGGTACATAAGATACTTAGAAAACAATGGATTTGGTGTATAAATGGGGTCAAAGGAAAATTAAATATATCAAAATCATCAGCTCCAATTTTGATCAGTGTGCATACTTTTCAAATATATTTCTAATTCCTAGTGCCGGCAAAGTTTGCTTTCTTTCTAAGCAGACAGTCCTGTGTTAATCTGAAGGGTCTGCAGTCAGAATGCCATGTAAACTCCTTAGACTGCAAGGTTCCAAGGGAAGAACACCACCCCGTGCAGAGAGTTGGCATGAAATGAAAATTGAAAAGCCCTTAGTTTAAAAGGCCCCAATTATGTTCCACTATATCAAAATACCAATGTAAAGACTCCTAAAATCTTGATCTGAAGCCATATTATCAAATACACTTACCTATTGATTATTATCTTGCTTTTATGTATAGACACACACACCTCTGTGTTGTCATCAGAATTACAGTACACTAAAACCGGCAGGATATACAACATCCATTAGACTATCACCCTACTTTTATAAATGAGGAAACTGAGGCTAGGTGAAGAAAAAAGCTCACACAATAAAGGAAAGAATGGTGCCTTTCACTCAGCACTGAAGAATACACACAGTGCAGGCCTTTCTTCTGAGGCAGAATAAGTGTGACGATGCGGATATGTCCCCTGAATCAAATCAGATAACAGCACAGTACATATTGAGTCTCCTGCTAATCTCCTTCCAAAAATCACCCCTTACCTAAAATGCACTGTTATATCCTTGGATTTTTAATCTGGGCATTTGTAAGGAATGGTCAACAGACATTGATTGCTCTATGGTGTTTGATGTCCTATATGCTAAAAGATTCAATTAACTGTTGTAGAGCTAGGTTCCTGGCTGAATTTTGTATTTCCTAATGAACTTTCTTTAATTAGGTTACAAAAGCTGTGGATTTTACCTTGTTCCTGGGATGTGTGGCTATGGTAATACAACCACCACAACATTTGAATTTTGGCTCACCTACAGAGATGCTGGGTGAGTAAGTCAATGCTTTGTTTTGTTTTGTTTTTTTAAGTTGATGCTTTTGAGATACATTTGATGTCTAACATTTTCATTTCAGGTGTACAATATAGTGATTCAATACTTGCTTATATTGGAAATTGATGGTCACTATGGTGTTAAGTTTTCTAGTGATGGGAACTTTTAAGATCTATCTCTTACCAATTTTCTAATATGAAATACAGTATTATTAACTATGGCCACCATGCTGTACTTTATATCCCAGGAATTATTTATTTTATCACTGGAAGTTTGTACCTTTTGATCATTTTCACCCACACCTTGCCTTGTATCTATCATTCATCTCTTCTCCGTATCTGTGAGTTTGTTCTGTTGTTTGTTTAGATTTAGATTCTACATATAATTGAGATCTTACAGTGTGTTTCTTTCTCTATTTGATCTATCTCACTTATCCTAATAGCTTCAAAGTCCACCCATGATGTAGTGAATGGCAAGAGCTCCTTTCTTTTTATGACTGAATAGTATTGCAGTGTGTGTGTGTGTGTGTGCGCGTGCGCGTGCGCGTGCGCATGTGCCATTATTTCATTATCGACTCATCTGTCGATAGACACTTAAGTTTGCTCCCATGTTTTAGCAACTGTGGATAAACAGGAGGTGCAATAAACAGGACTGTGCAATAAACAAGGGGTGCATATTTCTTTTCAAATTAGAGTTTCAAATCAACTTCTTCGGTTTCCATTTCTGATCTTAACGAAGGGTCATCATTCATGCAACCTGCCTTAGTGCTGTTGTGAAGATTGTGAGGCACTACGATATGATGACAACTTTCATAGGAAAAAATGTTGGTTTTTGTCCCCCAAGTATTAAGATTTCTCCAGTGTTCGCTGCCTAATAAACTATAAGGGATCCAGTGATTTCTTTGTCCTGAATAAGGAGATGGTTTCAGATCCAAAACGAAAGTGCCTAAATGTCTGGCTGAGTGTTCTGCTTGGTCTTAATCATAATTCCAAAGTTGTTATTTTAAAAAGATTTGATGATACTTTAAAAATGGTGGATTGATGTCAATGTTACCTTCCCCCAGAGACTGTCAGGTTAAAACAAGAAACAAGTAAAAAACAAAAACAATTTGATCAGATTATAATTTTAAAAAATGTATAACATTCTTTCCCCCCCAAACAAAAATGTCTAAGTCATGTAGAGGAAGCAGGAATGTTCACTTACAAAGCACAAGTCTTACGTGTTCTCTTAAAACTTTCTGCACCAAGAAGATTCCAAACTCAGCTACCCACATTTTAGCCAATCAGAGAGATTTCTTTAAGCCTATGAAACATAAGGTTTTAATTTACAAGGGATCATCTATATTTCTTTTCCTTGGTTTCACAGGAGGAATACATTTTAAATTCAAATGCCTACATGTTTTCAAGTTTTTTCAGACAGCATACACTATTTCCAATTGAATAATGACAACATAACAAATTAAAGCAGAGTTATAACTCTTTATATCTCATCTTTCTGAAAAAAACTAGTGTTTACATAATTTAATCTTTGAATTATAAAAAAACTGGATAATTATTACCCTTTGTCATGACAATTTGGTGTTAGTAGTAACATTTCTCTCCACACTTCTACTTTAAGAAATGTGTTTTGTAAAATATTTGTGTAAAAGTAATGCACGCTTCATATTTAGATCTATTGAACATACCCATCTATATTTAATCTTTAAGTATTACCAAAGTCCAAAAGGTAAATTCTAACAAATTATGATCGACTCAAAAATATGTTTGTTTAGGATCTTAATATTAATCAGCTATCAATGCCCTGTGAGACAAAAGTCAAGATGATCAAACTTGCAATCTATTTTGATAAGTTGTTGATGGGAAAGCAAAATATATTTGTTATAGATTTTTTCAAGGAAAGTCTATAAATTGAGGTTGTGTGTAAATGGATTCAAAAACTATCTTTACCAATACCAAGAACATATTGGTGTAAGAATGAAGAATAAATGAAAAAAAGACAGATTTAGAATTGTTGCAAAACAAGACAGATGTCTTAGAAGGTACAAATTAAGTATTAAGCAGATATATTCTGCAAAGATGCCTGGGTTGGAAATTCAAGACAAATAAGGTAGGTATCTAAGGTGAAAATTTAGAGAGTTACACCTAAAGTGTCTCTACAAAGATAATATAACAGACTCCCAGGAGATAGCCTGCAGGGAGGACTGAATAGCATAGTTTAAGCTTTCTTTATCACTCTCAGCTTCCTAACTAGTCAACATTCCTAAACAGGAATTCAAAGAGATGAGTCAGGAACTCAAAGCATAGTAGGCTAATTTCTTACTTCCCACACCTGACAGGCATGAGTGCTACAAAGGTGAGCGTTCAACCTTATAAAGTTTAGTTTCATGATATATTAGGTTGAATCCAACATTTCTCAAACTCTATTTGATAGGGCATGAGTGTCAAGCAAAAATATTTCTATAACGTGTGTGAGTTCCAAACGTGCATGTCTATTCCAAAGATGGAAATACACTACTAAGACAAAGTTGAAAAGTACTCTTCATTTAGGAATTCTCAGAGATTTCATTGGATTAATAAGCATCTACAATAAGAATACAGAGAATGTCTTTCTTTTTTTCAAACTTACTTGAACAAATTTATTTCCTAGAACAGTCTAGAGGAAAATATTACATTCTACAGAATGCAATTTGGAAAATGTGCTAACTCACAGCGTTGATATCCCTACCATCTATATATTAGCATTAAAAAGCAAAGTTAAATATCGTGGAGTCATACGAGCTGCATCCGGAAATGCCATTTCCACTTACAATTTTTAGGAGTGAACATGTTCATTCAATGGATGCCCATAGACCATCAGACACAAAGCTTCCTCTGAACTTAACTGGCTTTGGGAACTTAGACAAGTTACTCAACTACTTTGAGCCTTTAGACTCTTCATTTCTTAAAAGAAGATAATAACTAGTACCTACCTCAAAGAGTTGCAAAGTTTAAGCAACACATTGAGAAAAACAATGTCAAATATATATGGTTAGGTGTTCAGAAATATAGTCTTAACCTGGGTTGTGATCTCTGGTATTTAGCAAAGACAGCTCAGGTCTGCCACCCACAAGCCACCAACAAAACAACTCACCAACAAGCTGAGGTCCTCGAGGGTGCCTTTGGACCTTGTACTAAGCTGCTCATTCATGCCCGTGGCTGCATGAGACTGGAAAACTGCATCTTCAGTCTGGCTAATTATCCACAGTTACCCTGACATAAGCAGTCTAGAGAAACTTCAAAAGTTTGGGAAAGCTCTGATACAAGATCTTTGATACAAGAAAACCTGACTATGTCTGATGCTTGAGGAGCCAGTATCAAGGAGGGTTATGTTTATACTTTTGATATAATTGAAATATTTTTATTATATAGTTCATAGAAGTTCATACTTATTTAGCCATTTTTATCTGTGGATCTTAAACCTTTCCACTTCCTGAGAAAATAACATATTATAGGCTAAAGTGAAAATATACTGCTTGTACGTCCCTTCTAATATTGTGTTATCCACAGTGTCACCTGGTCACCTCCCCAGAAGGCCTTCTACAATGCTGACTGCTATTGGTTACAACTCTGAACTGTTCCTGACTTTTAATAGTCCGGAACTATGTGACTTTGTATCACACAGACTTGATAAATGACATACTGTGTTGGTATAAAAAATAAATCAAAAGTCCAGGGGTTTGTTTTTTTAAAGACATCTCTCAGGAAGTAACTTTTTCTTACAAAGTCCTTTTTATATAGTTTGCTTAGGAAGAACTTCAGTTGTTCTCGAACTATTGAACATAGTTGTTGTTTTAAGATGAAAAGAATGGTAGTTACTAAAAAGACCATAGGATTAAAATAAACATCTAATGAAATTCAGGCCAAACTAGACCATTTTACCTGTGGTGCATCATTTAATATTTCTGGGCCTTGTATTCTTAATTGTAAAATGGAGAAAATGAACTAGTTTCTAGGTGATGTCTTTGGTGCCTGCCCTTTCCATGATCTGGAAAGAGTGACTTTCTTTTCATTCTGATCATACTTCTGAGCCTCCTCCCTAGTAAACTTCACTTTCCTGGGGGAGCTAAAACAAGGTCAAGAATTTCAACAGAACAACTTTTGAAGCAGGAAAATGACCTACTTTGAGGAACAGATCTGAGCCCTCTGCCCTATTCCCTGTGCCCTGGTCCCCTGGGTGAAAACAGGTAGGGTTTGGAATGATAGTGGTTGATGTTTCATACATGTTATGCTCCTTGGTAATAAATACTTTTGAATAAATTTACTTTTCACCTAACCTGGTCACCTACAATGACCTTAAGAAGAAGGAACACAAGACAAATAAGTCTTAACAAGAGAGGCATAATAGAAGCAAGATGGTTTGTTCAAGTTTCTAAGAATACATAATGTCAGCAGAGGATGAGCATCAGAGTGGAAAAATTGTCCCTAGGAGATTGTGCTGCGGGATGCTGGAGGCAAATGAACAGTTATGGACCTGAGAGAGCACCTGTGCTTCCTAAACTCCTTTTAAATATCATTTATTTCATGAATCACTGGTAACATACACCACACTCACACACACGTGCACATACGATACCTACTGCACATTTAGTACTATTGCTTTTTCTTTTAATAAATAAAAAGAATAAAAAGAATCTAGAGTACTTTAAAACAAATATATATTTTTATGAATTTACTGCATCCCTGAGCATTTGAATAACAGCATGTATCACAGACAGATTTCATTTTAACACCTTAGAAATATGTATCAGAGATAAATAGGTATTTCATTTTAACACCTTAGCAATATGTAGTTCGAGTAACTGCGCTCTTAAGTGGTCACCTTGATGTCTAGATTAATGTTCAAGTTTCCCAGTGACAGTAGGTCTCAGATGTCCTCTTTAAGTCATCCTGAAGCCACCTCCTGCTCAAACAGGCAAAAATGACCTTCAATAGTTCCTTACTGTCTGCAAATTTTTTCCAAACTTTTCAGTCTGGACCAGAACCTTTTTCTTCTGCCTTCCCCATAGTATCTCAACCATATCCTTCCCCTGTTGAGCAATGTAAGACTCCAGAGCTCCTATCTTTAGAACTTTCCACCCACTCTTCCGCCAGAACTCTCCCCACCCCTTCCCACCTGAGTTGGAGGCTTTCTTTGTGCTCCTTCAGCTTTATTATGGGCATTATGACAATAGACATGCATTTCTGTGCCTCACTGTACCTTCCAGAGCACAGGAAACAGAGGGTCCAATTACAGAACAGAAGGTCTGGTTCATCTTTGTACTCCACTACCTAACAGTGCATAGTAAGTGCTTAGTAAGTTACACAAAGAGTGAGTGGATAAATACATTATGGAAAAGAACTGTAGAAAAGAATCCCAAGAGAGAATCTGGTTATAAGGCAACAAATTCTATGTACAATAAACAGCACAACAATGGCACTTTAATGATAAAATTGAGTCATGTAGTTAAACTATGAGATTTGAAAATCGTACTGTATAACCACAACAAGAATACAAGTCGGCAAGATGGAGTCAAGTTTGGAATTAGGAAGAGAAAGTGCAGTTTGCTTTTTTGCTTTCAGACATCATTTGGTTTTTGCACTGACATCCCCAAGACTGTACTGGTGGAAGAATATGCTGCACCCAGTTCTATGAAACCTAATGGCCCAGATCTAAGTCTCCCAAGAGTTCCCAAATCATGGGTCCCAGGGGCTTTGAAAGGCTCCTAGTAGCTCCCCCAAATCTCAGGCTGCTTAAAGCACAATTCTGTCCTTAGAGCCACCACTGGGGACTCAGGCAGGAGTAGATATAGCTCCTGATGGAAAGTAGTGTTGGGTCCTCAAGTTTTTCTAAGTGTTTAGTAGTTTATCTTTGCTTCAGTTACTGACTCGATTAAAGAGAAGAAAAATAAGTTTGTAAGAAGAAAAATACTAGCGGATGGCGCATTTGCTTTTTAACATTCCATCAGAGTTTGTGTTTGTGGTGTTGTTTTTCTTCGTTTGACAGTGACCCTGTGCACTTCTCCCCGGGGGGAAATGGCGCGTCCAGAGGCTGCCCAAGGCAGCCTGAGAGCGCTGAGATCTATTAGAGCAGTATTTTAAATAAAACCTCCCACAACCACGAAGTCACAGGAAACTGTGCGCTTTTAAGGCAAAGGCATCTGTTGTCGCAGCGCTTGGGCTGCAGTTTGTAACCAGCGGTTAAAAGCAGGATTCTTAAACATGAAAATGAATAAAAGAAAGGAAAACTAAGTCCCGCGGTCCACCGACTCCCATTCTTTATCTCCAGCAGCATATGGGCCCATTCTCCTACTTGTCCTCGCCCGTCCTTCCGCAAAAGCAAAAGCAACCAAGCCTGTCCCGCTTCACAGCAAACCCACTCTTTGTGCCCGAGCGGGGCCTCGGTCACCACCACGACTTCCTCCTCCTCCTCCCGCCGCCGCCTCCTCCCGCCGCACGCCGACTTTCTCTCGGGGAAGCAGGCGGCGGGCGCCCTTTGCGCCGGGAAGCCAGTGCCACGATTGGGCGACGGTCCCTGAGCCTCCAGTTCCGCGTCGGTTTCAAGGCTCCTCCCTCCCGGTGAAAGACAGACTGCGGGGCGCCTGGAAACCGGTCCGAGGGCGCGCGAGGGAGAGGAGAGCGAGCGAGTTGAGGGATTGACACAAATGGTCAGGCGGCGGCGGCGGAGGAGGAGGCGGAGGCGTAGGGGGGAGCCGAGGCCGCTGGTCTGCCGAGAGTTGCGCGCTCGACCCGGCCGCGGCCACTAGCGCGGCGCCTCCGGTCGGGAGCCGACGAGCCGAGGGCCAGGAAGGCGGGACGCGACCCCGGCGTGCCCGAGCCAGCCGGGTTCTCCCCGCCGCCCGCGCTTCATGAATCGCAAGTTTCCGCGGCGGCGGCGGCTGCGGGACGCGGAGCGGGAGCCGGGGGAGCGGGCCGAGAGCGGCTGGGGCTCGACGGAGGGCCCCGGCGCGGAGGAGACCTCCCTGGCTGCCGGGGGAGCCGGCGCCGGCCGCGCCACCGCCAGCCCCAGCCCCAGCCCCTGCAGCGCGGCGCCGAGAAAGGAGCCGAGAAAGTATGGCTGAGGAGGAGGCGCTTAAGAAGTCCCGGGCCGCCGGCGGCAGCGCGAGCTGGGAACTTTGTGTCGGGGCGCTCCCGGCTGGGCTGGCGGCGGAGGGGACCGGGCAGGCTGGCAGTCGCCGCCGCCGCCCCCCGAGCGACCCCGGGCGCTGGGCGCGCTGGCTGCTGCTGCTGCTCTGGCTGCTGGAGGCTCCGCTGTTGCTGGGGGTCCGGGCGCAGGCGGCGGGCCAGGGGCCGGGACCCGGGCAGCACCCCCCGCCGCCGCCGCCGCCACCGCCGCCGCAGCAGCAGAGCGGGCAGCAGTACAACGGCGAGCGGGGCATCTCCATCCCGGACCACGGCTACTGCCAGCCCATCTCCATCCCGCTGTGCACGGACATCGCTTACAACCAGACCATCATGCCCAACCTGCTGGGCCACACGAACCAGGAGGACGCGGGCCTGGAGGTCCACCAGTTCTACCCGCTGGTCAAAGTGCAGTGTTCGGCCGAGCTCAAGTTCTTCTTGTGCTCCATGTACGCGCCCGTGTGCACCGTGCTGGAGCAGGCGCTGCCGCCCTGCCGCTCCCTGTGCGAGCGCGCGCGCCAGGGCTGCGAGGCGCTCATGAACAAGTTCGGCTTCCAGTGGCCCGACACGCTCAAGTGCGAGAAGTTTCCGGTGCACGGCGCCGGTGAGCTGTGCGTGGGCCAGAACACGTCGGACAAGGGCACCCCGACGCCCTCGCTGCTGCCGGAGTTCTGGACCAGCAACCCCCAGCACGGCGGCGGGGGGCACCGCGGCGGCAGCGGCTCGGGGGGCGGCGGCGGGCCGGAGCGAGGCAAGTTCTCTTGTCCGCGCGCCCTCAAGGTGCCCTCCTACCTCAACTACCACTTCCTGGGGGAAAAGGACTGCGGCGCGCCCTGTGAGCCGACCAAGGTGTACGGGCTCATGTACTTTGGTCCCGAGGAACTGCGCTTCTCGCGCACCTGGATCGGCATCTGGTCGGTGCTGTGCTGCGCCTCCACGCTCTTCACCGTGCTCACCTACCTGGTGGACATGCGGCGCTTCAGCTATCCCGAGCGGCCCATCATCTTCCTGTCCGGCTGCTACACGGCCGTGGCCGTGGCCTACATCGCCGGCTTCCTGCTGGAGGACCGAGTGGTGTGTAACGACAAGTTCTCCGAGGACGGGGCGCGCACAGTGGCGCAGGGCACCAAGAAGGAGGGATGTACCATCCTTTTCATGATGCTCTACTTCTTCAGCATGGCCAGCTCCATCTGGTGGGTGATCCTGTCGCTCACCTGGTTCCTGGCGGCCGGCATGAAGTGGGGTCACGAAGCCATTGAGGCCAACTCGCAATATTTCCACCTGGCTGCCTGGGCCGTGCCGGCCATCAAGACCATCACCATCCTGGCGCTGGGCCAGGTGGACGGAGATGTGCTGAGCGGTGTGTGCTTCGTGGGGCTCAACAACGTGGACGCACTGCGCGGTTTCGTGCTGGCTCCCCTTTTCGTGTACCTGTTCATTGGAACATCTTTCTTGCTGGCCGGCTTTGTGTCACTCTTCCGCATTCGCACTATTATGAAGCACGATGGCACCAAGACCGAGAAGCTAGAGAAGCTCATGGTGCGTATTGGTGTCTTCAGCGTGCTTTACACGGTGCCGGCCACTATCGTCATTGCCTGCTACTTCTATGAGCAGGCCTTCCGGGACCAGTGGGAGCGCAGCTGGGTGGCCCAGAGCTGCAAAAGCTACGCCATCCCCTGTCCCCATCTCCAGGCAGGTGGAGGCACCCCACCGCACCCGCCCATGAGCCCCGATTTCACAGTCTTCATGATTAAGTACCTTATGACGCTGATTGTGGGTATCACATCAGGCTTCTGGATCTGGTCCGGGAAGACCCTTAACTCTTGGAGGAAGTTCTACACCAGGCTCACCAACAGCAAACAGGGGGAGACCACAGTCTGAGCCCCCGGGTCTCAACCCATTCCTAGCCCTCAGCGGGGGGGCCCATGCACCCCTCGCCCCCCCCCCCCTCTCCCACCGCAGAAGCTATCCCTAAGGAATCCTTGCCAAGTCTNCACCCCATTCCTAGCCCTCAGCGGGGGGGCCCATGCACCCCTCGCCCCCCCCCCCCTCTCCCACCGCAGAAGCTATCCCTAAGGAATCCTTGCCAAGTCTGGCTACTCCAGGCTTCCTCACTAGACGTTCAGTTTCTCTGGCTCAGTTTAACAACACAGCTCCTGCAAAAGCTTCCATCCCCGGAGGCAAAGGAAACAGAGGGTCCAACTGCCAGGGGTGGGGGTGAGGGCGAGAACAGAGTAGCTCTTAAACTCCTGTACCAGGACTGTATGCTTTTATTATTGTAAATAGCCTGTGTAAGATTTTTGTAAGTATATTTGTATTTAAATGATCATGCGTTTTTTTGTCTTTTACTTATTTTTTGAGTTTTAATTATTAGGGCAGTTTAACCATTTGAGGCTTTTACTTCTTGCCCTTTTTGGAGAACTGCAAAGATAAAACCTGAGCAACAGCTGGGTGCGCCTCTTCCTGGTATGTTGCTCCCCCACTGAGGCTGAGGGTGGGGTGCCTCTGGGGCTGCGTAGCGGGTCTCTTTCCGACTGCTCTTTCTGCTCCCTCCCTTCCCTTCCTTGCTTAGGGTCCGAGCTTTTTAAGGTACAAAACTCCACAAAGCTTCCAGATTCACGGGTGAATCTTCACCCATCCCAATTCTGCCTTTGTCCGAAAAAGGCTCGTCGTCCCTTTGGCTTCCCGAAACTGAATATTTCACCGTGGGGAACCTTTCCCCCAACTTCAAAGAGGCGCAGGGGTGTGGGCGCTCACAACCCCAGCTTCCCTCCTCACGGTCCTGCAACGCCCAGCCACTCCCTCCTCCCACCTAAGTTGCTTAGAGGGTGGGTGGGATAACCGATGCCAAACTTTTAAGTTTAATTTTTGGCGAATGAGCTCATTTAGTTCTCTAGTGTCTAAAACCTGGTTTGGGTTTGGCCAGCGTCATGGAAAGATGTGGTTACTGAGATTTGGGAAGAGACATGAAGCTTTGTGTGGGTTGGGAGAGACTGCAGATGGGGTTATATGTTCATTCTAATTGCATACTGATACCTGGCAATCTGCCTCTAGCACTGAGGCGTCTGCCTTTAGGTTTTACCATTCTGTAACATGGAAATGCTGAGGCCACCTGGAAAGGTTTATTAAGGGGTTGATATTTGCTTCCCTTTACAGGATAGCAGAGCATAAACTGAATATGAAAACTTGAAGGAGATTTCAATGTAATGGACTTCCTCAAAATGAAGTACTGCTTTCTTATTTTTAATCAAGTAATAATTAGACATATATCAGAAACTTTAAGATGTAAAAGTTATACACTTTCAATATATCATGATTATTATTGAGCAACACATTCTGAGGGAGGAACAATTCACATCACTAATAAAAACCTGGTAAGATTCCAGGAGTTAAGGAGGTGGAATATTTGATGGGATTAGCTCCTGAAATTAGCAAAATATGGGCTTGCATGCTAAAGGGGAAATGTGTGCAGGTCTACTGCATTAAATCCTGTGTGCTCCTTTTTGGATTTACAGAAATGTGTCAAATGTAAATCTTTTCAAAGCCATTTAAAAATACTTTAGTTCTCTGTGAAAAAAAAAAGAAAAGCAATCCTCCTGATTGTATTATTTTAAACTTTAAGAGTTTCTCAAAATGCCGGTACTTAAGACCTAAATTTATATATGTCTGTCATACCCTAAAATGACAATGGTCTTTGAATTTGGTATGCATTTATTCTGTTCACTATCACAAAATCATCTATATTTATAGAGGAATAGAAATTTATATATATATTACCATATTTTTAATTTCGCAAATAAAAAATCAAAGTTTTGTACAAAATTATATGGTTTTTGTGCCTGAAAATAATAGAGCTCGAACTGTCTGAACTGTCTTTCCATGCTATAGTGTCTCACAGCCAATCCCACAATATAAAAATTCAGAAATGCAATGAAAAAGTCTATATTTAAGCCTTCAGAGCATTCCTTGCAAAGACTTACCCTACATGCATTCTTGTAATTGACATGAAGTCCAGGAGAAGAGCTACTTTCACCACAGTAGCAACGTAACAGAAATTTGTAAATTATTTCTTTACTCAAAGAGGCTTATTAAAAAGAGAACTCTAATTATAATAAAAAAGACTTTTTCTTTCAAGGAGTAAGCATTTTATAGCATGGAGGTTTTTAAAAGATCATCAGCCATCACCCCTGTCACATTTTTATGAGGTGGTATCTTTTCCATAATCTTGGATATTCTCAAACCATAAGTCGGCAATCAATAAATGGTTAACTGATGATGTTTATAAGCACTTTAAACAACGTGACTTGTGTAAGGCTGTTTTGTTGTTTCTTCTAAAGATTTTATTTTTATATTGTGCAAGGAAACTTCTCCATGGGAATTACCTAATTGTTCTACATTAAGTCAATTTATTTTTGTATAGAAGAATTTATGCTTTTATATAAAAACATTTGTATAGAAAAATTCTATTTTTAGATTGTGTATATAGATATATAAGCATATATCTATATTATCTATATATACATACACACATAAAGATACACCTACACTAATTTTATAAAAGATATGCAAAGTTTTCTTGTACATTTCATGGAAATAAAATTATAAGAAGTGGAAACTACCGGATAGAAAACCTCAAGTATCTCTGAAAAGCAAAATACCTTAGAAAAATAAAATCTGCAAATATAACACTCAATTTTAAATAACTATATTATTTTTCTTTGTTGTATTGATATAGTAGCCATATTTATAGTACATATCTTTTTTGTGTAGACACAAAAAAATAACAGTTCTTAGACCAAATCAAAACGTTTCCTCACTAATCCAATCAGATAATTTCTGAAAAAAGCAATTAGGACTATTTGTTCCCATCCAAGAAATAAATATAAAGCATTCTTATTGTGGATGTCCTTAAATTTGAAGCAGAAAGGTTTTATGTTTTTACAAATACCTTTAGAAGACATTTTTAAGTCACCACCAGACTTTGTTTTTAAAAAATAATTTATTTTAAAATTATGTACCATATAGACAACCAGCGTGTTCTTTTGTTTCTTTCAATACTAGTGGCAAAATAAGACTTGCCTGGAAAACCATAAAGCTATGGTCCCATTAACATGCAGTTTCCATAACAAACCCTACTTTCACATGCCTTGGTTTGCCTATTTATTTATTTTTTTAAACAGATATCAATAGGAGTCAATTTCCCCCCCTCACAGTGTGCCTGATTCAGGTTTTATAGTGAATGTATACATCATATGAAAGCTTCCTGATGCTCTTTTGAAAAGACAAATAAAAAAAGCCATTTTTCACTTAAACTTTCTGGAGACAGAAAGTCATATTTTTAATCTCAAAGCCAGCCAGTGTTAAACATATGCAAAACAGCTGGACCGGATTTTTCAATTTGTCAGGGGCCATCACTTGTCAGCCTGAGCACAGTTCGGGTCCTTTTGTCTCCATGGAGCACTGTAGCCTCCCTAGATAGATGCATCATTCCCAAAGTCCAGTATTTAACTAGCAGCGGAGACCAGAGTGAAGAGTTGGTGGCCAGTCAAAAAAAATTGTCTACACCACAAACCACTCTTGGTTTGGGTGACTTCAGGTCACCTTCTTTAATAGTACATTTCAATCCTAGCACATATTTGTTACCTTTTTTTTTTCAAAGATGCCATAATTTTCAGTGTGTATGTTTGTACTCAACTTCACCTACACTTATTGCTTTTGATCCAGCTATTGCTTTTCACCCACATTTTGTGTAATGTGCAATGCAATTAATTGAAGCCAGTGGTATCATGTTGGATATCTCTGGTACATTTTAATGATAATATTCTGTGTAACCAAGACCTGAGAGATAATAATCAAACTGTGATCATTACATGTGTCTTGAGGTGGACACTAGTGATATTATCAGTGAATATTTTACCTATTATATTCTAGATAAAGTACTGCAGGATTAACCTGTAGCAGTCAAAATAAGATGTGGACCACATAAACAAAATCTCTAGTTACAAAGGAATTGCAGCATTACCTAAAATGCAACACTTTTGCTGGAAGGCCCTTATAAGGGAAGTCCCAACCGGGTAAAGTTTATTTTGGTGACCCCTGAGATTTATGTTTGTATTTTTCACTGCAGCAGTGCAAAATATAGAATTATAAAACCAGTACATGACTCAGAATTCCCTTTAAGTTTTTGGGCTTAAAAAATTTGTTTACTTTGTTGATTTCCCTTCCCAATGGTTGTGTTAAACCATAACAGAGTGACAAAATAGCTTAACTGGAGCATCGTGATTAAAAAGACAGGTAGTAATCTGTGGTGACAAATGTGTCTACTACATTACAGAATCAATTCTCATTTAAATATAATAATGCTTCCTTTGGGGATGTTTGCTTATAAGTTGCTTTGGGACTCAAATAACAAGTCAAATAAAAGGTTTTCTCACAGAAATATTTCTCATGTAATGGGTAGATTCAAGTAAAATCTATAAGCATATACTACAATGAACATACAATACTCTGAGCATCAGTTTTATAAGTAAAGCAGATTCTTAAATTTCTTGAATAAATAAGGTGCCATTTTCCAATGGTGATTTCTCTAAACCCTTTTTTTTTATGTTGTAATATTCTGGAGAGGTATATATTTTTAATGGCAAAATTTAATAACACTGCAATTTCTAAAAAAATCATACACTAGTTGAATGGTGTAGCTGTCTAATAATTCTAAAAGCAAAGTAAGTAATAGAATAGCACAGATTTGCACATTTTATAGACACTTTTAAAATAAAATTGACTTTCTTGAAGACAATAATTTTCAAGTCTTAAAATTTACAATATGTATTTTTCTATAAGGAAGATCTCAAGTAATTTTATTCACAGTATAGACTTTCAAAATAGTTCATAGCAATATGATGATTAACATGAAAAGGAACCGCTTTTGCTGCTTTGAGACAGTTCTCCATGGCCTGGATTTCTTTTCCTTCCTTTTTTTAAAAACCAAGTATCCTCTAATTTTGTGGATATCTCCATGTTTCAGATCTCAATACCTTTTTGAATTAAATTTGCAGGGGAATAACTGCAGGATCCCCCGATAGACAGAGTCTGGCCTTTATTTCCTTTCAAGTTGGCAGTATGTCCTTGCTTAAATGAAGCACTCTGAGCCAGGTTGTTCTCTTGCTCTTGCAAATGTTCATCTTTACAATCATAGCAGCAAATACCTGGAAGTCATACAGGCTGGTTAATGCACGTACCAAATGCCAAGTGCTACTTGATTTTTGTAAGGACTTTTATTTTTCTTTAAAGATAGATGTAGAGACCATTCTTGACCTTATAGGGCCAACTCATGCAAAACATTTTTTAAAAGTTAGTGTCAGTTAAAAACTCCTGAAAATCTCATGACTCAGACTTTTCAATTTTGCCAGGGATTGAGCTCTTTCTTGATATAATGGGACTTTTCATGGCAAAACCACGAAAGTCCTGGGCAAATTGGGATAGTGGGTCATCCTACTCCATGGATTGAATTGTGAGTTTAAGATAGAGTAAAGCCCTCTATGTTAGCCACTGGCCTAGCATTAAAAGTATTCCACTGTGGCTTTAGCCTTTTTCATTACCAGACATAAAGTCAATGAATACCCCTTTGTAACTGATCTTTGCCTTGAGTACCAATCAAACAAAAGTCTAGTGGAAGTGAAGGTAGAATGGAACAAACCACAGTGATAGCTGTGGTCACTCGGCCTTCAGCCTCTACCTTCTAAAGAAATAGGGCAGAGATATAGGATTGTACCTAGTCTATGTAGTGCCATATTCATATTATTCATGAAATCAGGTTAAGTAGCTATTTTTGTAAATGACTCTCAAAAGTATTCCCTTGAAGTAAACATTTTAAAATTGACGTTAAGGTTTATCAGACTACTTTGGTTTTTTTGCAATTATATTTTATTTTGCTGGATGATAATGCAGTTCCCTAGAATGAGATTATAAATGCAAACAGGGATTATCCCAAATGACTATATGTCAACACTATTTAATTGCCATCTTTTTTCTCAGTGTTAAGTAAGTTTAGCATCCACATTTTCCCACAAATGATAAATATATACAAGAAGAAAAAAATAAGTAAATAAACTTGAAATGCTACACTGATTATTGGGAATTAAAGAATGCAGCATGTGGCTCATGCAATCCATGACCTTGATGTAAAACTCTTCAATCAGAATTGATCCAGCCTTTTTATAGTGAGTTCATCCTTCTGGTCCACTCATGCCTGTTATCTGTCTTGGAAATGCACATAAACTTTTACAGGCTTTGTTGTTGAAATCAAAATATTATTTTTGCTGTTTTTAAATTAAGTTAAATATAAATAAATAAATAATAAAAGATGTGCAGATAAGTGTAATTCTTTCAGGAGATACTGAGACATTTGGCTCTAGAGCTGTGATTTTTAACAGAGGGGCAATTTTGCCCCCTAAGAGACTTCTGACAATATCTGGACACATTTTATTGTCATGATTGGGTTACTGTGGACATGGGTAAGAAGCTACTGAACATTTAGCCTCCTAATAATAAGAATTAGTTTCTTCAAAGTGCCAATGCTGAGAAACCTTGCTCTAGATGAATACTTAAAATTGTAAAATATACATTTTTAAATAGAAAAATATATTAATGAAATATAATTGAGAAAACTATGGATTTACTGTGCCTATAGTATGGGCTTTAATTTTGTTTTAAATTGATATGTAATCTGATGAATCTGTTTACGTAGTAGCCAATATCTTAGTCAGCTTGGACTGTTAAACTATCTTATCCTAAAACAGACCTAAGAGTAGCATAAAAAAATAGACATTCCTTTCTCACAGTTCTCTGGGGCCAGGAAGTACATGAGCAAGGTGCCAGTAGTTTGGTTTCTGGTGAAGACCTATTTCCTGGCTTACTGTAGGTTACTATCTTCTTGCTGTGTTGTCCTGTAGTCCTTCCTTGGTGTGTGAAGGTGAAGAGGGAGAGACTTCGCTCTGCCTTCCTCTTCTCCGAAGAGCACTAATCCCATCATAAGGGTGCCACACTCTACTCACGGCCTAATCTAAATGTAATCATCTCTCAGCAGTCTGCCTCCCATCCGGTTACCTTGGGAGATTAGGGCTTCAAGACATAAATTGGGGATGGGGGTAAGCAAACATTCAGCTCAGTAACAATAAAATAAAGTTGCTTTTGTTATTTAAATCTGAATGGGGGAAGACAGCAAAATCATTTCAATGAAAAAGGTTTAATAACATTAAACCATATGTTTATTAACATTTTTTAAAGTATCTGTTAACTATTTTAATAACAGCCCAAGCTGTTATACTTCATATTTCACATTTCCATTTCGTTTTACACATTTTACTGCATCATTAAAGTTATTATGGTACAATGAAGCTGGCATGGAAGTCAGAAAACTGGGTTCCAGAATTGACTGGCTTAGTCAGGATAAGGATTTGGGTGAATCTGAGGCATAAGATTTCATGTATCAAATGGAGTTAAATAAGATAACAGATGTGAAAGGCCTTTTATAAACAGTGAAGCTCTGTACAAATATGAAGGCTTTTTATTATCATTCACATTGAGCTAACTGAGAAGGAAGTTGAACTATCTGAAGTTCCTTCAGCTTTGCCCACCCCCTCCCCAGACTTTTGGAAATGACTGTTTAAGTCCATGAGGGGACCCAAGAGACTGGAAACTTCTTCCATTTTCCTGGTTCCTTCCATTTCCCATCTCTGTACTTGGGCTCTCCTGCCATAGGGTAAATGAAAGTTATCAGGTCTTACTGCCCTCCTGCCATTAGTAGATAGACCCCACCAATGATAGACCCCTGCGCATGCCTGATGGCGGGCACCTGGAGTAGGCTCTCTAAGGCCGGGGTGGCAGAGGGAGGAGTGGCGGTGGAATCTGGCAGAGTACAGTAGAGTACAGCAGAGAACATCATGAGAACAGCTAAGACAAGGAGGCTGCTTGAACTGATGACGAACCTACCCTCTCTGGGATGGTTGCAGGACAAATGGCACAGATGACAGGACAATTCAACGCAGATGGGTATAGATCCCTTTGAAACCTGGAGAGGGGTTGTGGGGTGGCCAGTTCTTCTCCCAGTGGACACCTCCCCAGAAATGGTCAGAAGTAGATGGATCCCCATTGCAGTTGGAACAGGCCCTGTATGAAATAGGAGCAGAGCATCAGAAGTTGTGGTGGAAGCAGCAGCAGTGGCAGAGAAGCAGCACCAGAGAGCCGAGAGAGCGAAGACAGCAGGGCGCTAGGAGGCCTGCCAGCCTCCTGTTTCCTCCCCATCCTCCCTCCTGCCATGTACCTGGTTGCCTCACTACAAATGATGCAGAAAGATTAATAAAAGCCTGAAAAAGCCCCTGAGGGCTCCAGGATTCCTCCTATACCTGTCTGCCCGAATCATAGAGAACCTGCTCCATGCGCTCCTACCCCTGCACCTGCACACATATTTTTCTCTATTTTTATGGGACGCTGTCTAGTTTTAATTCAAACCAATCTTCGGTACAGCTATTGTGCCATTTGGGTGGGGTTAAGTCCTAGTTAGGAGAAAGAAGAGCTTTGTTTGAGAGGCTGGTCTAGGGTGAGAATCAGCATTTGAAGAGTTTTTAAAATCAGTGGAGGAGGAGGACTGAGTGTATGTTCTTGGTATAAATGTGGCAGATTCACAGGCAAGCATTTTAGGTTGAAAGGCCTGTGGCACAGGTGCCCAAGTAGTTGCCCATCTGTTCATAGAAGTGGGGTAGATAGCAGAAGCAACTTGGGGAGGGAAGTTACTTTATGTCCTGATGGTAGATAGGTTGGGGTCCTTTGGTATTGGATGGGGTTAAAAAAGAAAGGGGATAATAAAAATCAAAGTCAACTACTCTTTCCTGGGGCTAACCCTCAGGGGAGTGAGTAGAAGAGCTGGATGGAAACGACCCTTGAATAGGATCATCACCCTGAATTGGAAATATGACCTTCTTTCTTCTTCCTCCTTTTCAAAAAAGAAATCAATTTCAAGATAATAGGGAACTAGACACAGAAGCTAAATATCCTCTTGGAAAGAATACTGAACTTGCAAGACCTGACTCGAATCCCAACTAGCTCTTAGCTTCAGATGTGTTTATTTAAAATGGTAATACGGGTATTGTCTACTTTTTGAAAGTTCAGTCCATGCTACTTTGCTTTTATGAAGGACATCCATTTAGTTTCTGTTTCTGATACCTGAAAGGGATATTGAAAAAGAATATTTTTGCTTTTGTGGCTAAAAAATGAACATGGAAAACAGCTTTCAGCATTTGTTTTGAGGCAGTCATTATAAAGACTGCAGGAGTCCCTAGCTGTGAGAATGGCACTGTGGTGCAAGGAAGGGGCACAGAGCAGGTTCTGGATGATTCTAGCAGACGGGGTCAAGGAAGAGACCTGGAGCCCTCGGTGGCTTTTTATACTTTTATTGTCAGAGGTGACCAGGTACATGGCAGGCAGGAGTGCTTGGGGGCGGGGGCAAGAGGCTGGCAGGCCTCCTAACCCCTGGTGCATCTCACTCTCTCGGCTCCTTTGCTGCTTCTGATGCTCTTGTTCTCTGTTCCTCCCACTGCTGCTGGCAGCCTCATGACGCCGCCCTTCTATGCCTGTGTCTAAACCCAGGTGCACCCACCTGTGCATGCCCACTTAGGCATGTGTTCAGCACCGCAGGTGTCCATCATTATACCAATGACAGGAGGGCGGAAAAGCCTGAAAACTTTTCTCTGACCCTACAGGCACCAGCAAGTTCCTTCCTCAAAACATCTTTATAAAGGCTGCATATTTATCCTAACATTCCGACTTTTATTATATTTTGATGTTATATTAGATTTTAGGTGTTATTTGGTATGATTTAAAAGGTTATTTTTGAGGTCTGGAAACACTCTATATAAATCAATGGTAATTGCTTCTTTATGCAGTTCAGCTTACTAAAGATTTGATAGGCTTGCTTTACTTTCAGGTAATGGGGAAAATCTGTAATAACAATTTTTTGCTAATTCATATGACTGTTTGGAGAATCAGAGAAATAAAGAACATAACAGTGTTCTTTATAACTAAATAACTAGAACATTATCTACAAATACTAGTATTTTTCTACTCCCTGCATAGTTCTTTGTCTCTTCAACCCCTACCTCTCCTTCTCTCCTTTCTCTTCTCTCTCATAATTCCTACTCTCCCCTTCCTACTCTACAACTCATTATCATTGTTCATGGAAATGGAAAAGGCATAAAGCAAACTAATGTTTTCCTGCATCGTCTTTTTAGTCCAGGCATGTTTTATAAAACATCCGCATAAAAGATTAAGTAGTGGGCAACTTTAAGGTTAAATGACACATATAATGTATATTAATCAACTAGTGATGTTTTTCTTAAAGCATAAGTGCATTTCCATGCATTCATGCCTGTTTTGGGATATACCATTTCAAATTCAATTTCTTTATGGCTGCTAACAATTCTGACCTAATTGGTAGGTTGTATACTTGGGTAACATGGCATCAGCCCTTTGAGGCCACTCCAAATTGTGACCAGGGAGAGAATAATAATTTCCTTTTAGAAATATGCCCCTCAACTGGATTGATAACTAGTTGAGGTATTGCAGGAACTCTTTGTTGGTTCTTGTTGACTATACTGCAAACATTTATTATTCAATAAATATTTCTTTGATACTACTGAAACATACTGAATAGATTTCCGTGCATGAAGTTGAGCAGGGCTGAGAGTTTATATCAAAACAGCTGATTGGCTATTTCATTATTTTTCATATAAAAAGAGTAGCTAGTCTTTTGTGCCTTGGTTATACTCAAGTGGCTGGTTTCCTATCATTGCTGTAACAAATTATCACAAACTTCAAAAACACAACTTAATGTCTTGCATTTTTATGGGTGTCATTAGCTAAGATCAAGGTATTGAATGACTGTTTCTTGAGGCTCTTTTTTTGGGGGGATAGGTTTCCTTGTCTTTTTCAGCTTCTAGAGGCCACCCCCCATGGCACTCTTTCCCCATCTTTTAAGTCAGCAACATTGTATCTGTTCTCTCATTGTCATCAGAGTCTCTCCCATTGGGAATGTTTCCCTGCTTTTAAGGAATTGTGATTAGATTAATACAGGCTAAGGTTCCCAGGATTGGAGTGTGGACATCTTTGGAGGACCATTATTCTAGCTGTCACATCTATACTTAGCTGTTGGAAATAACTAGAGGGTTTTTCTTTTACAAAAATTCCCACCAGATTCTCATTCATCACAATTTCAGTTTTCTAAATTAATTATGTTCTCTCTTGTCTCAAAGTATGTTTCTCTCAGTGATCAATTCCTCATTGATTTCCCCTCTCCCTTAACCTTCTTTTGCTTTAAGCAGTCCACGGACCAGTCCCAATCCTATAAATCTACCAGATTTTTCATTATTCTAGACATCATCTTTCTTCCTCTTGCTTGCTTGCTATATATCCTCTTGTTTGCTACCTTTTTTTGTAACACATACACTATATGCCTTGTCAATGCATATCCCTCTAGAATCAAGTTTTGTGTCTTTCCCAGAAATAGGCAAAAAGAGACAGTGGTTGATTAATTTCAACCCTCTTCTTCACTATTTTTTTATTGTAAGTGATATAATTGTATGTGTAAGTGACATGACTTCATCAGAAAACTATCTGCCAAATGACTGCATTTTTGCCCTTTGGTGAAGGGCTAAATGTAAGAGAGCATTTAGTTCATGTCACCTCTCATTAATTTGATTTGTATTTCTAGTTGTGATTATAGTTTTTAATTGTTTGTAAAGTTACCATCATGTTCTAGAGGATTTTTTTTCTCATAATCTTTAAAGTTTTGTTGAAAAAGAAAAATCTCAATGACCTGAGTTACATTATATAATAAATTCAGGCAATGAATAATACACCTGCCCTAGTTTAAATGTTAGGTTGACATTTTTGGAGGAGAAATTTTTCTAGCATCGCAAATGTATCTTTAAAAATGTTCCATAAAATGTGATTTTCAGTATATACTAGAAACCAATGGCAAGATTTTTTTCTATCTAGACAGTTATAAAGTATATTTTTCTACTAGACAAATTAAAAAATTCTGAAAAAAAACAAAACAAACAAAAAAACAACAAAGACACATACCTATTACAGCAACTATTTAAGAAAGGTTTCAATCATTCATAGCTAACCCCAAATATATATTATTTGCAGGCATTGAATTTGCAGAGATTATACAGAGAGATGGTAGAATTTTTAAAACTCAGTAATGAGTTAACATATATAAAAGTTATTGTATAATACTGTGCCAGTTATCTTCTTTTAAATTTTATATGATTGGTCCTCTCTCTAGCATTCCCTTTCTCCCAAATAAGGATAATGTAGTAACAAACCAGAGGTCACTCAAATGCGGTAATGGTTTTGAAAATAAAGATATGTTTTAATAATATATAGCTTTGTTAGAGCCAAGCTAAATTAATGTAGGAAATGTAGGCTATGTTTGAAAATATCAGATAAGGCAAGTTAAAACAAAATCTCATTTGATGTTAATTAAAATAAAACCAGAAAATTCTCAAAGTATACAATATTTACTAGAGGTAGCAATGGGTTACCAGGAACTCTTAAAAATGAGTATATGTAAGAATCATGTAAGGAGCTTAATAAATATGAGGATTTCTGGACTCATTTCAGAGACTGATTTTTTGCCCTGGAGAATAGGCTTAGAAACTCCATTCTAGTGATTCAGATGTCAGAGTTTTTTTATTATTTTATTTTAATAATTTATTTTTATGATTTACATCATAGTGTATTCCCCATAAAATTCCCAAACCAGTTCACCCTTGAACCTTCACTATAGTCCCCTGTTTTGATACCTTTTCTTCCCCTTCCCTCACAGAATATCTCTTATTTATGGTTGCCTGCTAGTTGTTAGGAGGTGTTGTTGTTGTTGTTATTTTTTATTGTTTTTTTCCCCCAATCCCTTGTTTGGTTTCCTATATATATTCCTCCTAAAACTGAACCCATTAGATATTTTTCTCTTTCCTTCTGGCTTATTTCACTAAGCATAATCCCTTCTAGCTCCATCCATGCTGCTGTGAATGGGATGAGTTTATTTTTTTTGATTGCTGAATAGTATTTTATTGTGTATATACATCACATCTTCTTGATCCAGTCATCTATTTTTGGGCATTTGGGTTGTTTCCAAGTATTACCTATTGTAAATAGCGCTGCAATAAACATAGGGGTGCAGGTGTCCTTTTGGATTAATGTTTTTGTGTCCTTTGGTTAGATTCCTAGGAGTGGAATTGCTTGGTCATATGGTAGCTCTACATAAGTTTCCATAGTGGTTGGACCAGTTTGCATTCCCACCAACAGTGTAGGAGAGTTACTTTTTCTAGATATCTTCACCAACATTTGTTGTTTGCTGCTTTTTTAATGTGTGCCATTCTCACTGGTGTAAGGTGGTATCTCATTGTGGTTTTGATTTTCATTTCCATGACTATAAGTGATGCTGAGTATTTTTTCATATACCTGTTGACCATTTGCATTTCCTTTTTAGAGAAGTGTCATTTTAGCTATTCTGCTCAATTTTTGACTAGATTGCTTACTTTTTTGTTTTGTTTTGTTTTTAGTCACATGAGTTCTTTGTAGATCTTTGTGGTCAATCCCTTATAAGTTGTATGGAGTGCAAAAATTTTCTGCCAGTCATTAGGGTATCTCTTAGTTTTGGTTTTTGTCTCTTTTGCTATACAGATGTTCTTTAACTTGATGTAGTCCAAACTGTTTATTTATTCGTTCACTTTCTTTGCTCTGGGTGATGTATCTTTAAAGATGTTACTGAGATGTATGCTGTGTAGTGTTTTGCCAATTTTTTTTCTATATATTTATGTTTCAGGTCTTATATTCAGGTCATTTATCCATTTTGAGTTGGTTTTTGTGCATGGTGTGAGGTAGTGGTCTAGTGTACCCTTTGAAACACTAGGCTAGGTAAAGTTAGGGAAATGGGCAAAGGATCCACAGTGTTCAGAGAAAGAGAGATGGCTTAGAGAAGGAACACATTACTGGAACCAAGTGGGATCAGGCTGATCACGAATAAAATTGAGAAGATACATAAAACTGGCAGTTCAAGTAGGAACCTTTACTACTCTCCCCCTGGGACAAAGTTTCTCCAGCTTGCATAAAGAGTTCAGCACACACAGTTTCAAGACAATTCCCTAGCTATTTCTTCGTGCCTGCAAAAAAAGATATTGCAGAAACCTCACTGGTATTCAGAACCGGAAAAACTACAGGAACTAGTTTTCTAGAACTCTTCACAGGGAGAAGACCTGTCCTATCTGCTCTGTCTTTGCCCTAAACATCTAAACCTGAAACAGCCAAGTTTTCTCCGAGTCCACTGAGTGGTATTCCCAGGTCTAAAATTATTTTCATTTTAATTATTTTGCAAAAAAACGAGAGGGTTTTCATTCTGTAAGTAGAGGTTAAGTTAGAGTTAACCCTTTCCTTAGACTCTCAGCACAATGTTCACTGATCTCTCATCAGGGATGGAGAAGGGTATGGACTCTCTCATGCTTTGCTGCGGCTGAGGCAGAGAGGGAGAGAGTGCAGCAGGTGGAGGCTTGATAGGCAGGCAGAGACAGGGCTTCAAAGGGCTCCTAGTTCCCCAGGCTGGGCCTGTTTGCTTTCAGAGGGGCAGTCGTTGGCAGAAGCTGTACGCGGAGGCTTCTCAGGCAGCTCAGCTTCTCTTCTTTCTAATTTTGTTTGTTTAGGTTTTTAACACAACTGACTTCTTAGAAGACCCTTCCTTCCCAGGGAATTCACTAATCAAGGTACTACTCCATTTATTTCCATAAACAAAGCCTAATGAAAGCATAGTTCATTCATTAACTAAGAAATGTGATCATTTCCATTGTTGTATTTGAGTGCTTCAAAGCACCATTGTTGTTCACATCAATTGATGCAGGTAACTGGGAAATGTGAGTAAGACAGGACTAAAATATATCCCAGTTGATTTTACAAGATTAAAAAAATACCCAAACCTGAGATATCTAAACTCATGTTGTCTTAAGCATGTTAAGAGCTTGTTTCATAGGAAAGAATAATCACAGTAGAAGGAGAAAACAGTCACATCTTTTAAGAATGAAGTAATTTTATTCCATGGAACTCATTGGAGCTTGGAAAATTTCAAGCATCCTCTTCCTGTGTTGTGCAATATACTGGGAAGAAATAGCTTCTCCCGACATGTTCACTACCATGTTAAAGTCTAGCTAGGAGATACAGAAAACAACTCTTGATTTTTTTTTTAGTAAAAATCAAGTTTTTTAATCAAGATTAGTAAAATGTTTTTATGGTCTAAGTAAATATAGCTATTGAATTTCAAAAATGACTATTAGATCTAATTAATTGCCTGTCTATTGTCTTCATGCTTAATTTAAAGGGCTGTTGTAGGGTCAGAGAGTGGTTTTCAGGTTCTTCTGCCCACCCGTCATTGGTATAATGATGGAAACCTGCAATGCTGCACACATGCCTAGGTGGGCATGTGCAGGTGGGTGCACCTAGGCTAATGCACAAGGTATATAAGGCTAGTGTCACAGGGATGCCACGTGGTGGCGGTGGCAATGTGGAAGGAGAAGGCAAAGTGTTGTGATGGAGTACGATGGACAGTATGAAGGCAGCTAAAACAAAGAGACCGATTGAACCAATCATGAACCTACCCAGTCTGAGATGGTTGCAAGACAGCTGTCCATTGGTTATTTGGCAATCATTGCTTCTAAATAACAAACTGTACACATTTCAAGGCTAATTAAGACAAAAATTTTATGAGGTTTTAAAAATAACAGAAAGTGGGCCTTCCTGTTGGTGCAGAGGGTTGAGAACCACACTGTGGGGCTTCCACAGCCGCTGCAGTACAGGTTCCATCCTGGCCAGGAGGGAACCCACATGGCACAGCAGACCTCTCCTGCCTTGCTGCAGCGGCAGGAAAGGGCGGCACAGGAGCAGGTTTTCCATGATTCGGGCAGACGGGTCAGGGAAGGGAGTCCTGGAGCCCTCGGTGACTTTTACGCTTTTTATTGTCTCTACATCAGAGGTGGCATCAGGTACATGGCAGGCATGGGTGCTGGGGGGCTGGGACTGGAGGCTGGCCGGCCTCCTGACCCCTGGCTCATCTCACCCTCTTGGCTGCTGTTTCTCTCTCTCTCTCTCTCTGATGCTCTCACTTTCACTGCTGCTCCTTGGTCTTGCTGCTCGTGTTGGTTAGTACTGTTGGTCCTGGCATCCTCATGACACCTCCCATTTAAGCCCGTGTCAAACTCAGGTGCGCTCACTTGCGCATGCGCACCCTGGAATGCTCGCAGCACTGCAGGTGTCCATCAACACAGTGGTGGGAGGGTGGAAAGGCCTGATTTCTCTAACTCTACACTTGCCCACTGCTCCCCTCAGCAGTGTGTTTCAGTTGATCTGCCTGTTCTGCTTTCCATTCTGTCTCTGGTCAATCTTCTCACCCCATGTCTCCGGACTGTACCCCAGCTCTTGTATGCTTTAATAAATAAAATATTGAAAAAAATAACAGGAGGCACCTGAATTAAATGGAGATGGTTGAAGCGATAATTAAGTAGTCTTTTGCATAAACGTAAAATTGATTTATTTCTCACACATTTCACCGGTCCCAACTAATTATTTCAATATATTTTATTGAAATATACTTCACCTGCCACAAAATTTACTATTTTCACTGTGTAAAATTCAGTGGTTTTGATATTTCACAAAGTTGTAAAACCTCACAGCTACCTAACTCCAGAATATGATATCACAGCAAAAGGAAACCCTGGCCCATCACCAGACACTCCTCATTCCTTCTTCCTCAGCACCCTCCTGGCAACTCTCAATCTTTCTGTCAGTCTGGGTTTGCTTTTTTAGTTTTCATATAAATGGAATTGCATATGTGGCTAGCTTCTTTCACTTTGCATAATGGTTTCTAGATTCATCCGTGTTTTAGCATTGTAGGGTCAGAGAAATCAGGTCTTTCCACCCTCCCACCACTGTGATGATGGACACCTGCGGTGCTGCGAGCATTCCAGGGTGGGCATGTGCAAGCGGGTGCACCTGAGTTTGACATGGGTTTAAATGGGCGGCGTCATGAGGACAACAGGCCCAACAGTACTAACAAGCAGCAGCAGTAGAAAGCAGCTGAGAGGGTGAGATGCGCCGGGGGCTGGGAGGCCTGCCAGCCCCCCAGCACCCCTGCCTGCCATGTACCTGGCCACCTCTACTTATAAAAGCATGAAAAGCCACCGAGGGCTCCAAGACTCCCTTTCCTTGACCCGTCTGCTAAGAACCATACTGAACCTACCCAGTGTGCCTCCTTTCCTGCCGCTACAAGCATGTGTCAGTATTTCACTCTTTTTTAGTGCAGAATAATATTCCACTATATGGATATACCATGTTCTGCTTATCTATTTTTCAGTTAATGGGAACTCTGGATGTTTCTGCTTGGAACTATTATGAATAATGCTGCTATGAACATTTGCATAAAGATCTTGTGTGGACAAATGTTTTCAAGTCTCCTGATTATATGCTTAGGTGTAGTGTTGGCTCATATTCTGTTTTAAATTTTTCAGGACTTGTGAAACTGTTTTCCAAAGTGGTTTCACCATTTTGTATCTCCACCAACAGTATATGAGGGTTTTAATTTCTCCATATCAATTGTCAACACTTGTTATTGTCCATCTTCTTGAGTAGAGCCTTTTAAATGAACACTGAGGAAATTCACACTCTAGTCTTCGAGGTCAAACTCCTGTTATTTTTTTTTTTCCTGATAGGTCCTTAGTATCCACAAGCAAAATTAATGTCCCTTTCTCCATGTTTTATGAGCAGCCATTATACAGGCAACATGGTGATTCATTTATGTTTCCATCTACCCGGGTGGAAGATGATCTCACAGGAGGGAACTGTCTTCATTTTCATAGCCACAGTTCCTTGCACAAAGCAGGTACTCAATGAAGAGTCATTGCATCAGACTAATTTTGTCACTCATTATGCCTTCTCACCCTCCCGTGTATGTGCATCAGTTTGTTTTTGTCCCTCTTTAGAAGTGACCACAAGATGAAAACTTTTTCAGATTTTAACCCATAAGTGTGTGAAGTGCCTGGGGTTTTCCTCAGTTTCCACCTTGTAATGTAAACATCATACTTTATTTGTATTCCTGACAATGTAATCTTGTATTTTGCAGGTAAGATAACTTCATCTTGCCATATTAAAAAGATAAATTTCAGTTTTAATTTTGTCATTTGCCCTACCTGCTCTATTAACCAGCCTGATGTCAGCTGTGTGTGCAAGAATAATATGAAATGTGTGCATTTATCTTTTTTTAAAGATTTATTTTACTTATTCATACAAGAACTTGGGTGTAGGTCAGAGGTGCAGGGGTAGGGGTGAGAGGATTCCCAGAGACAGAGCAGGGAGCAGAAAAAGCAAATCTACTGAAATACACTGCTGAGAGGAGCAGTGGGTGAAACAGGCAAGGTCTGCTGCGCCATGTGGGTCCCCTCCCTGGCCTGGTATTGAACTCAGTCTGCAGTGGCTGGTGATAGTTTGATAGGTTGAGTCTTTACCCCTATATCACCAGGGGAAGGCCCGCATTTTTAAATGTAATAGTGTATTTAGTGCCAAAGAAAAGGGACTTCACACCTTTAACTTAGCAGGAAACTGGGAAATTTTTGCTCTTTTCATTTAAGATGCTAAAATAACACATTCCTCACCTTCTCATCAGCCACCAAGTATTCCACATGCATATCAAGATAATTCTGGAAAAATATGTCATGACTTATTATGTATCCTCTACCTGATATGTTTCTCTGATTAGACAGACCCACTTAAATATCCCTCCTCTGCCTCAGCATTTGACCTTCATCATTACAGAGCTTGCCTCACCCCATGCAAGATCTCACGTATTTGTCTCTTTCCCATATTAGCCTGCTGTCTCTGTTTATTCAATATTTCAATCACTTAGCATATTGCCTGGCTCAATTTCCATTTGAGCCAAATCTACTTTAGATCAGTTTTATAATGTGTAAAAAGTACTATTTTCTTTTGTGCTGTTCCACACTAGATCAGTGCCTGGAAGGAGGGGCTATACTAGATCTCAAAGTAGTAAGAGATTCTGTGTTAAGGAGAGTTATGGCAGTGAGCAGATCAAATTATTTCTTTGATAGGAATGTTTAACTTTACTATAAACTAATCAAATAATGGCTTATATCCAACAAAATTTAAAACTGCTTAAAATGGAATATAATCTTTTTTTAAAAAAAGATGTATTTGTTTTTGCATACAAGAACTGGAGGCCAGAGTGGCAGGAGGTAAGAGGATTCACCAGAGACAGAGTGGGGAGCAGAACAGTCTGATTGTCTGAAATACACTGCTGTGGGGAGCGGTGGGCGGTGCAGGAGAGGTTTGCTGCACCATGTGGGTCCCCTCCCTGGCCGGGGAGCAAACTTGTACTGCTCTGCTGAGGATGCTTCATAGTGTGGTGCTTAACCCGCTGCGCCACCAGGGAGGCCCTGGAGTATAATCATTATCAATAAACAAAATGTGATTTCGAATTTAATCATTTGAAGGTTTATTTATTTGCTGCCTTGAATTTTACATATAGCTGTAGGATGTAATGCTGAATCAGTTGGAGCATCTTGGGCACAATTCAAGGAATTGTAATCCTACAGCATTAAGGGATCTCATTAGAAGCCACTCATACCCAAAGGAGGTCCCTCAGCAGGACGTCTAAGGCGAGTGTTATGGTGAGAACTCAGTGTAATTTGGTTTTTTAAAATTTCCACTCTGCCAGACATCCCCGTGAAATAAATATTCCTAATTAGCACAGAATTTGTTCCTTCATACAGAACACTGCAGTGCCATTGAAGGCTGCTTAAAATTATCTTAACTTGTCCCATTTGGCAACCTAAGCCCAAGTCTTAGGAAATGCTGAGCTGTAGTGTGCAGGAATGTGTGCAGGCTGTGCAGCTCCCTCCAGATCTGAGATAGCCTTTTTGTTGACCTTACACTGAATTCTTAAGTTTGAATATATCATCAGGAGGCAACAGTCAGCCACTGGCAAGAGAAATTTCTGGAACATCAAGGCAGAAAAATGCAAGAAGTCAAAAACTACCCAAACTGAAGATTTTAGATATGGTTTACTTCTTAACATACATTCACTTAAGCAGTTCTAATGACAAGTGGGTTTTCTGTTAGATGCTGAAGAGGCAAAAACTGTTCCCATCTATCCCCCCCCCCCCATTGTTTAGCTACTGGATGCCATGAAATAAAAAATGCATTTATATTTCCTGAACCCACTCAATATTTTTAATATCCTGACACCTATAGGTTCTGTCAAAAAGTCAATACCAGGAAGGATTTATTAATAATCCTTATTTTCTCAATCAGAGCAGCAATTGAATCACATGTATATGACGTGGAGTCTGGTATCGTTCATGACAAATTTACAGTTGAAAAAAAGCCTACTTCAATAAGAATGAATTCCATTTCCTTATATCACCAAAAATAATTAAATAAATGATAGGAATTAAGAAAATGAGCAAACATTATGCTCTTATAAAACTCTATGGACTTGGAAAACTGTCAGGAAAATATGGAAGCAAGCCGGGGGAAATGAAACAAAGGGGGGAACAAAGAGAATCCGGGATATCAATAGATTTAGATATAATTGCTTGTGGCAAATGAGATCACAGTATGATTCATACATGCCTATCTAATCATCAGAATTCTGGTTTAATGAGGACCAAGTCACCTGACTTTAGGCCGAGAGTAAAATCCCTGGGTTATGGATAAGTAGTGCCGGCATATCAGGAATGTACTGGCCTTGGATGGATCCCCATGGATTGGCACCAAAAGATTACCAAGAAGACAGGTCGAGACTGAACAGCAAAGTTATATTTTCATAAAAATCTATAAAAGAAACTAGTAGCATGCCTCCCCACTGCTTTGGTAAGGAGCACCATCCTAGGGGTGCTCTGCTTCGCTGGAGAGTTCATTGTGAATTTGAGTGAAATGTTGACAGCTTTGGCAATTTGGGTACATTCAGTGCAGTACAGCTATCCCTCAGGCATCATCCATGCAGGTGGGACCAGCTGGTTTTGACAGTAAATGGAGGTGGTCCTCGCCAAAGGGGGCAGTGCAGTGCTTGCAGGAGCCTCCATGGAAGCCCTTGAATGCTGCAAGCTTCAGAAGCCAGTCTCAGGAAAAGGAAAACAGTGGATAGTGCTCAACAAGTATGAGAATCATGTTCTTGAACACAAGGAAGATACACTTCAGAGCTCTGAAAATTTTGGGTTGAAGGTGAATGAACTGAAAGTAACAAAACAGTTTAGTCTTGGAAGTGTGCTATTTATTAGGTAACATGTAATTTAAAAACACATATATTCATTTTTCCTTACAATGTTTGCTTTCTTTTTTGGGTTTAGTCCCCATAGACTATCCACTAACAATTTACACATGCACCATCACTATAGTCCCCTGTGCTCTTCCCATCCTTGCCTTGATCTCAGTCCCTCCCTATTTCCTACAGAATGTCTCTTATTTGTAGTTGTCTATTTTTGTTTTGTTGTTGTTATTTTTCCCCTTGATCCCCTATATTTCTCCTATAAGTGAGACCATCCAGTATTTTTCTTTTTCCTTCTGACTTATTTCACATAATCCCTTCAAGCTCCATCCATAGTTCTATGAATGGCACTAGTTTATCTTTTTGACTGCTGAATAATATTCCATTGTATGTATACATACTACACCTTCTTGATCCAGTTGTCTATTTTTCGGCATTTGGTTTGACTCCAAGTCTTACCTATTATAAATAATGCTGTGATAAACATAGGGGTGCATGTATTCCTTTGAATTAATGTTTTTGTGTCATTGGGGTTGATCTCTAGGAGTGGGATTGATGGTTTATATAGTAGCTCAATTTTTAGTATATTAAGGAAACTCCATAAAGCTTTCCGTAGAGATTGAGCCAGTTTGCATTCCCACCAGCAGTGTAGGAGGGTTCCTTTTTCTCCACATCATCGCCTACATTTGTAGTTGCTAGTTTTTTAAATATGCGCCATTGTTACTGGTGTAAGGTGGTATCTCATTGTGGTTTTAATTTGCATTTCTGTGATTTTGAGGGATGTTAAACATTTTTCATATGCCTGTTGGCCATTTGTATTTCCTCTTTGGATAAGTGTCTTTTAAGTTCTTCTGCCCATTTTTTGATTGGCTTGCTTATTTTTCTTGAGTCATGTGAGTTTTTTGTAGAACTTTGTGATTACTCCTTTATCAATTGCATTGAGTGCAAAAATCTTTTCCCAGTCAGTGGGGTGTTTCTTTATTTGGGGTAATGTCTCTTTTGCTCTATAGAAGCTCCTTAATTTGATGTAGTCCCAGTGGGTAATATGTAATTTATCATTCATATAGGAATACTTTTGAGAAGGGTGTGCTCCTAATAATTGTCAAATAATACTACTGTATTGGACCTACTATGAGGAACAGTCACTTTCAATTCTTCATCATGCAATATTTGCACATACTAAGCATGTGTTTTTAATAAAAAAATATATGAAATTATATGTAACTGACACTTCTACATAAAGATTGGGAGGTGAGTTACGTTTCACAAGAGTGACCTGGCAAAGATAGAAGTAGGAGGTTAGTAACCCTAGTACCCCCTCCTTTCACATTATAGTCTTAAAACTAGTTGTCACCCAGTGGCAACCCCAAAACAACTTACCTTATTCAGTCTGGTCATCCTATCCAGTAGCTGAGATATGCCCCACTTTACATATTTGATTTTACTCTCTGCCTTGTCTTCTTCCTAGGATAATAGACTTTCCAGGCCCAAAGGGACATTTTTATCTTAAAAACCTGGGGATCTGGATTAGAAATACAGAGCTGCTCATCTCAGCTGGTCACATCAGTTCTTTCAATATGTTAATGGTAGAAAATTCCTTTATAAAAATCCATGAGATCAAGATCCTAATTAACTTTGCTTATAATTCATGAAGAGAATAAATAAGTTGAGGCATTGTCTTTAGTGAATTCTAACATGTAGGTTCCATTGCAATGTGTATTCGTTTTCATTTTAAGCTCTTTTCAAAGGGTTTTATAATTTTTAAAAAGTTTTGGTATTGGAAATTGAACTCTTCTTCTCACCAAAGCATGCACACAGACAGAACTACGTTTCTGCTATCACCCAGCCTGCTTCCCTGAGCATGAGATTCAACGACTTTTCCAGTGCTCACAGAGGTACAAATAAAACTCAAGTTGAAACTGTACATGTGAGCAAATGGGCTGCTATTCCAATGAGTATAAATATAACGACTTTACAAAAGTTGAGAAGTAACCAGAAATGGCAAAAGTTAAGGTCCAACCTAGGAGATAGCTGACTATATTTAAGATATCTGCCAAATTTATCTTTCTAAAAATTATTTTTATTATGAGGGTACAGATTTTCACCTTTTGTTCCCAAGAGTATGTCCATGGATTAAAATAGTGCCAGGCGTGTTGAAGTTCAAAAATAAATAGTTGTTAAAAGAATATTTAATCTTTAAAACAGACATACTAATAATAGTAAATGTAGAATTGATATTCAGCTGACTTCCATTCTGATATATAATTTTAATGTCAGTCTTGTAAGGATTATATATCTACATACAGCACTTACAGTATAACTTGACACATAGCAAGTGGTCTATACATGTTACTGCCATCAGTTATCAATAGAAGACAGCAGGGTTGATACCTAGGAATATTGGGAATGATACAGAAGTCCAGTAGGGGGCGCCCCTGAGTCTGAGAAGCTAAACATTGGTGGGTCCTGAGTTCCATTTGTTTGTAGAAAGGCTGCTGTGGTCCTTGGTTCTTGGGCACAGGCTTGAAATTGACTGCCAGGATAAGGGTTTGGGGTGGTGGTGGTGAGGTTGGTAGTGTGAGCTCTGAGGAAACTTGTGACAACAGAATTAAGAGCAAGAATGGGAGCTAAAGTCAACACCCCACCCCACCTACCCTTCCCCCAATTCTAAACTTTTACAGTTCAAATATTAGTTTGCTTTTGTTTTGACTTAATAATACCTTGTACTTTCAGGTATCTAGTCTCTGCTAAAAGTGCAAATACCTGTGGTGAGTGGTCATAAATTAACCTATCATTAATAGATGACATTTATATCATATTCTTAGGGACACTATTCTCCTGACTAGGGGCTAGGGGGTGAGAGGATGGCAAATTTCTGAGAATGGGTCACTGGTCATCAAAGGTTAGGTAAGTTTGATAATGGGGCAGGAAAATCACTGGATAGCTGGATAGTGCCCAAGAAGGGGTAATCTCATCCTGTCAGGGAGGAGTACTAAAAATGGGTGACTCTGAGTGGGAAATATATTGAAGGGTGGATGGAGCAGAATGTGAACAAAGCAAGAAGGAACTCTTAACAAAATATCTATTGTCTACCTTGGAATATATCCTGTTACAAAGATGAGCAGTTCCACCTTATTCTCAGAAGGTTTTTATAAATTTAATTGCTTTGTTCCTTTGCCTCTTAATAGAAGTTTTATCAATTCAGGATAAAGTTCATGGTATTCTGATTAGCATACAAGTATGCTAGAATCAGGCCAGTTGTAGAAGGTTAAGATGGTTTAGACTTTAGACATTCTTATACTTCACACTTGCATAATACAACGGATTCATATATATATATAAAATCTATCTGGTCACAATAAACTTGTTGCTATATAATATTAGATATAAATATATATCCATATAATATATCATACTGGGTATATATTATGTCTATATTATATAATATAGATCTATAGTATTAACTCTATTTAATGCATGAAGAAATTAAGGCACAAGAATTAAGAAGCAAGGACAGTGGTTGAAGCTCCTGGGATGGGGATTCAAACCATGGTTTTGTGACTTCAGATCCAGAAATTTTTTAAAACCATTTTTGACTGCCTCCCAACCACAAATTAATTGGTAGCATCTGACAAACTAAAAAACAAAATTATTTTGAGCACTTATTTCTTTTTGCTGTAATAGAAAAACTTCTGGGTTCTATCCGTTTGTTCCCTATTCAATATACTAATTGAAAATATACTAATAGAACTTTAGTTCTATTCTATAAACCAGCAGATCTAGAGGCTATACATGATAATACATCATGGACACGGGAAAAAAATATAAGGACTTTTAGTTTTGTAATTTTGAGATGTATTTCAATGAACTTAACATGTCACGACCATATACTTGATACCTAAATACACACATAGAAATATATGTGTATAATTGCTAATATGGATTGGCATACTTTTTCTTTTAAAACATAGACTTGCAGTTTCAGAAAAAAAAATTACTCACTGGCAACCACTTCCCCTAAAGTGTCTGCACTGTTTTTTAGCTAAAAGCACATGCTTCCTTTTGTTTCACCTTATGCTTAGTGCAGCAGCTTGGCAAAAGGCTGCTGAACCCAGAATAACAGAAGCTTTGAGTGAGAAGGGCCTGGAGGGATCCGTTCAACTAACCCCTTCATTTGACAGAGGAAGAAACTGAGGCTTACAGGGTTTAAGGGATTTGCCCAAGCTGACAAGTTAAGGTTGAGCCCAACAATATGGGAAACGGATTGAAAAATCCAGTTAATGCTTAGCTAGCCATGGTAATGTGTCACGGGGATGGCTTGCAAAAATTAAATCCGTTAATAATCCCCAAACCTTATTTTAGCCAGAAGTTTTAAATGCCTCACCTATCAAACCTTTTGCTAAAGATGATAATGCAAATGGCTTTGTTTCTCTGGTGCCCAGGAATGTCTACATTAAGCAAAAGTGTCACACTTACATTAGTCACTGGATGTCTAGTAATATTACAAAATACAAATATGGGGAATGAACAAATGTATATATAGTTCAATTGGCAAAAATTATTGTATTGAAATAAATATATACCCATCCCTGAATCTTGTAAAGAATGGAACCAAAATATAGTATTTTCCAATAGGTCAAAATCATGAATATATTGAATATTGAAACGCTGTAACTCTGTTTTTAAAGGGACTATCATCTCTTTGTGAAATCTCTTGAGATCCTTTTAAGACCAGACTGATGCTGGACTATCATGATATGCTAAATTCCAGTATACATGTGCTTCTCTTTCTGGACTCACAATGCTCTTCCACTAATCTAGCCATATGTTTAATTACTAGTGCCTACTGGAATATTAAGGCAGATAGGACCAGTCTTCCTTTATTATTTTTTAATTTTATAAAAATGTCTAGGATATTATTGAATAGCATACTTTTCCTCATGAAGTTTAGAACTGATTTGGCTATTCAAAAACAAATGAAAACAAATCACCTGAAAGTTACCATCACTAACAGTTTACTAGTAACTTTCTTAGGAAACTCATGAAATAAATAGATTGATTTAGAGAGAATTGGCTCTCTTACATGTGGATCACTTTTTCCCAAGATAGGATTTTTATATTTTTTTCAGTATATATAGTATATATCTCTTCATTTATTCAGTCATTTTGTGTCCCCTTGGCAAAAGGATTTTTTCCATTCTACTATATTTTATAACTGGTTGCACAATATATGTACTAAAGCTGTTGACTTTTTCTTATCAGCCAGGTAATATGTAATTTTACTACATTTTCTTGTTGTTTATAATATTTTTTTTAGTTACTTTTCTTGGGATTTTCTACATGGACATCCATCTCATTTAAATCATTAAATCATTATTAATCATTTAAATCACTAATGATTATTTTGTTTCCTTTCCAATTTTTATGTTTTCTTATTTTGTTATCCTGTATCAAATACTAGTTCAAGAACAATTATTTAACTATACATCAATTATTATTTAGAATTTTTTCCCATTGTGATAATGCTGCAGAGAACATTTGCACAGGGAGTAGTTTTAGTCATTTTCTTTTAAAAAAAAAGATTTATTTATTTATGTGTTTAAGAAGTGGGGTATAGGACAGAGTTGTGGGGAGGTGAGAGGATTCAATACAAGAGATGAGTGAGGATCAGACCAGATGGACTGGCTGAAATACACTGCTGAGGGGAGCAGTGGGCAAGACATTTAGGTTACCTCCCTGGCCTGGGATCGAACTAGTGCTGCAGTGGCTGTGAATAGCTTCATAGTGCTGTGTCTTTAACCTCTGTGTAGTGGCAGGAAAGTTGGGCACAGGAGCAAGGTTCGGGATGGTTCTGGGCAGACGGATCAAGGAAGGGAGTCTTGGAGCCCTCGGTGGCTTTTATGCTTTATTTAGTAGAGGTGGCCAGGTACATGGCAGGCAGGGGTGCCAGGGGGCCGGGAGGCTGGTAGGCCTCCCAGCCCCCCATGCATCTCACCCTCTCAGCTGCTTTCTACTGCTGCTGGTGTTGGTGCTCTTGCTGCTGCTTGTCAGTACTGTCGGTCCTGTTGTTCCTCATGATGCCGCCCATTTAAGCCTGTGTTCCAACTCAGGTGTGCCCACTTGCACATGCCCACCCTGGAATGCTCGCAGCACCGCAGGTGTCCATCATCACAGTGGTGGGCAGGTGGAAATACCTGATCATTCTCTGACCCTACACTCTGCACCACCAGTTACAGTCATTTTCTTAGGGTTTATTCCTACAAATATAATTTGTTGGGTCAAAGGTGCAATAATATTAAAAAATTGAATCATTTTATCATGCAACATTTCCAAAAGTAATTTGTGAATACGATCACTTTTTTTCAACTGTCCACCATCCATCCAGTGACTCCTGTCATAGATACCTTCCTCCCAACCCTTCTTCCATGTACCTTCCTCCTGCTGCTCTTTCAGGACATCCTGGGGAAATTCCAGGGCAAGTTTCCCCAAATCAAATAAAAATCAAACATAGCATCATGAAATTCCTATTTTAAATAATTACTACTTAATCAATTTGGCAATTAAGTTTAAATGATTTGGGGATTATTTGCTCACTTTACCTGAAAATTATCCTAGATTTCTCCTTTCCTTCATTCCTCATATTCTGAAAGACACTAAGTTCAGTAGATGTCACCTAAACTTCTCCCCATCTGTTCTTTATTCTCCTGTCCCACTGTAGTTCAGAGTCATCCTCTTTCATCTGGACCACTGTGACACCATGTAAAGGATCTCACAAGCTCGGCAGTGTCCTTTTTCCACTCTTCCTCAAACTTCTTCAATGTCAGGAAAGCTTGGGATGGCCACTATCTATCTGGCCATTTTCTTGTTTTACCCTCCCCACTTAACGTATTACCTTCTAGCTTTACCAGACTATTTGCAGTTCCCTGACAACCTGTAATTTTAGCCTCTGTGCTCTTGCACATGCTGTTCCAACTGCAAGAATGCCCTCAACCCCATTTACCCAGAAAAATCTCTTGTCCTTTCACATCCTGTTAGTTCTAATTCTGGGGACTCCTTTCTAATGAGATATTTCCCATTGACACCCCACCCTAAACTTGTAACAGGAAGGACTATCCTTTGATGGAGTTTGGCAATATTTCTTGAGGCTACGGTTGTGCCATTACCAGGGTTCTTATATAAGTGGAATAAAGGTTGCTTACAATTAGCAGGAACTGGCTCCCCCACCCCCACTTCACCCTTTTGGTGAATTATATTTGTTTCACATGACTTCAAGGTTACTCAATACAAATCTATTTCTACCATCGGAATAAACACAAAAATTGACATTGCAGAAAGGGCCTCCAGTGTGAGCTGGGGAGGGATGCTTAAAAGGTAAGTCAGCTCTGCCGCCTCCCTGCTTTCTCATGCCTCAGGGCGCTTGCCTTGCTGACTGTTAATGATCGATCACCTTAGGCCCTGAAGCACAATGATGAGAGACCTCCAGTGACTGTTGGAACTTCAGACAAGGCTTTTGGTCACCCTCCCCCCCCCCTTTTTTTTTTTTTTTTGGTGGGGGGAGNCACCCTCCCCCCCCCCTTTTTTTTTTTTTTTTGGTGGGGAGAGATTCAGAAATTCCGTGAGCTAGTTTGATAAGAAGGTAAAATCTTAGAGCTGGAAAGGGGGTGCAGTCAGTGAGTCATCTAATCCAGCTCTTTGCTTCCAGAAAGACCCGAGGAACTAACCAGTTCCTCCTGTTTCTAAAGGTCTGTGGAACTGAAAAATCCTTTGTTCATCCAATTCAGCACTTGTCAACCCTCACCAGCAAGGAATTCCTGGGTCTCACTTCCTCTCCTGCCTGTAGCTCATCTCTACACCTCTAGCTTTGCTTCCAGCCTCTGTGGTGACTGGTTAAATATTTCTCATTTACTGAGACCTTGCTAGGAAGCAAGAATCTTCCCTGAACTGCACAAGATACATGCTTCTTATTTATATCAGACTAGACTTCTCTGATTTGTTTTGCAAAAGTAGGTGAGGTGGTAGGAGGGGTGCAGGGGGTGGCAAAAACTGCCCATATAAATGCATCATAAAATTCATTTGAGGAAACAAAAAAGGTGTTTCCATCCCACAACTGGGGGATGATTTTTGCTTTGTACAGCACAGCTGCCCGCATGCAAATTGTCCCAAAGCAGGCCCATTCATTCCAAATTCCACCACAAGTACCTGTTAATGTCTAGTGAGATGTTCAAAGCAAGTTAACCATCTACTAGTTAGAGGGGTACCCTTTTTTGTAGATTCATTGAGAAACACGGACAAAAGTGCTAACATATGTTTCTGTTGCTAGGCCTTAGTCTTATCACAGTTTGAAACTGTAGAAAATCAATTACGTGCTCCCTTTCCTGGCACAAAAGCATTTCTTCATTCTTTTGGGATAGTGAACACTTTGCTACATCTACCACTAACAGCCTGTTAGGATTCTCTGCTAAATGAATGTAGTACACATAAACCAAACAGAAGGCCAGTGGAATGCTAAACATCCCCCCTCTCTCCTCTGTTGTGGCCTCTCTGCAGCTTGAGACCTTTCTGCCTTGCTGCTGCAACATCTGGACAGCATTCGGGGCTGTTTCTCAAGGACACAAGCGTGCACCTCCGGTGAATTTCAACTTTCAACATCTCTCTGGCTCTAATCTATATTTAATGTTTCATGACTGGTAGTCAAAGAAGCTTCAGCTAAATATCAGGTTGGAATGAAAATGATCCTTGGGAGAACATTTGCTTCCAGCCTGCGCCAGCAAAGTGTCTGTGACAGAGGCTTTCCCCAGAGATTTGTTGCCCATTCTCTTGCAGTAATAATAATTACGCCTTGTGATTGCTGTGCCCACATAATCAAAGATCGCTTCATCAAATGTGATCCCGAGGGGAAGCTGCCTCTGCTCCTAACTGGATGTCAGTCACAGAGAGCAGCACCCCTAGGGATCCCCAATCTTTCCCTTGCCCTTTTCAGTACTGTGTTGTTAGCATTGTGTTTCTTCATATTCTTCTCAATGCAAATGATGTGTAAATCATGCCCTCCAGAAGGCACATGTGGTGAGGGGGAGAGGGTGGGAGGGAGGTGGGGCTGGTGTATTCTTCTCCCCCAGCCTCCCTCCCCAACCTACCACAGGGATTTCTCACATGGAACATAATTACATCTGTGCCATATGGGCTCATTTATATTCTATTACAGGTTAAGCTAATACGACTTAGATATACGCTAAAAATACCTCAAAGTATTCTAGAGCTGTCAAAACACTTGTCATTTCTTGCTCACCCTTTTGGTTGCTAGTGTTTTTATTTTTGTTGGGACATTCAGAGCTAAAAAAGCAACTGGTATGCTGGTGTCCACTCTATAAATATCATTTAATTTCCTGTAGTAGTGCAATCTTTGGGCTTACAAAGAAAAGATCATTCTTTATAATCCAGGAATGGCCGTAAGACATGGGCACCGAAGCCCCTATACTTGTAGATTTTAATTTCCCAAGAGACAGAAAATACAGATTTCAAATGTGTGGTTTTGTCAGCTTTAGACTAGTCCTTGTCTTTGTTTGATGTAATTATTCATTGTGATAGAGAAACACCTGCAGCGGCTGACATACCAGAGAAACGGGCTGCTGGAGTTTAAGAATTGGTTTGGATTTCAGGAAAATCTTGTGGAGACCTTACATGTGGCATGATAATGAGTACAATCTGTAATGAGTAATGAGTTCAACAATGATTTACAAGGCCATGTTGGGTTGTTTTCATGCAATGGTTAAAGTCCATCAACTCATTAATTTCTACCATCAGTTTGGAAAATTGGTAGGTCATGCTTGTATAGACACTTAACCTAATGGTTTATGTGATTAATTTTTCATTACTACTATTGTAACATATTACTGAAATTAAAAGAAAATAGTCTTGGGGTCAGAAGAGCAAGCACAAATATTTTATTTTTCCATGCTTGAAACAACATTTCCAAGGTGTATATGTAGTGCTAAGCACAGGATCAGGCATCAGTTAAATACACATACCATCTATCTGAGAACTGAATTCACACAAAGCATACTTTTCTAGTTTGCTGATAACTGTTCTGTGGTATCTGTTGAAGGAGTAGTTAAGACTGCTTGGTTCCAATCTCAACTCTACTACTCGCTAACTTGTTATCCTGGCAAATTCCAAGAATTTCCAGTTCTCCCATCTATAAAACAAGCTTAATAACAGTAGCCCTCCCCACGGAATTGTTGAAAGTATTAAATAAGACAATGTAGAATACCAGCTGCTATGCCTGGAGCATACTAATCACTTAGCTATTATTATTGCTGTTGATTTTAGTTTTAACATAAACAGCATTTAATATAAGTATATGGCTTTTTAATTTAAAAAGTGGGTTTTTTTTTTGCCAAAAAAACACATCCGTTGCACAAACCTTCATGTAGGCTAGAGATTCTTGGTATTTTGAGACTGTACAGCCAAGTCTTATTCTATTTAGAATCAACTAAAATTTCATGAATTGGCCTGGGAAGAAAATAAAAATTCCATATTAATATACCGAAAAAAAGTTTTTCTACTTACCTCTGAAGTCTAAAATATTTGTACATTTAGGACTGTTTAGAATACAATATCTGAACTCATGCAATTGAAATAAGAAGGAATACCAGTTTATAGTGGGCAAATAGATGAGCCAGGAACTATAATTATATTTTTCTTTCAAGTCTTGATATCAAGGTATTTGAAGATTTTGAGGGCATGTGTTTATATATGTGAAGGAGATAATCCATATGAAAATAAACATGCACAAGATAACCTCACTTGGGGTCTCCATTTAAGTGTTCCTATTCAACCTCATGACCTTGAGCATTTCTGCAAAATAGGCTCTAGATTACTTTTCAGGTCTTTCCCCTTCTCTCCGGATTTATACTATTATGAAAGTCACTAGTATGAGAAGGAATACAAGTTTCCTAAATTCTTTAAACATATTTTTGAATTGAAGGTCTAATGCAAACTTGATGTAGAAATAGAAGGTTTTATTTATTTATTTTTTCACTTGCTTTGGCTTCGTAGTTAGGGAGAGTAGCACTGGCAAAATGAGATGTAGGCAACCTTTCACAGACAGATGGGCATCACTTTTGCTCCCTGGCCAGCTGCAAGCATTAGATTTTTGGATAAAGTGCCATGGAAATAGCACTGTCGTTTTAGATACTTATGACTTGTGAAATCAGAATTTGTCTCTGAGGCTGGATCAGTATGAGATTAATGCTTTTCAAAATGCAATGTGGTTTGACCCTTATCTCTTCTTGTAATGTCTTCCCTAACCTATTCCTCTGTTGTCAACATGGTGAGACTGTAGTGTTAGAGAAATCAACGCGATTAATAATCAAAAGGAGCTCTTTTTCTGTTTCCCTTAACAGGTCAGGAAAAAAATTCTTTGAGAAAAGCTGGTTGTGGGTTTACAACATAAGACAACCATTGGATTCACAAACACAAATATTTACATAGGGAAGAGAAGGGCGTGTGTGCGTGTGTGTGTGTGTGAGAGAGAGAGAGAGAGAGAGAGAGAGAGAGAGAGAGAGAGAGAGAGAATGAGAGAGAGAAAGAGAGAGAGAGATTGCTTTTACTTTAAACCACAAATTTTAAACTGGGTTCTCCTTAAATGTGCCCAACCCACATTGTACCTCATTAAGGGGCAGAGGCTTGTCCCCACCATCACCCTCACCCAATCCTCATCAGAAGTTTTGTTCTGCTTCTTAGCAGCTCTACAGAAGTAACCGAAGTTGTGGACATAGTGGCTTTCCATGCCAGATTGAGATACCTAAAGCTTTAGGAATATAGTTGCTGTTTTCCCATATTTCCTATAGAAGACATTTGTCCTAACCAGAAGGAAAGGGGATCTCATATTTGAGCATCCATTTATAGAAATTTTGGACAGAATAGCAACTTCCCAGAGCCCCAAATCATTGACAAAAAAGTAAATGAAAAAAAAAAATCCTCTGAAGATGAAAGAAAATTCAAACTTTAGCCACAAAATTGTGTTATATTTCACATAACCTACATAAACAATGATGAAGACAGTGGGAAATTTGGGAGCTCTGACTACTTTTTTTTTTTTTTTAAGTTTTGAAAAATGCTCTTAGGCAATTTAATGCACTAGAATTTCAGTGTAATGTTTATTCTCGTGTTGCTCTTGTTATTTAATTTTTCCTTTGTAGGAAATTTATATATGAGATAAAAAGAAAAAAATTGCATAGAGATAAGCCAATTTGATCTTTTGTATTAAGCATCTTATAGTCTTTCCTCTGTGCATTAAAGTATATTTTATTGCACATGAAATGTACTACATATGAAATTCATATTTTAGCATTCTTTCATCATTTCCTCATGTTTTTAGACATTTTCCTCAAATTCTACTCTGAACAACTGTATAATACTTTATCTTACAATTACACCATAACTTTATCTTTCTTTTCCATTTGGGTTTAACTTCTTGGTCATTTCAACACACAATATGCAATGTTTGGGGTTCTCAGATCCCTGATTTCCTTTTACCTAGTGGGGTTTTCCTCCCTAGGAGTGACCCTGCTAGACTATGTCAATCCCATTTGCTCATCTCTAACCAGCATCTCCTGACTCTAGACACCCCTGGCCCCACTTACTACTGGGCTATAATGCCTTAATTCCACTGTACCTCCAATTATTCTACTACCTTTCCACCATCTCTTACCTTTTTAGTCAGTTGAATTCCCTCCCTCTCAATTGCACACATCTTCTATCTCTTTGTCTTTCCACATATCTGTATATTTATTTGGGGGAAATTCCAATGTGCTTAAATCCAACTTGCTGCTTAATCTGTACCTGAGCCTGGGTAACTTATTGTGGCTAAAGAAGAACACATCCCTGATGACTAGTCTCATTTTAAATCTGTGTACACAAACTCAAGTGAACACTTAGTGCTCACCATCCATTTTCTACTTCTCTAGTCCACCTCTCCTACCACGTTGGGGGCACCACTACTGGCTTCCTGACCTTGTTTCCATCCTTGTCCTTCCCACATTCTATTCTAAGCCCAGCTGCCAGTGTGACCCTTTGAAACCTAAGTCTTACCTGGTTCCTGCTTGCTGAGACTCTCTCTGGTTCACTCAGAGTGAAAGTCAAAGTCTTACAATGGTCTGCTTGGCTGCATGTTTTCTAACTCCAGTCTCCTGTCTTAGCCTTCTCCTTCTCCTCTCCCCTGTATTCACACCTCTCCAGCAATATTATTCTCCTGGTGTTCCTCAAATACTCCAAGCAAACTCCCAACTCAGGGCCTTTGCCCTGGCTATTACTTTAGGCTGAAATGCTCTTTGACCCTATGCAAATGAACACAACTATGACTCTAAACAAAAGAACACCAGCATTGTATTCTTTCACCTAAATATTTCCACAGTGACACCCTCTCAGAGTCGCTGCAGTTGATTAGGGACTCCCTTCTGATCAAAGTCTCTCTCCACCATCCTATTTTTATACTGCAACCCAACACCCATTCTCTTGATTCCCCTTATTGTGCTTTCTCATATGTTATTACCTCTGTATCATGTGGAAAACTTCCTGTATCACGTGGGAAACTTCTAACATGTTATCTAATTTACTTGTTATTGTGTGTTTATTGTCATAAACTGAAATGAAAGCCATAACAGTTTCAGGGTCATCATTTTATTTACTGAGATTTGCTAAGTGTTGAGAAAAATGTCTGGCACATAGTAGGGATTCAACAAATATTTGTTCAAAAAACTTGAATAAGTTTATCTATTCATACAGAAAAGGCAAATTTTAAAGACATGTTTATTTTATGTTCATCAATACTTATTTTGAGAAACTTGCTTTCTAAATTCAAGTATAATTTCTAATGTTGGTTTGGAACATCTTCCTTGAACTTTCACCTTTCCATTTTTTAAATTATTTTTTAAAGATTTATTCATTTACTTATATGCATAGAAGAACTGAAGTGTAGGCCAGAGGTATGGGTGGGGGAAGAGGATTCACCAGAGATGGAGTGGGGAGCAAAATATGCAGATCTACTGAAATATACTGCTGGGGGAGCATACAGGAGAGGTCTGCTGTACCATGTGGGTTAGCTCCCTGGCTGGGAATTAAACTTCACCATAGTGGCAATAGTGCTGAGAATAACCTTTTTGCTACCAGGGAGGCCCTCACTTTTCCATTTTTGGGAAAGATTGATTTATAAAAGCTGTTTCAATGATGAATATAAGAAAACAAAATAACCAGGCACATTGATAAGCAAGGTGAAGAATTGTGATGACCATCTGGATATTTCAACCACTTGAACTCCTGCAGTGAACTCCTGTCATCCAGTGGGATATATAACTCCCAGCAGAAACACTTTAAATTGTGAATTGTAGCATAGAGAGTGGTAGGCTAGAATGGATGTAGTGGGGGGGCTGGCCATGGAAAGGAAACAGAAAATAAAGTAGAAGAAAAATAAATGTGCTAGAAACAGCATAAGGTACCTAACCTTGTAAATGACCGTGCCTGCATGTCACTTGTTGGAAATGCTTGTGCTTTTATGATGGAGAAAATAGTGATGTGCATTTTCTACACAACATGGAAAGGAGGGACCTTCACTTCAATTAGATATGAAATATTTTGTGTTAACTTACATTGAAAACTAAGCTGTAGGAAGTTTGCTTAAAGTTTTCCTGCACCCCATGTTCCAGAGTCTGAGTTCTTGCTACTTCTAATCTGTTGGGGTGGGGGGAGGGTGGGAAACTGGTTGAAAAGGGATTTAAAGAGATCCCTTTCAAGTATGAAGACATTCAAATCCAGTCAGAGAGAAAAGAGGGGTGATCACTAACTAAACATTTGCACTAGTCAAGGAATACTCAGAACAGGACTTGACCTACCCAGGGGGATTTTGTTAAGGAAAGTTGCTTCCAAAGGAGAGGAAAGCAAAATGTCGCAGAGGAAGCTTGTTACATGTGTGCACATGGGTCAATAGCCATTTAAAAATAATTTTCATCTGATCTGCTTTAATCAGAGTTTCATGTTAAGTTTTTTTTTTTTACCATTTGATTTCTAGTGTTGAGCAAGTTGCTTTATCTCTCTTCCTTAATTTTGCCATGTTTTGCTAATTTGTGGAAAATAAGGAAATTAAAAAGTATTTTAGCAAGACCCCATCCACAAGGATGCTCAGGCCACAGAAGAACAGTAGATAATTAGGACATCAAAGTACATGTTTGTCAGGAGAATGGAGAAAACTGACAGGCAAGGAAAGGGAGCTAGGCAGTCTTGGTGCAAATGGTGCTTTATTGAAAAGCCAACAGTTAAAACAAAACTAAAGGCTTGGATTTTTGCATGGGATGGAAGAGGATCTTATTTTTAATATTCTACTTTAAATAAAATTTTTATTTACTTTTCTTATTTTCTTACATTATCATAGTCGCCATAGTTCTTCCACCAAGGTATCACCTGTGATATTCGTGTCCTTCCCTGCCTATTTTGACCTCCTTTTCTCCCCCTCCCTTGCTGTGGGCCTATGGTCAGCTTGCTAGTTTCATCTTTTTCTTGACCTTTTGTTTTGCTTCTCTGTATTTTGCAGAGAAAGCATAAGTGAGATCGTCCAATATTTATCTTTTTCTTTCTGAGTTATTTTGGCTAGCATGATCCCTGGGAGAGCATTTTCAACAGAGGGAACAGCAAAGATCCTGGAATGGAAGCGTACCAGTTGGGTTTGAAGAGTACTATAGATGTTGTGTGGCTGGAATTGACCCTGTTTACACTTTAACACTCATCACTCTTGAAATGCAGTTTTTGTTTATCTATTTGTCTATTATTTGTGTCCCCAGCACCTAGAATAATAGTATCTGCATATCATGGACACTGTGGAAGGTGCTGTATTTCGCCACCAAGATTACCCTTTCTGAGAACCATTTGTCTGGCTTTCCTGCCTTTCAGTGGCCTGTGTTTCACCTCCATGTGAGTGTGCCAGCTGTCAAGTCCTCTCTTCCAAATGCAGTTTCTCTATGCTTTTGCTAGTCCAGGCTTTTGCTAGTCTACCGTCTTAGATTCTCAGATCCTGTTTTACTTTTAATTTAATTGTAAGTTTATATACTTTTACTTTTTTTTAAATGATTTATTTATTTAGACATACAAGAGCTGGGGTATAGGCCAGATTCGTGGGAGTTGAGAGGATTCAGCAGAGACAGAGTGGGGAGCAGAACAGGCAGATCGTCTGAAATACACTGCTGTGGGGAGTGGCGGGCGGGGCAGGAGAGGTCTGCTGCACCATGTGGGTCCCCTCCCTGGTGGGGGATCAAACTCACACTGCTGTGCCGTGGATGCTTCACAGTACAGCACTCAACCTGCTGTGCCATCAGGGAGGTACTACTTTTAATTTTAATAATGGACATTTTTACAACAGTTCAGAAAATTCCTGAAAATTTAGCAATTGCTTTTATAAACAAGAGTAAACTGGCTATAGAATTCTAATTCAAATGAATGGAAGTCAGAAGATCTGGTGTGAAAATCAAGTCTTCAAAACTTGCTAGGATCTAACACATGAGTATGAATTTTCTTTCCATGGTCAATATATCTACCAATGAGAATAGTAGATCATAAGTTGGTTAGTCATTTATAGTACTGTTTTACCAACTTTAGTTTGCAAATATCTGAGTTTTAAACTGCACGCGTTTTAGAAGTTGTCCTCTTTCTACATATGCAAGAGTCCATTAAGTTCCCTCAAACAAAAGAATGCAACCATTATAGTCTTTTCACCTAATTTTTTCCTATAACAGTGCCCTCTCAGCATCTCTGCAGTTGGTTAGGGATTATTTTACAATGTGACAGAAGATTGCAATATAAAATTTGTTCCAATTAGCATTCTTAAAATGTTTGCCTTTCCCCCCTTTTCTTTAAAGTGCTATGCATTTTCTTTTAGTATGTTTTAGTTTAAACCTCCTGTTTCAATTTATAGGAGTTGGCTTTAAATAGAGTAGGATGGAGCCAGGAAATTTGGTATAAGACAGAAACTAGCATTGCCATACTTTTAGGTTATAAAAATAAATCTTGAACAATGAAAACATTACACTTATTTATTATTGTCCTTTTAGAATTATTCATTATTGTTCTATGCTTCATTTGAGTATTTCTTCTCTGACCTATACTTAATCATTCATTCATTACTATAATAGGTATTTGTAGGATGCCTATTTTGTACAAGGGACTTCACTACAAATATGAAACAGTTTAAAATCCGTTATCTGGAAATATTGTTTCTGCTTTGTTATTTCACAGCACAGATTTTTCAGTTCTTGTCAACAAGCTAGGGCAAAAACTGATTCATCAGTAGGACATTTTCCTCTGTTTTAAAAAGAAGCTCTTCTAGCAACCCTGCAATCCTAGAGTAGATGGAAGAAGGTTTGGTTTTTATCCTCTACTAGTGAGGTAAGTTAGACTTCCAAAGAACATCTTGCCTTCTGCCGCCCTCTTCCCCCAGCCCTGGAGAGTTTTCAGGAAGGTGTACTAAACAACAAAGAGGAGCTGTGGGGCTGTTTATCCCAGATAAAGTGGTGATTTTACCTGGCTCATGTGTGAAGTGAATAACTGAAGGAAAAAGATAAGCCAGATGGGATAACTAGACTGTTTTGTTTTTTCACACACATTTTTGTGTTTGGCACCTAAGTGCCGTGAGATTAGTTTCTGAGCAAACATATAAGTGAATGGGAGTGTTTAATTGCTTTGGATTTCTGTGATTTATTTTCAATTGGGAATGTCATGGTGGATTCCAACATTTAAATAATATGAGGTTGGTTTATATTCTTAACATCTAAGTCAACTATTTATGATTGTCACAGTTCACTTAAAAGTATAAAGGAATTTATGACTCTGATCAGGTTTGTTTTAGACTTCTGTGGGTCAGGATTTTCATTGAAGAGACAGATTTCATCTGTCTCTTTAAAACATTTATAGACTTTGTAGCTTCTGTCTTGAGTGTTATCACCTTAGTTGGATTGATAACTTTAAATTAGATACTTTCTCTTACATATCACCTTAGTTATCACCTAAGTGTTATCACCTTAGTTGGATTGATAATTTTAAATTAGATACTTTCTCTTGCATATCTTGTGTATGTCTCAGTTTCAGATGTACAGATGGAGGAAATGTAAGTGATACAAGCAAATATGAGGTGTGTGACTTAAGCCTTCTGGGAAAAGTGACTCTTACATCCACATAAAGGAGCTTGGGCTAAGAAGTCCAGCAAGTGACTAAAATTTAGTCTAATCTAAAACAGAGAAGTAGTACTTAACATGATCACCAAAACTGCTTGCATAAGGCAATCCCTAATTATATCCTACTTTCAGTTATTAGTCAACTGTAATATCTTGAAGGGTAGATTCTTTGTGCCCAATTAGCAGGAAATCTGCTGTTCTCTAGTATTTCCACCTAAAATATTTCTAAAAATCCTGGAGAAAAACTCATGTTTTCTACAATTTGCTCTTGCTGCTTATTTTCTTGACCAAGCACCTTATTACAGATGAATACTACACTCATCCTCCAAATAGATTGTCCACTGTTCTTGACATTACTTTGCTAATGGTACTATTTTAATTTCCCTAAAATGAACTAATACCAAGCAGTGACATTTTTCAAAAATTTATTTTATTTATTTATGCTTGTAAATACTGGAGTATAGGCCAGAGGTGCAGGGGTGAGAGGACTTATCAGAGACAGCGGGGAGCAGAACAGGCAGATCTACTGAAATGCACTGCAGAAATGAGCAGCGGGCAAGACAGGAGAGGTCTGCTGCACCATGTGGGTCATCTCCCTAGCCAGGGATTGAACTCATGCTGCAGTGGCTGCTGACTGCAAGTAGATTCATTGTGCTAAGACCTAAACCCTGCACCACCGGAGAGGCCCCCAAACAGTGACATTTAATAAAGTCTACTAAGGCAGTCCAAATGGCCATAACGAACTCTGTTCCAATATATTTTTTTAAATTATTTATTTCTGCATATAAGAGCTGGGGAACAGGCCAGAGTCGCGGGAGGTGAGAGGATTCACCAGAGACAGAATGGGGAGCAGAACAGGCAAATCGACTGAAATGCACTTCTGAGGGGAGCAGTGGGCGAGGCAGGAGAGGTCTGCTGCACCATGTGGGTCCCCTCCCTGGCTGGGGATAGAACTCCTGCTGCTGTGCCGCGGATGCTTCACAGTGCCGTGCTCAACCCCCTGCGCCACCAGGGAGGCCCTCTGTTCCAATATTGAGCACATTATTTTCATTGTGCTATAGGCATGTATGTTCTATATCTCTCAAATTTTTCATTTCTCCAGCCTAAATGCCCCGAACAGATGAATGGAGCAAGATGATGTGGTAGATGTACACATGGAATATTACTTAACTATCAAAAAAGATAAACTCATGCCATTTGCAGCAACATAATGGAGATGAAAGGGATTGTGCTAACCAACATAAGTCAGAAGGAAAAAAAAAATCAAATGGTGTCCTTTATAGGTGGAATATAGGGAAACTGAACCAAGGATCAGGAAAAAGAAAAAAACTTGCAGGTTTCAGAACACAGATCTGAGGCATATAGCAAGTGACAGAGAAAGATGGGTCAAAACAGTAGAGGGAAGAGCACAAGGAACTGATGATGGTGCACAGTGCTGTCAGGGTGGGAAAATTATGGGACTGAACCTGAGGGGAAAAACAAAATATTGTGCAAAAATGAACAATAATGTAAGAAAATTAAAAAAAAAAAAACAAATAAAACCTTCTCCTTTCTCCAAGAAGTCCAAGCCACAAATCCTTCTCTGAATCTCAAATACATTAAAATCAATATCTGTATTAAGATGTTTGATAGATTGAATTATTGGATTCAGTTTTTCATCACTTATTTGTCCATACTTTTTGCTAGATAGTTTTGTTTTCTCTTGAATTAAATAAAAGGAGAGCATATACCCTGCCTCTTGACTTTGGGCTCAACCATGTGTTTTGCTACCATTCTAATGGTAGAATGTTAGCAGCTGTGATGCAAAATCAGCTTGAAATGTGCTTTGGTTGCCCCTTGGTGTGCCTTTGCCATCCTTGTGAGAAGAATGTATCCTGAAGAGCCCACTGGGACCAAAGAAGATGAAAGACATGTGGGAAGGGCACAGAGCTGCAGACCCACAATGTCAAGTGAAACCAGCCCAGCTGACTCACAGATCTGTGAAAATAAAATAATTTTTTTTCAGTCACTGAGATTTGAGGTTGTTTGTTATGCCCCATTATTGTGGCAAAAAATAATTGAAACAAAATGTAACTCTTTCCATGGTTAAGTCAAATATTTACATCTTTATGCAGAATAATTTAGCTACTTATTGTCCCAAGTACCCCTTTCCAGAGTAGCATTTTGGCTTTACCTTTGCATAATCAAGACGTATGTTAGAATGTTTTCTCAAAATAAAAAGAGAAATCTTTCTTATAATAGTGAAGTTTTCCTCTAACTGTGTAGAAAGGAAACCCAAAACTACTTTTAAATGACCACTACGTTCCAGATGAAAAGTCAAATTTATCAAAAAGACAAATGAAGAGGTCTAGTTTTCTTTTTGGTGAAGTACTTTTCTATAAATGCCCTTCATTTTAGCAAACTGTTCCATGGAATACTAGTTCTTTTACTCTAGCTGTCTCCCATGACAGGACTCGCCATTCAGGCAGGAGGGCAGGGAGTGTACTGTTCATTTTTATGTCGCCAGCACCAGTTCCAGTGTTTAGATCAATGTTGCTTGGTGAACTTCTTTGTAATTTAATGCAGACCCTATAGCAATTCATTGCCAATAGGGAAAAGCTAAAGACTAAGAGAAGGTTGAGAAAAGAAATGTTGTTGGTGGTAATCCTGAAACACTGGATAGGATTTCAGTTGTCAGAGAAAAGATGGGACAGTATTTTAAGTAGGGAGTACAAGGAGAAAAATGTGATGAGTAGAGAATAAAATGCTCATTCAGAACCATTTACAATAATTTACACATATAATTTTAAAGAAATGATTGTTATAAAAATGAAGGTAATATATACACCCAATATAAACATATTTCAACTCCAATTCAATTTCTGTCTCAATCCTATTGTTCCTGATCCCCTCAAAATTCTGCTGAGATTTGCTTTGGTCAACATTATTTATATTATTACTCCTAATTTTTCAGACTTAACTTGAAGCACATTTGAATCAAAATGGTTCAGTATATTCTATTTCACTTTGTCTTTAGGCTCTCATATATTGGTATGCATGTAGCAGGTACTCAAAATAGTTATTTTTTTATTATCTTTTATTAGCAAAAGCTGTGTTAACAATAGCTAATCACATTGATTCAATATCAATTGTTCTGTGAGGTGAGCACCAAATTTAAGTCTCTTTTTCAGTTGCAAAAACTGAGCATTGATAAATAAAATAACATTAAGAGACAAAATAATAAATTACAGGAGGAGTAAGCAGCAGCATTGTAACTGCTACCATGACTCAAGTTCAGATCTTCTTAACCCCAACACCATGCTATTTGAAGACCATAATAATAGAATAGAATATTTTATTATAATATTATATTATATTATAATATAATATAATATTATAATAATAGAATCTATTATACTTCAATCATACTTATTTCAATCCATGGCCAAATATTGCAAAACAAAGTGATATGTGTGTGAACATATATAAATAAATATATATATATATCTATATATATGCAGGGCGATTTGCCTTTCTACATCCTGATGATAAAACTTGGAGAATAATTGTTTCTGTAACACATGAATGAATTGCACATATATTTTTCATTTCACAGACCCGGAAATGCTCGTTTACCTCTCATCAGCTGCAAGCTACAATGTCCTCATAGTTAGCGAGAGTCTGCTGCTGCTGCCTTAAAATCAGTGCTTAAAGAATCTCATAAAAAATTGAAATTCCCACCTTTATTCAAGGTTGTCAGGGAATCTCCTCCTAGTCTTTTGTATATGAAAATGCATTATAGCTTATTTAAAGCACTGTGGGAAACAGTTCAACATTTTCAGTTGCACATAAAATCACCTGATGTGCTGCCAAATGAAAACTGGGGAAGCTCAATGAATGGAGGTGCTTCCTTCACAGCTCCTATGTGAAATTCCCTACTTCCAAAATTAAATGGTGAATTTATACTTTCATTTCATTCCTAACTAGAAATTATTATTTCTCCAGGACTTGTTAATTAGTTTAAATGAGACTTAACTAGTGCTCACCAGTGGAAATGACACAATGGACTTACCCTGTTCATAACTTAAACTGTTATGATGTAGGAAGGGTTTGCAAGCTAAAATGGAGGTGTATTGAGCAGTCTTTGCATACTATTATAATTAGATTCAAGCTAAATTATTTTAAGACATTAATTATAATCCCCAGAATAACTACTAGGAAGATAATGCCAAAATACAGAGTAAAATAAACAAAAAAAGGGGTTAGAATGGTACAATAGAAAAATTTACCTGATAAAAAGGAAAAAAGTAATGGATAAGTCAAAGAAAAAGAAAGACAAAGACATAGAAAACAAAAAGAAAGATTGCCAACAGTAAATAGTAATTACATGTAAATTAAATATAAATGGATTGAATACGCTAAATAAAAACCAGAGGCTGGCAGAATAGGTTTTAAATTAATTCAACTACTTACTGTCCACAAAAGAAAAACTATATATTCCAGGGTACAAACAAGTTGAAAATGGAAAAAGTATACCATGTATGCAAAAATCAACAAAAAACTGAAGTGGCTACACTAATATAGAAAATAACTTTAGGATAAAAATTGTCACTAGAAACAAAGAAGATTATTTTATAATGATCTATTATATGTCAACACATAATCAGTTTATTGGGAAGACATAGCATTTATAAATATGTATGTACCTGAAAAGACAATCCAAAAGAGCATAAAGCAAAATTTGATAGAATTGAAAAGAGAAATAAACAATTCAGCCATCATACTTGGAGACTTCAATATTCTACTTTCAATAAAGGATGGAAAAGGCAGAAGATAACTAGAAAAGGAAAGACCTGACCAACTCTATGCACCAACTAGAACTGCTACATATCACTAGAACATTTCAATTACACTCAAATTTTACTCAAATTCACATAAAACAGGCCCCAAGGTAGACTGTGTGTTAGTCATACACCAAATTCTAATATATTTAAGAAGACTAAAATCACACAAAGTATATTCTCTGACTATAAGGTAATTATGTTAGGAAAAAATACCATAAAGAAGTTTGGAAAATTCACATGTATCAGAAAATATAAAAATACCCTCAAATAACCAATGTGGCAAAGAAGAAATTTCAAATGAAATTAGAAAGTACTTTGAGAAAGTATGCATCATATCATAAACTATTGAATGCAACCAAATTAGTCCTTGGGGGCAATTTATAGCTCTAAAGACCTGTATTTAAAAAGATAAAAGATCTTGACTATACAACTAACTTTCTACCTTTAGAAGTAGAAAAAGAATAGTAAACTCAAAGCAGCAGAAGGAAGAAAGAAAAAAAAAAAGATAATTTTCCAAATGTTAAAAAAATCAGTAATTCTTCTATAAACTCTTTGGGAAATATTTTACTTGTAAAGGTTATTATAATTTATAAGCACAGAGGCTACTTTAAAATTTTACTTTATGGTTATAAAAGTAACACTAGTTCACTGTAGAAAGATTGGAAATTTCCTAAAAGCATTAAAAATATCACAACCTAAAGTTAATTATCATTCAGATTTTGGTATGTTCCATTCCATTCTCTATCTTAGGCCCCAATGCATAACATCACAACACCTATTTCAAAGACAGTAATGATACACATTTCTTAAAATTTTCTACTCAGTATTAGATTGTAAATTTCTCCACGTTATTAACACTTCTTTGAGGTCTTTTAAATGACTATTTTATAATGTCCCTTGCAAATGCAGCTTAGTTTATGGAAATAACTCCCTATATTTCAACACTTAGAGAAATTTTATTTTTCTTAGAAATAAGTTCTAGGTGTGGAATTACTAACTCAAAAGTTAAATTCCCTTTAAAGATTTCACTTCTAAATATGCTTCTCAGGAAGGTCTTACCAATCTATATTACCATCAGCAGTGTACTAGAAGAGATATTAAATATTATCTGTAAAGATGTTTTCTGAATCTAAATGGAATCATTTTTATTTTTCTTTTATTTTTCTTTTTTTGTTAAACAATATTTACTTTCTTTTCTGAGGTGTAGTCCCCAGAGAATTTTCATCACCAATTCACCTGTGCATCATCACCATAGTCCATGATGCAATTCCCACCCTCATTTTGATCTTTCCCACACCCTCCCTTGCAGACTGTCTCTGATTTGTAGTGATCTGTTTTTGTTGTGTTTTGTTGTCTTTCTTTTCCTTAGGTTATTGTTGCTGTTATTATTATTTTTCCCTTGGTAACCTATATTCCTCCTATAATTGAAACTATCTGGTACTTTTCATTTTCCTTCTGACTTATTTCAGCTCAGTGTAATCCCTTCAAGCTCTATCCATGTTGTTGTAATTGGCATTAGTTTATCTTTCTTGATTGCTGAATAGTATTCTATTGTATATATATACCACAAATTCTTGATCCAGTAGTCTAATTTTGGGTATTTGGGTTGATTCCAAGTCTTACCTACTACAAATAGTGCTGCAATAAACATAGGGGTACAGGTGTTCTTTTGAGTACATGTTTCTGTGTCCTTTGGGTAGATCCCTAGGAGTGGAATTGCTGAGAAATATGGTAGCTCCATTTGTAGTAGACTGAGGAACTTCCACACAGCATTGCATAGTGGTTGGACCAGTTTGCATTCCCATCAGCAGTGTAGAAGTGTGCCTTTTTCTCCATATCCTCACCAACATTTGTTGGTAGTTTTTTTTTTTTTTATATATATGCCATTCTTACTGGTGTAAGGTGGTATCTCAATTGTGATTTTAATTTGTATTTCTCTAATTATGAGGGATGCTGAACATTTTTTCATATGCCTGTTGACCATTTGCATTTCCTCTTTGGAAAAGTGTCTTTTAAGTTCTTCTGCTCATTTTTTGAGTGGATTGTTTACTTTCTTTTTGTTGAGCCCTGTGAGTTCTTTGTATATCTTTGTGATCAGTCCCTTATCAATTGTATGAAGAGAAAAATTTTTTCCCAATCAGTGGTGTGTCTCTTTGTTCTGGTTAATATTTATTTTGCTGTACAGAAGCTCTTTATCTTTTATCTTCATCAGCTAGTTATCTTTTCCTTCACTTTCTTTGTTTTAGGTGTAGTGTCTTTAATGTTACTTATGTATATGTCATGTAGTGTTTTGCTTATGTTTTATTCTATATATTTTATGGTTTGAGACCTCCTGTCTAATTCTTTAATCCATTTTGAGTTGGTCTTTGTGCATAGTATGAGGTAGTAGTCTATCTTCATCTTTTTGCATAGAGCAGCCCAATTTTCCTAGCACCATTTATTGAACAAATTTTTCTTTGTTCCATTGCATATTTGTTCCTTTGTCAAAGATTAGTTGTTCAAAAAACTGTGGGTTTATTCCTGGGATTTCTGTTCAGTTCCATTGGTCTGTGTGTCTTTGTTCCAATACCATACTGTTTTTAATAATAAAAAAATTATTATGGTTTTGTAGTATAGTTTGAAGTCTGGGAGTGTGATGCCTCCATTCCCCCTTCTTTTTAATCAAGAGAGCTTGGCTATTCGAGATTTTTTGTGTCTCCATTTCTTTGAAGAATGTCATTGAAATTTTTATTGAAGTAAAATTGAATCTGTAAATTGCTTTTGGTAGGATGGCCATTTTGATAATGTTAATTCTTCCAATCCATGAGCAGGGGATGTTTTTCCATTTCTTTGTGTCTTCTTCTATTTTTCTTAGTGTTTTATAATTTATTTGTATGGGCCCTTAACCTCTTTTGTTAGGCTTATTTTCAAGTATTTTATTTTTTTGTTTTAATTATAATAGGGATGGTTTCCTTGATTATTTCTTTGGATTGTTTGTTTGCATGTAGGAAGACTACTGATTTTTGTGTGTTGATTTTATATCCTGTTACTTTACTAAACTGATTTATTATTTTGATAAGTTTTTTTTTCTGTGGAGTTTTTGGGGTTATATATGTATATTATCATATCATCTGCAAATATTGATAGTTTTACTTCTTCTTTCCCTATTTGGATTCCTTCTATATCTTTCTCTTGTCTTATTGCTCTGGCTAAGACTTTCCAGTATTATGTTGAAAAGCAGTAGAGAGGGTGGACTTCCTTGTCTTATTACGGATCTTAAAGAAAGGCTTTTAGGTTTTCACAACTGAAAATGATACTTGCTATGCGCTTGACATACAAAGCCTTTATTATGTTAAGGTATGTGTTCTGTCTATCCCTAGAATTTCAAGGTCCTTTTTCATAAATGAATATTGAACTTTGTCAAATGCTTTCTCAGCATCTATTGATATGATCATATGGTTTTTATTTTTCTTTTTTGTTGTTGTGTTGGATTACATTGATTGATTTTCAGATGTTGAACCAAAATTGCGTCCCTGGAATATATCTTACTTAGCTATGGTGAATTATCTTTTTGATGTATTGTTGAATTCTGTTGACTAGGACTTTTTGAGGATTTTTGCATCAGTGTTCATTAGAGAGATTGGCCTGCAGTTTTCTTTTTTGTGTGTTGTCCTTGTTCAGTTTTGGTACTAGTGTAATGTTGGTTTCATAAAATGTATTTGGTAGTATCCCTTCTCAATTTTTTGGAAAGAATTTGTATAATCTAGGTACAAGTTCATTGCTGAATGTTTGGAAGAATTCATTTACAAAGCCATCCGGTCCTAGGCTTTTTTGGGGGAGGAGTCTGATTACTGTTTCAATTTCACTGCTTGTAATTGATCTGTTTATGTATTCTGTTTCTTCTTTATCTACGTTTGGATGATTATACAGTTGTAGGCATTTGTCCATCTCTTCCAGATTGTTGAACTTGTTTGCATTTAAATGTTCACAGTAATCTCTTATTATTCTTTTGATTCTGTTCTGTTTAATTTCTCTTCTTCTGTTTATGATCCTATGTATTTGTGCTTTCTCCCATTTTTTCTTTTGTGAGCTTTGTTAAAGGTTTGTCTATTTTGTTTATTTTTTTCAAAGAACCAACTTTGGGTTTCATCGATCTTTTGGATAGTTTGCTTAACTTTTATTTCATTGATTTCTACTTTGATTTTTATTATTTCCTTTCTTCTACTGGATTTTGGGTATTTTTGTTGTTCTTTTTCCAATTCTTTGTGGTGGGAGATTAGGTTGTTTCTTTGAGTTCATTCTTGTTTCTTGATGTGAGCCTGTATTGCTCTATATTTTCCTCTTATAATAGCTTTCGCTATATCCCTTTCTTTCTGAAGAGTTGTGTCCTCATTGCTATTCATCTTAAGGTATTTTTGAATTGTTCTTTGATCTCCTCATTGAGCCAATGTTTTTCCAGTAGTGTGTGTAGGAGGGTTTCCTGTTTTCTTTTCATGGTTTATTTCTAGTTTGATGCCTTTGTGGTTGGAGAAGATAGTTGGAATGATTTTGATCTTAGTGTAGCTGTTGATGTTTGTCTTGTGTCCCATTATGTGATCAATCCTGGAGAATGATCCGTGTGCACTTGAGAAAAATATGTGCTCAGATTTTTTTAGGTGTAGTGTTCTATAGATGTCTGTTAGCCTATGAAGTCTAGCTCCTTGCTTAGAGTTCTAGCGTCCTTGCTTATTCTTTGTCTCTTTTATATATCCATAGTGAGAGTGGTGTGTTGAAGTCTCCTACTACAAAAGTATTTTCTCTAATATATGTTTTCAGAACCGATAATTGTGTTATATTTTGGTACTCCTTCATTTGGTAAGTATATGTTGATGAGTGTTATACCTTCTTGATATATTGTCTCCTTACTCATAATGTAGTGACCATCTATGACCCTTTTTACCTTTTTTAGTTTGAAGTCCATTTTATCTGATATCAGTATGGTTATTCCTGCCTTCTTTTTTGTCCATTTGCTTGTAGGATTGTTTTCCATCCTTTTACTTTCAGTCTATGCTTATCTTTTGCAGTTAATGTGTTTCCCATAGACAGCAAAAGTTTGGTGGTGTTATGTTTTTTAATCCAGCCTGCTACTCTGTGTCTTTTTATTGATGAATTTAGTCCATTGACATTTAGAGTTAATATTGATATGTTGGCATCTGTGTTTGCCATCTTGTTTGACTTTTTGTGGTTTTATTCCTTGTCTTATTCTTTTCCTCTTATTCATTCCTCTGTTGGTTTTGGTTTGGAACTTCTTATAGTATTTTTTTGGAGTTGGGTTTTAGTGGTAATGAATTTCTATAGATTCTGTTTGTTTGAGAAGGTTCTTATTTCTTCTTTGTAGAGGAAGGAGAGCTTTGCTGGGTATAGTATTCTTGGTTGGTGATTGTCATTCTAGTTTGTTAAACATGTCCTTCCACTCTTTTCTTGCTTATGGTGTTTCTTCAGAGGGGTCTGATGTCAGCCTGATTGGTTTTCTTTTATAGATTATCTGTTTCATCCCCTTTGTCAGCTTCATTAGTTTTTCCTTGTCTTGGATTCTTGAAATTTTAACCATCATTGTGGTAATTCCATGTTTTCCTCATTTCTTGTATGTCCTTTATGTTTGAGAAATTCTCTTTGATTATCTGCTTGAATAGTTTTTTGGTTCCTTGGTTTTTCTCCTCCCCTTCTGTGATTCCTATGACTCTTATGTTTCCTTTCCTCAAGGTGTCAGCTAGTTCTCGAAGTGTTCCTTCATTCTTTCTCCTTCATTTTTCTCTTTCTTTTTTTTCTTTGTTATTTTTATGTCTGTGTCTTTGAGAGTACTGACTCATTCTTTCATTTCATCAATTCTGTTTTTGTTGCTTTTTCCTGAGTGCTTTAGCAACTCTGTTAGTCCTTTAATTTCCTGCATTTTTTTTTCATTTCCTTCTTCAGGGACTAATTTTCATTCTTCTGTTCATTAATTATTTTCCCCATATCTTTCTTTTTTCTTTATATTTTTTAATCATGATGATTTTAAATTCTCTACCCAGCAGGGAGAGGAATTCCTCCATGTTGTTGTTGAGTTCTAGTGGCTGATTTTCTTTTTGTGGTGTGTCCTTTCCCTTCTTCCTGTTGTTTGTTCTATGCATTGGGACACTCTGCCAATGGTACAGGCAGACAGCTCTTTGGGATGTTCCTTCTTGGATGTTGGAAACTGGTGGTCAGACCAAGTAGAGCTCAGTTACACCAAAACCCCACCAGGGCAGTGATGTTGTGGATATGTTGAGAGACACTATCCCTGGAGATCTCCTCCCTCTGCATTTATTTAGTTCCCTAGGAATATTTGTGGGGTCCCTGTTCTACCATCCTTTTCTTTTAACAAAGGTGCCAACTCTGTTTCCCGTCACTCATCTTTTACCTTGGAGGTGGACTCTCCTGACTCCCCTCAGTGCTGGATCACAGGAAAGTGGATGGGTACAGGGCCCTGCTCAGGTGCTGCTTCCCTAACTAGACTCAGAGAGTCTGCAAGTGCCTGCCCTCTCTCAGGTCCAGGTGGGTTTTTGTGGGGTCCCTGTCCTGCCTTCCCTGTCTTGCAATGATGGTGCCAACTCTGCCAAATTGAATCATTTTAAAAAGTATTAATACATATGCCAGAACAAAAATGAAAATTAAAGTCAAGAACATTTCAGAAAATTTAGAACATAATTTTAATAAAAATTAATATTTTTATTCAATAAAAAATATTGATTTCACTTCACAAATGACCAAAATGCTATTATATTAGATTCAGTTAAATTTTTTTGCTGTATCTATTTGTAACTTTTTTTGTATACTAATTATAGACGTATTAACTTAAGTCCAGTGAGATAAAGTGAGTAAGTAGCCCAATTCACATATTCAGACGGCTGTACACTTTAGTTTTTAAACACTTTAGAATTTAAAAAATACAAGTAATATGTGAATATAAATATATTCCTATAGAATTTAATACTTGGGGATATATATATATCTATCTTTCTATCATCTATCCATCTACCTATCTACCATCTATCTGTAAAGAGGAAGAATGAATATGCCCTGCATCTTCCTTTCTGTTTTACTTCTCAAAACTTAGTGGGATCCTTCTAGACATTTTCCAAATTCTTAAACTATAAATTTAAATTTTCATCTTAGTATATCATCTACTTTCCCCTCACACGGCCATATGTTCTAGAGATACATAGAAATCTACTGATATTATTGTTACCTCATAAAATAATATAAATATATAATTTATTTAAACACTGTTTTTTAAGGTTATTTAATTTGTTTTAACCTTTTAATTTTTATAAATGATGCTGCCTGTCACTAACACTTTTGAACATATATATATGTGAACATGCAAGTGTTTCTGTGGGATCAACATCTAGATGTTAAATTGTTGGGTCAGTGGTTGTGAATATACTGCTAAACTGTCCTCCACATAGGCTGTAAGCTTATCCTTGGTGTGATCTGCAGAATAATGCCACCCCCTAAAAATGTCCATGTCCTAATGCCTAAAACCTGTGAATTGTTAATTTACATGATAAGAAGGAATGTGTATATAAAGTGTAAGGTTAAAGACCTTGAGATAGGGAGATTATAGTGGATTATCTGGTTAGACTCAGGCTAATCACATGGATCCTTCCAGGATTGCTGGTGTCCTTTGCAAACAAGAATAGGCAAGGAAAATAGATTTTCTCTAGAGATTCCAGAAAGCAATGCAATCTTGATCTCAGCCCCATGAAACTCAGGTGGACTTCTGATCTACAGAATTGTAAGATTATAAATTTATATTGTTTTAAGCCACTAAGTTTGTGGCAATTTATTACTGAAGCCATAGAAAATGAATATAATCCATTTAATAAAATAAACGTGTCTGTGTCTAGAATCCTTAACATTATTTATCAGCCTTTAACTTTTGTAAACCTGATGAACAAAATGGCAGTCACTGTTGCTTTCATTTAAATTTTTCTGATTCCTTGTGAACTGGTCCAACCACTATGGAAAGCAGTATAGCAGTTCCTCAAACTACTAAAAATGGAACTCCCATATGATCCAGCAACCCCACTCCTAGGAATATACCCAAAAGACACAAAAATATTGATTCAAAAGAATACCTGCACCCCTATGTTTATTGCAGCACTATTTGCAATAGGTAAGACCTGGAAACAACCCAAGTGCCCAAAAACAGATGACTGGATCAAGAAGATGTGGTACATATACAAGATGGAATACTATTCAGCAATCAAAAAAAGATAAACTAGAGTCATTCATAGGAACATGGATAGAGCTGGAAGGGATTATGCTCAGTGAAATAAGTCAGAAGGCAAAAGAAAAATAACTGATGGTTCCACTCCTAGGAGTAATATAAGGGAACCAAATAAGTATCGAAGGAAAAGAATAATATTAATAAAAAAAAAGACAGGGACAAATCAGAAACACTTTGTAGCGAGGGGGCAGGGAATGGATTGAGGGTAGAAAGAGCACAAGGAACTGAGGAGATGGTACACTGGTGAAATGGTGGTGGGAAATCCATGGGGACCACCATTGATGTCAAATATGTATAAATAAAGTAAAAAATTTTTTCTGATTCCTGATGAGGCTCAGGTTTGTTTTTTTTTTTTTCCATGTTCTTTCTTCACCCTTTGAAATTCTTCTGTGACTTGGCAGAGATATTACAAGTTCATTCCTCTGTCAGATTGTCTGATATTTCTGACTCATTTGTAATGTCTTTTCTATTTTTACATTCTTATTGAATAAGTTAGTAACTTGTTGTCTTTGTTTATTCTTTGAATGCCAAGTATTTTTCTCCTGATTTTTTATTTTTAATTTTACTTTCTCACCACTCATTCTGCTTGATCAGGGTGACTCCTTATACCCAATGGTTTCTGAGCTCATCACTCAATGCTGTCTGCAGATAAACATTGCCTGTGTGTACCATACACTAGGATATGTTCTTTTTTACAGATTTATTTATTTATGCATACAAAAACTGGGGTACAGGCCAGAGATGTGGGTGGGTGAGAGGAGTCAGTCACCAGAGACAGAGTGGGGAGCAGAACAGGCAGATTGACTGAAATACATTTGCTGAAGAGAACAGTGGGTGAGACAGGAGAGGTCTGCTGTGCCACAGGTATAGAACTTGTGCTTCAGTAACTGCAAATTCTTCATAATGTGGTGTTTAGCCCCTTGTGCCACCATGTGTTATAATGGGAATATAATGTTATAATGGGAATGATTCGAGCTTATGGACTCCCCCAAGGTTGAACAGACCAAAATACTGCTTAAACCAATAGAGCAGAAGAGTTTTGTTTGTTTGTTTTTAACAGAATAGTACAAGATAGTAGGAAAGGTTACTTAAAATGAGAATTCACAGATGCAGTAAAATCAATGAATTGAGAAATTGGCAGATTGAATATGAATGACAGATTTTCCTCCTTAGAGTCTACATGACCTGCTGTACTGAACAAAGAAGTATTCAGCTGAGCACTTGTTTGATGTGTATTTAGGGGCCAGTCCTGTCCTGTATTCACCTTCTTTTGTTCTTATCAAACCCAAATTTTAAAAAGGAACTGTCTTGGGATCTAGGAGAGTTACATATACAGAAAACACAAGAGTTGACTAAAAAAGATTAAACTTTAATATTTATCTATGGATTACTATGTTAAATTTCCCAGTGAATGCTCAGCACAATATTCTAAGGAGGGTATTGTTATCTCCTTATACAAATGAAAACTAAAAGTCATAGAAGTAAGTGATTTGCTCAAGTTTGCCTTAAATACTCAACATGAATCAGACCTGTCTGACTCAAAAATCTTCACCACTCTAATTATGACAAATAGTGCCAAATTGAGTCTTAACTGTCCTATATAAAAATGCTCCAGTAATCTGAATTAGTAACACATTTTGAATTATACCCTATTTAATTACTTTTGAGGTGATGTACAGTAACTAGGAGCCTGACTACAAAGTGTCTAGCAGTAGAGGTAAATTGGTAAGTAAATTGGGTAAAAGGGGTCAAATGCATGATGAAGGATGAAATTAGAGGCTTTTATTGGTGAACTAAATGTAATAATATATACATGTTGATTTATAATGATGTACATGTGAAACTTATATAGTGTCATAAAACAATGCTACTACAATAAAAAATTTAATTAAAAAATACTGACTGAATAAATAGCAGTGATTTATAATTAGTCATTGATTTATCAGCTGATTACCTGTTGATGCTGCTTCTAAAATAGTGAAGAGTACTTGAAAGATAACTTTCACCATTCCTCTGCAGCCTGTCTTACCATTTAAGCTACAAAATAGCTTCAGAAGTGATAAATACAGGAACTTCATTATAGCTCCTATCTGATTTCTCTCAAATGCCAAATTTGTGGAATCCAAACTAATGAGTCTAAACTGTTTGGTTTTGCATTTCTGATTCCTCTCTGACATGTTTATACCAGGAAAAGAAGCAACCTGCATAAGCATAAGTGTGACAGAGGGTGTACATAACTGCTTTCTGGAGAGAAAAACCTATTCTGGGGACATTTACAGGCTCTTCAGAAGCTGTCAGAGGCCCTGGGGCTGCCACACAGCCACAAGGCCAACCCTGCTGAGTGCTTCTGCCCTGAGGGGGGCTCCAGGACAAGCTCACACACAGCCACCTCCAGCTCACCCCAGGCCTGTGCATTCTCTGCACTTATCTCACAAAATCTGTCTGCTCACAGAAAAGGTTGAATCAGCCCCTTTAATAAAAATTCCTTTCCCTGTACCTTCCCAGAAAAAAAAAAAAAATTAACCATCTTGTTGCCATAAAAGGCAGAGGCCACCGCTATCGTTATGGAAAAGTGTCCATGTCTGTGTCTGTGAGTGTCTAGTGCATTTTGAAGGGGCACCTGAGCAGCATGAGGCAGGACTCCTGCTTTGTTGATTTGCTTTTTTAAATCCCATTTTCTGCAGCCCAACCGGTAGGATTTCAATAGTAACCCCCTCCCTAAGGTGGTTATTCAAAATGCCCAACGTGCAATAGACATAGGCCATTTACCAGAGTCTCTGACTGGACCAACCTCCCATCCCCACTCAGCCTGTGTCCCTACCGCTGCCTGAGATGGAAAGGAGCCCTAGCCCTGTCCCAGGAGGGGCTTGGTCATTAACAGATTTGGGACCAAACAGTCAGAACCCTAACTGCGGTTCCTGTTAGAGCTAGCAAACCTTTCCAGCTCATGCTTGTGCAGGTCATTCTATTAGGAAGATCTGAAGTTAGCTTATCAGCGGCAGTATTTTTTAGCTACATAAGGGAGCTAGCTGTCTGGGCTGAAAAAGAACAAGGACAACACTCTGAGAGAGGTGGAGTCAGAGGACAGACACTGAGGACATTGTCTGAGACCTCAGATCTGGCCACCACTTGGGCCATCTCCACTTATGTGACAGACCCCAAAGCATACTTTGTGGCTTAATCTAAGTTTCTGCTCAGTTCTGTCACTTTAAACTAATGACTATGAGTCAAACTTTCTTGCATTGTATCCCACCTCCCCTTGGCAAAACAGCATCATTCTTTAGAACTTGCTTTTTCACTTAATGTGTCGCTGGCACTTTTCCAGGTAGTACATTTAGAGTAGCCTTGCTAAAAAGAAAAAAACACCAGCAGAGCATGACATGTGAATGCGCATTGTCCCTATTTTTAAACTATTTATCAGTGAGTCAACATTTTTTTGGTTTCCCAGTTTGGATATTACAACCCAGGCTGCAGTATTCGTAAAAATATCTTAAGGCACTTGAGTAAGTATTTTTCTAAGATAAATTCACGTCAATGGTATTTCTGGGTCAACAACTTCATAAAATTTTTCATAGAAATTTCATAGAAATTGCCAAATTGCCCTCCAGGAAAGTTGGGTCAATAGTAGACTGACAGCATAGGTGAAATGAAATATGAAAGGCTCTTTTTTCCATACCCTAGCCAACGTGTGGTGTATATTACTCTTTCTAATCTCAGTAATCTCTGGGGTAAAATATAGCTCATTGTATTAAGATGTGGTTCTTTAATTGTTGGTGGATTAAGACTCTCTGCTGCTCGATTGCCAAGTGTGTTTTCTTATCTGGGAGAGGCTCATACACATTTTGTGCCTATATTTGGTTGAGGTCATCACCTTTTTTTCTAGTGATTTGTAACAGATTATTATGTATTAAGTGTATCCATACAATGTGTATCATGTAGCCTGTCCCTTTTTTCTAATTTGTTTCATCTTTATTTCTTAGTTATGATGTTTTCTGCTAGGCTAGAATTTTTAGTTTTATATATCCATATATGTAAATATTTTCCTCTTTTACTTATGTAAAATATCTCATGCCCTCATGGCAGGTGTGGTGTGGTAACACACATCTGAGTTGTATACAATGCTGTAAACCAATATTACCTCAATGAATAAATTATTAAAAAAAAACCCTCAATAATATTATAAAGATTGACTCCCAAATATTTTAATAGCTACCTATAAAGAACTCAATTTCACTGGCTGGTAGACTGTGTCATAACACTATCGGGCTACTAGATAGAATTCAAAATAATTTATGAGGATATTATTATACAGCTCTTTTAAAACTGTTCTATTTCGGGCCTCCCTGGTGGCGCAGCGGGTTGAGGTCTGCACTGTGAAACATCTGTGGTACAGCAGTGAGAGTTCGGTCCCCAGCAGGGGAAGGGGGCCCACAAGGCTCAGCAGATCTCTCCTGCCTTGCATGCTGCTCCCCTCAGATGTGTATTTCAGTTGATCTGCCTGTTCTGCTCCCCACTCTTTCCCTGGTGAATCCTCTCACCTCCCACTACTCTGGCCTGTACCCTAGCTCTTGTATGCATAAAAATAATATTAAAAAAAAACACCTGTTCGATTTCAGTGTATATGTTCACTTTGACCCTACTCGAGTTGTTTGTAGACCACTTTTCAATGAAGTAATGACTGGCAGAAGTTGAAATGAAGATCATGGAGCCAGGTTCTAGCCAATCTCTGCCACCATCTTGGTGAATGAACTTGGGTGGATCATGTAAGTCCTCTGGGTTTCACTTTCTTAACTTGGAAGGAGAGGGTTGGATGAGATGAACTCAGCAACCCATTTTAGCATCAAATTTTCAATTCTAAGAATTATCTACTCATATTCTTATTCACTTAAATCTTGTCTGGAATGATACATCATTTTCTAATACACAGTAAATAATATTGCATAATTGCATCTATGTGCATGTGTGTGCACATGTGTGTGTTTTAGGGAGTGAAGGTCTAGTGCCTGCCAGGTTTTAGGCACTGTATATATATATATATATATATATATATATATATTTTTTTTTTTTTTTTTAATTTAGTCTTCAAAATAAACTTCTGAAATTTTACAAATGTGGAAACTGGAGATCACTGAAGTGACATTTCTGGTGTCACACAGCTAAGATGAGATAGAACTGGGCCATCATATGTGCGTCCTTATTTATGTAGGCATTATTATTTTCTTTAGTTATTTTTAAACTAATTTTTTACCAGTTTTAAAAAAAATTTAATAGGTGAAATATTTCTGTTTTAAAAATTTAAAAGTATAAAATGGTATGGAGTGAAAAGCCTTTCTCTTCCCAGTTCATTCTTAGTTAACTTCTGTTGTTCTTATGTATCTTTACAGAGATTTTCTATATTTAAACATGATTTTCCCTTTTCTTACTCTAAAAGTAACATATTTTATACATTGCTTGGTACATTGTTTTTCCATTAAATATTACATTTTGGAGAGTTTCCCAGTTTATGGTGGAGATTCCTTGTTTTTCTATTAAGGGCATAGAATTACACAATGGGAGTACCATGCTTCATTTAATTATTTCACTATTGATTACCATTTGCAGTATTTTGATGTCTTTTTATGTTACAACAATGCAGCAATGAAAACCTGTATTCATATAATATTTTACACATACCCAAGTCTATCTGTAGAATAAACCCAGAATTTCCATTTGTAGTTTTGATAAACATTGCCACATTGCCTCCATAGTGTTTGTGGCAATTTATAGTTCAATTAGAAATGCGTAAGGGTGTTTTTTCCCCCATAGTCTTGTCAAGTGTGCTTTCTATCATTATTTTCAATTTCTGTCAAATTGATATGTTAAAAAAATGGAATATCAAATGCAGATTCTTAATTGCATTTCTCTTGTGAGGTTGAAAATACTTTTGTTATCTTTAGTGCCATTTGCATTTCATTTTTAATGATTTACTCAGATACTTTGCCCATTTTAATGCATATTTTCTTATTATTTCTAAGAATTCTTTATATGTTATGAAAAGCTTAATACAGATTAAAATATGAACAAGTCTGAATTAACCCTTTGAATTCTAAGCATTTCCCCCCAATTTGTTGTTCAGATTTGACTTTGCTTATAGTGGTTTTTGCCATACAAATTTAAAACTACAGGGTTTTTTTTTTTTGGGGGGGTGAGTATTTATTGATACTGTTTTCAATGTAATTTTTTCCCTTTATTTATATATATTTGACATCAATTGTGGTCCCCATTTCCCACCACCATTTCGCCAGTGCACCATCACCTCAGTCCCTTGTGCTTTCTGCCCTCATCCATTCCCTCCCCCACCCAAAGTATACAGGTTTTAAAAACATAATCAAATGTAGCATTTTAAATCCTTGATTAGGAATCTAACTTGATACACAGTGTATTATAGAAACAACATTTTATTGATGGCTAAGCAGTAGTACCAATATTATTTAGTAAATGTTCCATTTTTCCTCTTTTTAATCACATGCTAAATTTCCATATGGATATGGGTCTTTATATCTGGATTTTATATTTTATAACTTTCAATTGTTTATTTTTGCTCTGGTGTAATTTTTCTTGAATTTTAGTTTCATATATGTATTTATACTCATAAGGATTTCCCCCCTATAATTCCCTTTTTCTAAGTTTCTCCCTAGTGATTCTTATTTATTTTAGTTTTATGAGAAAATTTATTATTAAATTTTCTCCACATTCTACACAATCTATATGTAGGGGTGGACCCAATTCTGTAACTGATCAAAGGAATAAACTATTATACACATGCAACCCCATGGATGAATCTCAATTAGGCTGAGTGAGAAAAACCAGATAAAAGAGCAGATATTGCATGATTCCATTTATATACAATTCTACCTTGACAGAATCTATAATGACAGGAGATGAATTAGTGCTTTTCTAGGAAAGGATAGACTCGGGAAGGAAAGGAATAACAAAAAGGCTTGAGGAAACTTTGAGGGATGACAGGTTTGTTCATTATGCTGATTGTGGTGATGATTTCATGGATGCTTACATATAACAAAGTTGATAAATTTTATGCTTACATATATGCAACTTATTTTAGATACATTTATTCACAGTGAAGTAAAAATTTTAAAATGGACATATTCAGTCAGTATTACTTTGATATACTTTAACAGAAATATAGTAATAATGAAGACATCTAACACTGATTTCTTTCACAGACTTTGCCAAGTTTCCAGGCTTTTTTTTTTAAAGTTTTTAATGGACTACTTAGTTACTTATGTATAAAGAAAACACTTCTTAGTTAGTCAAGGCATGTATATACCAGTATGCCCATATCATATATCCCCTGCATTAAAATTTTTGATTAACCCCAGAGTGACTTCACTAATATAACTTAAAGTGGTGAGAAATCAATCTCTAGGCCTAGAGAGGAATGTTGGGTGTGTAGGAGGTTTTCTTTTTAAAGCCTTGAAAAAAAGAAGCTTTTAAGATTCTTTGCCCAAGATGTGATCATAGAATAATTTCACTCTGGTATTGTTTGCAAAGAGAGAAAGAATGTTTTTATTTTCTTAAAAAATTAAACTTCTCACCTTTGATAATCAGATATTTTAAACATGACCTCTCCCATCCTGCTCTTGAACTGATGATTTATAAGTAAACATCTCATAATCTCTAAATTCAAACCAAAGCCGCCTCCAAGGCAGTCATGCATGAAGACACGTGTGGTATCTTCTGCTGGTATTGCCCTTTCTGCAAACATTTGCAAAATTTGTCTTTTGTAAGTCATTTCTGAGCCAAAAGGAGTCATTCTCTTCATACTTGTCACAAATCACCCAGAATGTTATTATAAAGTCTGAAAATCAATTTATCAGACCTGCTTCTGCATCATTTCAGATTATTTTCAAAAATTCCCTTAAATGAATGCCATCAAAAAAATAAAAATTTACAACAATATTTAGGAAAGAAGTTCTCATATTTGACAAGTAAATTTGTTGATGAATATACTGGTACAGGAATATATCATTTTATTTTTGACATTAAAGAATAAAGTGTTTTTAAGCTTAAAATTATAACTAATACATTAGTTCTCCATGGAGGAATCAAGCCTTAAAATACGTATACAATAAGAGTGAAATAGAAATTACTCACATACTGAGATCATTTCAATTAACTGCCATAGCTTAAATATAAGAAAAGTATTTTTCGTGATTCAAATTAGCGAAATCTTAAAAAGATTTTCTCTAGAGAACAATATTTAAGAGGATATGTCATTTTCAGATGTAATCCAAAATTCTAACTCATTTTGTTGCAGCGTTACAAATAACATTTTAATTAAATTTGTATCCCCAAAATAGATGTCAGATTTCTATTTCTTTGAGGGAATACTTTCACTAGTTTGCTATTCAATTCTGTGTGTTAAACTTTATTCATCGCTATTGAGAAAATTGGCATCTTATATAAAGACTTGGGTAGTCTCCCTGGACTATAAATGGATATCTTTAAAGGCATGCAATCATGACATTCCTGAAATGATTTTATGAAAGACATTCAACATGCAATGATGTCAACAGTCATAGCTTGCCGCCTCTCCTTAAGAAGAAGAGATGAGCAAGTTAAAACTGATACTTTAAAGAATACACAATGCACTGGAGTGGCTATATAGACAGGTTTAGTAGTTTCAGGGTCCTGCTTAGATAGTTAAACCTATGCTTACACTTATTATGAAGCTTAGCAGAGTATCCAGGCCAAAGGGTGTCTCAGCTGAGGTTTTCCAGCAGGAAGTTCTTTAAAGCAATGCCCAAGCCCTTAACATAACTCATTGAAAGCGCTCCAGTTACAGAACAGTTGGTTATGCAATAACAATGTTTGTTTTTCATGGCGAGGGTCTGTAGAAAACTTAATATCAAGACTACAATTAATATCAAGACTATAATGACAATAAGTACTGCAAAAAACACAAAATGTCTCCTATGCAAGACATTTACTTACTACTGCTATGTCTTCTCTGGAGCACAAAGAACTACCTATAGATCATGAGAACTCATAAGAGAATTGCTGAGGTCACTGGTCCTGAAATACAAAGCAGCAACGCTGTCACTTGCTGGCTCTCCCAAGAGCAGCTCAACCTGCCAAGACTCTTTTTGAAGATTTAGAAGACCTCTTTGATCTGCTCTCATAGAGTTTATCTGGTGAGTTGCAAGAGACCTAGTTTTTATTGGTTTTATTTCAAAATATAATTGTCCCCAATAAAAATGTTGGCGTTCATAGGTCATCCCAGACCAACATAAAAGTTATAGAAACCCAGCCTCTGGATGGAACATTTGCTACTGTAGAAATTCCTATCAAACCCACTGATCAGAGAAAAAGAGAAACCACTGGTACTGGAGACTGTATTCAGTCTTCAAATCTGACTTTTCCCCACGTGGGTTTCAGGGACTACTCCAGCCACGCACACCCCGTCTGCATGTATATCTGGTAGAAGGTGGGCATGACCGGGGCTGCAACTAGGTTCTTTGTGGGTGGCACCAAACTGCCTTCTGGAGCATTCCTGGCCACCTTTGCTATCACTGCTGGAATGAGTTCTAGCACCTAGTTTTGGGTCAGGTAACAATAGATATGAGTAGATATACATACATTTATTTATTTGTTTATTCATTTATACAGTGGTTCAAAAGAACATACTGAGAAGCTCATTTTAAAAGAAGGGTTCACATCAGGTATGTGGCCTCTCAAAGTGATTGTTTAAAGATGATCTAAATTTGTTTATGTAAGTGTATCATCCAGTGGGTCTAGTGAGGTCTCATTTTACCCCAATCCAAGTGACATGAAAGGGAGAACCAACGCAGAACGCCACCTTCTTCAAAACACTGCTCTGTCAAAGTTGTTAATTTCCCATCCTGAGCATAAGGAGGTAAGCGTCATCTGTCATTTTTCTTAAATTGGCCAGTCTTTTTCTTTCTGCCCCTAACGTCCTCAGATAATACTTCATACTACCTTAAAAAGTTGACTGTGAGCAAGACAAAATAAAACGAACAAACAAACAAAAAACAAACTTCATGAGCTACTCCTCTGCCAATGAACATTTTCAAACAGAATTTAAAGCTGATCATCGTTTCTGCTTATGTTCCTAGTGTTGTGTCTCCCCACATCCTTACCCTCTGTGTGTGTGCTCAGCACAAGCTCTCCGCAGGCGTCCTTGAGCCTTGCTGCACTTAGACACAGTCTGACCAGACTAGATTCATGGGTGATCGGATAACTAACTCAGTGGTCACACCACTGAACCCCTGCCCTTTTCTTGTCGGAGATGTGGCTGGCAAAATCTTCAGATCACGTACCTGCATAGAAAATGGAGGCACCTTTGTTTGACAAGGCTCTATTCAAGGCAGCTTGTATTGTAAAATGAAGCATGCTATGCTACTAATCCAGAAAGGCAGCTGGAATTTTCATCTATCTGCTGTCAGATGCATTGTTAATGTCACATTGGATTATATGATAATAGTGGGGTAAATTCTCAAGCATACTGCCGATAACAGTGATGCAAAGTGGACTAGGTGACAATCCAGAGAAAAGCCAGAGAACTGAATTCATGGTCCATGTTCAGTTGAAGGATTGCATTTCATTTGCTAATTCTCCATGTGGTCCCTACAAATGGACCATGTGGAGCATGAACCAAGCTTATTCCACCCATCAGGACTGACTCTGACAATTCATTGTCCATACAAAATACACCTAGAAGGAAGTAATCTGCATTCTTGCCCTCATGCTAACAGTCTGTCCCCACAACCACTCTTTTCCTCTATGCCATTTTCAGAGGAGGGTGGGTTGATAAGGCAATATTTCTCTCCTATTTGGTCCCAGAGAAACTACAGATCGACCTGAATGTACTGGTTGTGCACTTCCTGGTGACATGGTTTATTGTTCTTCATCTGACTCAGCTAACTCGGCTCATCACTCTCAAGTGGAAGCTGGTGAGAAGGAAATATGGCTGATGCTGGGAATGGAAATTCTGACTTCAAATTCAGCCTCTGACTTTGCCAACCTAGCGAACTCTCTGGGCTTCATTTGTAAAGTTCAGGATATGTCCCACCCCAACCCATCAGGGAGTAAGAACCAAGTGATAATGGTTATGAAAACACCTTATATATGGGAAAAGAGACCTAAGAGCATAAGGCTCTACTCTCATTCACTAGACCACAAGATCCCAATTTGGCTGATCATCCGGTGTCTGGCAAGATTATTAAAAATAAAGAATTATGGGTTCCTACCCGTACCAGGTAGATTAGAATCTGTGGAGGTGAGGCCTGAAATTCTGAACTTTCAGTTTCTGGAGAGATTGTGATGATCTCTCAGGCACGGAATAACAGAACTGGGGTTAGACCTTCCTGATGATGGGGGCCATGCACCTTGGTATTTTACAACCTTCTCACATAGCAGTGGTACTAATGACCAAATATTCACTGGGCAAATATTTGCATAAGACATAGTGTGCGCCAAGCACCAGGGAGACTCACAGCACCCTTCTGGCTGGTGCTATCTCTCTGTTGGTGATGGTGTGGGTGTTATGGCTCAGGTACAGTAGTATAAGTGCAATGTGCTGACTATTGCAAGAGAGTTGGAACCACTGAAGAGTTTTAAGCAGTTTTTTGATATGATCTGATGTTGCTGAACTTGACAGTCTTGTCTTTATGTTTGATGCCTGGGAACTGTCTTTTTCAATGCTTTGTTATGGGTAATTCTTTCCTGCAGAAAATAGTGAGAACTTTTAATTAAAGCATTTTGTGGATTTTCCCATTGGTCTTATCTGTTTCCTCCTGGTCAGTTGCCTTGAACACATGCAACATATTCATTTCTATACAAACAACATGGGGCAAATGCTAGTGGAAATAAGAAGGGCAAACAACACAGGTGTGGAGCAACAGCTTCTGAAGGACATGCCAGAAAAGAGGAGAATGAGAAAATAGAGCCTCTGGGATATCTCACTCCAAGATGAAATGAACTTTTAAGACATAAAGAGGCTACAAGAAGGAAAGTTAGAATTCCAATGTCTGTCTTGGGATTGAAGAACAGCAAATGTTTTTTACTCTAGCCACACATGGCCAGTTGACCTCAGTGTCTGGCTGACCCTAACACAGTTCACTGACCATCCCTTGAACCAAACTTGAACCTTATTTAAGCCCTCAAGTCACTTGGGAAATGGGTTGAAAATACTTTCCTCTGTATCTCCTGGCTTAATCTGAGAATGCTCCAAGGAGAGTTGTGTAGAGCCACAGGGAGAGAGCTCAATTTTTCTATGTTTCTATGTGCTTTTAGGATCATTTCTCTGCAAGTGTGAGCTGGGGAAGATATGATGGGCATTAGAGAATCTTTGACTTGTGCAAGATAGTGTAAGCAAATGCAGTTTTCCACTGAGGCAATGTGGTTAGAGAGGAAACAGTGGGTTCAGGTTGAGAAGTCTTGGTCCAGGTGTCCTGCTCTAAGTAGTCTCCCAAAATAAGCTGTCGAAAGAATGAGGGCGTGAACAAATGAAGGACTGCCAGCTAGCCTCCACTGAGGTGTTTAACCAAATGTAAGATAAACTGCAGCAACCACAGAAACCAAAGATGGAGATTAAGAGATTACCATTTGGTATGTAAATGTACCCCAGGTGCCAGGCAAAAAGTGGACACTTCAGATGTAGCCCCAACGAGGTACTCACAATCTGAGAACCACTGAGCAGTAAATGAATGCCATAGGCATTTCATGGAAGGAGACATCTGGAATTGAATTCACAAGAAGGAGGACTCAGGATTCTGGCCATGTCTTGAAAGGTGAAGAGGCTTTGTATAAACAGGAAAGGGGGAAGAATACATCTTAAATAACAGTCTGAGAAAAAGCATAGAAGTGATTCAAATCATGATGATAGTGTTTGTGAGATAGTGTTCCGCCCCAGATGATGGAAGCAGGCATGGGGAGGGTTAAAGGTGCCACCTTGAAGTGTGCGAGGGAATGAGGATTTGGTAAAGTCAGAGCACAAGAACAAGGCACCCCGGAGGCTCTAGTTGGGGAGTCGTGTCCTGGTGACTCATCCGGCAGAGTGGGCTCCTCCACATCCACCTCATGATCAACTCCTGCTCTTTTCTCAGCAGCTGAAATTGATGGACATCTGTGGTGGCAGGAAGGCACGGAGCAGGTTCGCGACGATTCTGAGCAGACAGGTCAAGGAGGAGTCCTGGAGCCCTCGGTGGATTTTTCAGGCTCTTATTACATCATTAGCTCAACAGCGACCAGGTACACGGCAGGCAGGGGTGCTGGGGTCAGGAGGCTGGCAGGCCTCCCAGCACGCGGTACATCTGGGCTCTCGAGCCTCTCGTCTCTGCTTCTACTGCGTTTTCCCCTTTGCCTCTCTTCCTCTTCTGCTTTCCCTTCTCTCGCTTCTGCTGGCTTACTCGTGACACCGCCCTGATATGCGGCTGTTTCGCGCAGGTACGCCCACGCGCATGCCCACTTAGGTACACCTATAGGACCTCAGGGGTCCAACATCACACCAATGGTGGGAGGGCAGAAAAACCTGATCACTTTTCCATTTACCCTACAACATCCCTGGGACTTTTCTGTTGCTCCCCGAGATGAACAGATCTGCAGATGTATGGGCCAAGTCCTATTGCATGTTCCCTCCTCTGAAAATTAACGAACATAATGGAGACTAGCTCACACGTTTTCAAAACAAACCAAGTGCCTCTTCTCTCTAATATGATTTGCCAGATGACAGATGATCCCAATCCCTGTAATTACTCAGATACTTTAATTGACTTTCAGTGGCAGTAATAAGTAACTGGAGTTCAGGCTTGTAGAATTTCCTTCCTAATTGTCCCTGTTAAACTACTCATTATAGGGATAAATAACACACCATTTTATTTAAACCGTTTCCTCTGTACACTTAAATTTGAGCGGATGTGTCCCAGAATTTGTAGGTCCCTAGTAGAGCTGTTTGGGGGAGAGGAGCTTTAGAGTACACAGTTTCGAGAGCTACTCAGGCTGGCTGGCTGTTTCCTTTGGATTAGCAGTCACAAGTTTCCAACACTGACGCACTTCCCAGTGCTTGGGATTTAAAAGGCTGTAGAAAGGATAATTGACCACGACTTGTCAGCAAAAGAGATTTACTGTCATTAGTGCAAACTCAGATGAATTACTTTAATATCATGGAATATAAAAAGTAGGCAGATAGTTTCCTTTCTCAATATTTTAGCATACTTAAATGGCTTTTCACACTCGCTTTCTGTATTTGAGTGTAAAACAAGGAGGGAATCATAAAGGTCCCCTTAGTAGGAGTGGATGGAAGATTAGACATTAATTTGGCAAAGGTAGGAAAAGGAGATGTAAAATTTTCAAGTCAAATCCAAGTGAACAGATTCTTTGTGGTTGCCTGTTTTCAGGATGGCATAAAAGCTAAAAAAAAAAAAGACACTCATTGTTTTAAAGTTCCCAGCACTGATTTCCACTTCCCAGTTTAGTATTAACCTAGACAAGTCTATTATAACTTGTGTTCTTTGTATTTTGACTTAATTTTAAACAGAAAGAACTAGATATATTGCAGGTGGATTTGGAATATTGCAAGGTAGATTTATTACACTGCAGACAGCAGTTTGGAATTGTTTAATTTAGACTTGAATCAAATGGGATTATTTCTTTCAGAGTCATGTGGACATGGCCCCTGAACATGTTCTATTTTCTTTTGTTTTTGTGCTATCCATCCTTTTTAAGGAGTGTCTAAAGGACAGCCAGTGCCCAAACATAAGGATCATTTCAAATTAGAGCAATTTGTTTTCATTTTGCTCCCCCATTGTTCTTTTTACAAAAATATTTGCCTCCTAACTCTCAGAAACCAGGGCAAGCCATCACTGGCAATTATTTCATTTTGATTTTCTGAAGGAGCACTTCATTCCTGGGTGATGGTTGAATCTAGACTTGCTTTGCAATCTGTCCACTGCCTCCACTAACATCTTAACATGTGGGCCTGATTCCTGTTGTTATTATAACCAAAATGGAACTAATCTCCCTCCTCTCTATGTGGCTCAGCTCTGCAGGTTAATATCGGCAAATGTTGTTGCCAATTATTATTGCTTGATTAATTGGTGGTAAGCCTATTTGTTTTCTTCCCTTTTTATTTCTCAAACATGTTGTAAAATACCTGAGAGGTGAATTTAATAGAAATTTTCTTCTGAAAGGAGGAGAGAAGGTCTGTAAACTCCAACAGCATATGCAGTTACTGTACATTTGATGGTTTCCCTTGCATCAGTGGGTGTCATGGAAATACATGGGGGAAATGAACATGGCATAAATAACCTCATCAGCAGCTTTGTTGTTAAGCACACACAAACAACAGCAGCAACAGGCTTAGCGGCGCTTGAGTCGTGGTCTCTCCATGAACTGTCTGTCAGATTCTAGGTCTGAAGGCAAGTGAATTAGATTTCTCAGGATCGGGGAGTGATGGGAATTTCAGAGACTTGGGCTGCAAGATTTCTACTTGGCTTCCGGTTTCTAACATTTTGAGTGATTTGTCGCTACGACTACATCCCATTAGTCTGGTGATGGCTCACCTCCAAATTGCTTTCTGGTGTAAGTTTCTGTAGCGGCAGGATGGGGGTGGCACTGGAGCAAGGTTCGGGATGGTTCTGGGCAGATGGGTCAAGGAAGGAGTCTCTTGGAGCCCTCGGTGGCTTTTCAAACTTTATTTAGTAGCGGTGGCCAGGTACATGGCAGGCAGGGGTGCCGGGGGGCTGGGAGGCTCCCAGCCCCCAGCGCATCTCACCCTCTCGGATACTTCTTCTCTCTATCTCTCTCTGCTGCTGCTGCTGCTGCTGCTGCTGCTGCTGCTGCTGTCGGTTCTCTCAGTCCGTCCTCACAGTTCTGTCTATTGGTCCTCATAGTTCTCACAGTTCTGGCGTCCTTATGACGCCGCCCATTTATGCCCGTGTCCCAACACAGGTGCACCCACTTGCTCATGCCCACCCTGGAATGCTCGCAGCACCACAGGTGTCCATCATCAGTGGTGGGAGGGTGGAAAGACCTGATCAACCTTTACCCTACAGTTTCCTAACTCTATTTTCAAAATTCAGAATGCAGCAGAGTCCCCAACACCCTGGCTATTTATCCAAATTTTGTGTATCATAGAGAAAGACAAAAACACTTATTTTAGAGAAAAAAAGTCATGCAAAAAAAAATAGACTGAGAATGGAAAGAGATTTATAGAAGTAACTTCAAAGTTGTAGAAATCTAGTTATAAAATCCCCCATCCCTAAAAGACAGGTAGTAACAGAACTACCTTTATCGCGGCCAAATGTGTGTGAAATGATAGCAACTTTCATACAAGAAAAAAAAAAATAGCAAGAAATAGCAGTGTACCTGACTAGGTTATATTAGCCGTATATATAGCCTAGGTTATAAGGCTCCTTGTAGCTGGGGTCCTTTCATGTTCTCCAACACAGATTGGATCCAGCCCTGACCAGGATGACATTTACTCTTGAATAATGGACAGTCATGTGTCCTTTTAAACAAAATCTGCATGCTGAGTGTGACTTTAACTGGCCCATTATATGCCTGGCTGAACGCCTGAGCCTGAGGAGGGTTGGAAATGAGACAGCACCTTATGCTGGAGGTGCTTGCAGAAGTGTTGGGAGGTGCACATTGGATGTTAGTCACTCCTGTAGCCAAGAGTGTGCAAAGTGGACTTAACTCCATTTCTAGGATGGGAATGCAGGCGGGGAGGAGAACTTGTCAATTTCACAGCCTGCCCTTCAAAGAGGCTTAGTATTTCCAGGGCTGTCTTGGCATGTGTGGTGCCAGGAAGGGGCACAGAGAAAGTTCTTTATGACTCTGGCAAGACAGGTCAAGGAAGGAGTCTTGGAGCCTTCAGTGGCTTTTTATGCTTTTATTATTCTAGGTGACCAGGTACAAGGCAGGCAGGAGTGGGGGTTGGGGAGCAAGGAGGCTGGCAGGCTTCCCAGCCCCCGGGGTATCTTCACTCTCTGGGCTCTCTAGACTCTTGCTCTCTTTTCTTTCTCTTCCTTCTCTCTCCGCTTGTCTTCTGCTCTGCTGCTCTTGTTTTATTGGCTTCCTTGTGAAGCCACCCTTGTCTAAGCCCAGGTGCACTCGCTTGCGCATGCCCACTTAGGCACGCGTGCAGAACGGCAGGTGTCCATCATTACACCAATGGTGGGAGGGCGGAAAAGCCTGATGAATTTTCCATTTACCCTACAGTATATATGGCAGGTTATGTGGGATGTGGCAGGTTGTGTGTGTGTGAGAGAGAGAGACAGAGAGAAAGAGAGACATAGAGAGAGGACTCAAAGAGAGAAAAAAGATTGGATTTAGTGTCGTGCCTCACTTATTGATATTTATTTGCGGTGGAATGCTAAGAGGCTGATATTGAAAGTTTCATTTGCTTGTGTTCTAATGAGTAAATGCAGTTCTGAATGTGGTAGGCATGTGGTATGTGGGCACACTTTCCTTGATATCATCTGCCTTACAGAGCACACCCCTCTTCAATTTTACCTCCACTTCCCTGACATACTTGATTGACAGCTAAGCTTATTTTTCTGATAATATTGCCAATCAATAACCAGTAACCTGCCCGCGGGCACTGAAGAAGACAGGGGGGTGGCAGATATTAAGCCACTGGTGAGACAAGCCACTGGTGTACACAGTGATACCACTGGAAAAGCTCCAACTCTTTTCTATTGTCATGATTTCCCTAACCCTTGCCGTGTCACTGGGCTTGCATGAACATAGAGGAGTTTTAGTTAATACAGTGGGTCCCTGACATTCCCTGGGATTCTAATGGTTAAACTTAGCATTTTACAATTTGGTTTAATATTTTATGCCCACTATTTCTATATTTCCCCCAATATGTAAACAATATTACATTGCAATTCTCTTGCAAGCCAATTTATACAATGCAAAGACATACAAAAGAGTTTAAATAACCTCTAATCTTACTCTGCAGTGGTAGCCCAGTTAATTCTTTGGTAGATACCTTTCTAGGTATTTATCTATGCACAAGCATAAACACACATATACATAACGTCATTCAGCAATTTCTTTTCATCATTTAGAAACATATTCTGTCAAAATTCCCATATCCATATATATGTTCTATATCATCTTTCAAATGGCTTCTTAGTATTAATTACATTGCTTCTTTTTTCATTATTATAGAGTACTATGGGGACATCTTTGCACAATTCTATGGCAGCATTAGAATACATTTCTAGAATTAACCTTGTCAACTCGAAGCCTATGAATGCTTGAACATGGTCTACTGTCTTCTAGGAAATCATACTAATGGCATCATTGGTAAGTTTTTTAATTTAAGGTAATATTTACATATTCATTTCCTGCCTTTCTGTGATACAGAGAAAAATATTTGATTATTCTTCTAGCAGGAAAAGTCATACTATAGTCAGATGGCTATTTTGTCACATTAATTATCCTTTTCTAGCTCCTGGGCTTTTTATTTGCTGTTAAAATGTGAGTTCGACTGTTTTTAAATTTCCTTTGTGATTTTCAGATATCATTTTGATTTCCAGGTAATAATGTTGTGTGGGCATGGTGACTTTTGGGTAGTTTATTCTGGAGTTTCAATCACAGAAGATCTAGATGATTCTTACGGACATTATAGTGTGGCCACAAGACAGAGAGATGGTGGCTCACCCCACTGGGTCTGAAACTCAGCCAGCAGGTGCATGTATATTCAAGCCTCATCCATCTGAAGATATGTTCCAGGAAGACATATGCAGATATAGATTTAAAGACTTTCAGTCCATCGCTAAAGAAACATGTCCATAGTCTTAGTAATAAAAAGAACCAGGCAGACGAAGTGCCATGTGTGAATATGGGGAAAGGTGGAGAAATTACTGTGACAGGAAAGTAAATGGGTCACTTTGGGGTAAGGTGGAAAAAATGAAGGACAAGAGCTGCTTTTCCCAGAAACCACCATTTTAAACATCAGCAAGCTAATCAGATGAAAGTTTTAAAAGAATGTAGTCCCAATGGCAAAATTGAAACTCAGACAAAAAATAAACAGTTTTATAAACCCAACCAGTTTGGTTTGTACTAATTTCAGTCAGTGTGTACGTGTATGACTGTGAGTTTGTATAGAGTTCATTGTTCAGTAGCAGGAAGACATACATCATATAGCTTGATATGTTGTAAAGTGAAGCTCAGTTCTTTAGACATGAAATCATAGCCAGCCCCTCTGGGTGCAAACATAAGGCATGAGAACTAGTCCAGCACCACTGCTGTTATCATCTGTTATCTGGGTCCTTTATTAATATTTATGGGACCCATGGACTCAGTATAGTCCCCTTGGTAACTTAATGAACCAACGCTGTACTCTGAAAATAGTTTAATCTTGGCTTTTAATGTTTGCAAATGCAAAAAAATGTGCACTAAGATAGGCTAAATAGCTTTTAAAAAAATCATTTTTCCTGAATTGAGAACCTGTGTCCTATTCTAAACCCCACAGACATTTTTGGCTCTTCTCCCTAACTAAATGGTCCTTTTTGAACCGCATCCCAGAGGGATCACTTTCTTTGTCTCTCACTTTTTCTTGTTTTCTTATGCAAAGGGGAGGAAGGGATAAAAATAATGTATAATTTGCAGAGCACCCAGATATGCTAGGCTTTGTGCCAGTTACATTACATGTCAAGCCACTCAGTGGCACAGCCTAAAAATGTAGGTCTTATCTTCTAGCTCCAGAGTGACTAAGTTGTCTAAGGTTGTACTGGTACTTGTGCTAATACTTAGTGGAGAAGGACGGACTCAAACTCAGGTTAGCATGACACCATGACTCTGTGCTTCCTTGAGGTGATATGAAAGCAGCAGAGCTTTTGGACTTTCCCACTTCCATTTCAGAGAAAATATGGCCCAGAGTCTGTAACAATACATATCTAATTCATACACTGCTGCAAAATGTTATCTCTCCCTCATATGCTTGTGCTCCACTCTGCTTTGCATCAAAGAGGGTGCAAAAGAAGTAAAATGTCTTGGTCTTTGCCCCAGGGAAGTTTCTAAAGCTTCTGGGCTCCTTGGCATCAATTGGTTACTCCCAAATACAGCCCAAGGCAATACCATTCATAGTCAGACCACTGAAAAGACTCAAGAGAGGTATCTAGTCATGGGGGTGTAATGTACAGCAAGGCGATTACAGTTAATAACATAACTGCATATTTGAAATTCACTAAAAAAGTAGAACCTAAAAGTTCTTACTACAAGAAAAAAAAAACTGTCCCCTGAAGCAAAGAAAGTGAAGGAAAAGATAAAATACTGGGATTACATCAAACTAAAAAGCTTCTGTACAGCAAAAGAGACAATAACCAAAACAAAGAGACACCTTACTGACTGGGAGAAAATTTTTGCACTTGATAAAGGACTGATTTCAAAGATCTACAAAACAGAAACAAATCAACAATCCAGTCAGATGGGCAGAAGAGCTAAAAAGACACTTCTCTAAAGAGGACATGTAAATGACCAACAGGTATATGAAAAAATGCTCAACATCATTTCTAATTAGAGGAATACAAATCAAAACCACAATGAGATACCACCTTACAAAAGTGAGAATGACACATATTTAAAAAACAAAAAAACTGGTAACAACAAATGCTGGTGAGGATGTGGAGAAAAAGGAAGTGTCATACCCTTCTGGTGGGAATGAAAACTAGTCCAACCACTATGAAAAGCTGTTTTATGAAAAGGAAGAGTATAACAGACTATGGTGATGGTTCACAGGTGACTTGGTAGTTGTAATTTTATGAGGGTTACACCTGAGAGGAGAAAGTAAACTGTACAAAAAAATGAATAATGATGCAAAATATATATAGAGAAAAAAACAAGAAAAAATTATTTATGCTAACTAACTAAACTTGCTGTGGTGATCATTTCACAATATATATACACTATGAAAATTTGTGGAGGTTCCTCAAATTACTAAAAATGGAGCTACCATATGACCCAGCAACTCTACCCTTAGAATCTACACAAAGGACAAAAAACCATTATTTTGAAAGGAAACCTGCACTCCTAAGTTTATTGCAGCACTATTTACAATAGCTAATATATGGAAGCAATCTAAATGCTCCAAAACAGATGACTGGATCAAGAAGATGTGGTACACATGCACAATGGAATACTATTCAGCAATCAAAAAAGATAAACTCATGCTATTTGCAGCAACATGGATGGAGCTGGAGGGGATTATGCTCAGTGAAATTAGAAGGAAAAAGAAAAATACTGGATGATTTCACTTATTGGAAGAATATAGGGGAACCAAAGAAAGGACAGAAAACAAAATACATTTTTAGTTAAATTTATTTATTTAAGTATATAATACCTTTTTAAATAAATCACAGAAATTCAGCAGGGAATGAGGAAGGATAGGAATTAAAATGGGCAGGAAGAGTACAATGGACTATGGTGATGGTTCACAGGTGACTTGGTGGTTGTAATTTTATGAGGATTACACCTGAGAGGAGAAAGTAAACTGTACAAAAAAATGAATAATGATGCAAAATATATAGAGAGGAAAAAAACAAGAAAAAATTATTTATGTTAACTAACTAAACTTGCTGTGATCATTTCACAATATATATAAATATTGATTGAATCATTAGTTGTACACCCAAAAGTAATATATGTCAAATATATCACAATAAAATTATTTATTAAGGAGTCTGGGTAAATGTCTTCTGCCTTCCCTTAGGACTATGACAAGTGGACTTGAGACACTAGTTTTTCACAATAAGCCATAGTTTTTGAATAGTGCTTCCAAAATGTGAAGTAGTCTAATTAATTTTCAATATATTTCAAAAGAAATTTTATGCTTTCAGTAACCTTAAAAAGCAGATCAGGGGATATTTTCCCAGTTTAGAATTTTTCTGTGCAAGTTATCCTAATTTGAGCTTTAAGCATCATAATAGCATTGATGATGATAGCTAAAATTTTTGAGTATTCACTCCTTGCTAAACTTTGTGCTAACCTCTTAGCTTGTATCACCTCTTCACAACCATCTTATGAGATGTATGTTCATTTTACATATGAAGGAACTGAAACTTGGAAAAGTTAAATGATTCATTCAAAGTTCTCATTGTGAGAAAGTGGTGGAGTATGAACTCAAACACAGGTCTGTTTGATGATTCTATACATACTTTTCTGTAAACGTGGGCAGCAAGCTGGTGCTGTCTGTAGATAACTTTTGACCTTTGCATCTGCCTAGTGGAGGTGGCATGTAACGTGCAGCTCCACTGAGGTGTACGGGTCTACAGACATTGGGTCCACCACCTCCATAGTGGTTCTTTTCTCTCAGGACATTCCTTGCTTCATTTTCAAGCAACAAATCTCACCATTTGTTTTATTCTTCAGCTGGTATGCTCTGACTGTATATTGCCTAATCCTATTTCAGGGGAAGTTAAAAAAAAGAAGCCAGGGGGAAGAAAGGAGATAGGGGGTTAATTCCAGAATTAATTTAAGCTATGATTAGAACATGCAGAGGAGGGCTTCCTTCCTCCCTCCCTCCCTCCCCCCTCCCTCCCTCCCTCCCTCCCTCCTTCCCTCCCTCCCTCCCTCCTTCCCT
>JAGFMF010012082.1:178422-207012 GCA_019455555.1 Galemys pyrenaicus | reverse complement strand
CTTCCTTCCTTCCTTCCTTCCTTCCTTCCTTCCTTCCTTCCTTCCTTCCTTCCTTCCTTCCTTCCTTCCTTCCTTCCTTTCTTTCTTTCTTTCTTTCTCTCTCTCTCTCTCTCTCTCTCTCTTTGCATTTTTCATTTGTCTATCCCAAAACAAGTGATCACTTTGGGTCTTTGGGAGTCATTTATGAGTTGAACCTCAAGACATTGAACACGGAACAGGTGAGCTTCTCTAGTTAGAAAACCTCGCCAAAGGTTTATCACAGGTGGAGAAGTAAAAAGAGAAGTTGTTGGATTCTAGAAGGCAACACTTTGTTGATGGACACTTAGAAGTACATTGAGATGGGTGCCAGATATACAATTATAGTAACTAGAAGCACAGTTTAAAGTTTTCAAGTAGACATAAATTTCTTGAGTGCCTCTTAATTGCAAAGCTCTATAGGAACTACAGAGAATAGACATGACAATCCCTGGTTCATATAAGACTAAAGCCTTTATTAAACTCTAATATAAGTGAGTCAACATAACTAATTCATTCTAATACAAACCAACCAATACCAATATAAAACAAAGGGGTAAAGACAAGGGAAAAATACAATCCACTATTTTTTTTTTGTTGGAATCCTTCTTAGTACTTCCTTTATTAACTATTCCTAACCCTCTGCATTCTCTCAAGTGCTTATTGAACATCTGCTTTGAACTTAGCACTATGATAACAAAACAAACAAGAGATGGACTCATGGTGGTGCTCTTAGATGAGATGACTGTGGTTTAGACCTTGCTGGCTGGGGCATTTGGCATGATGGAGAGCAGCCAACAACTTGTTGGAAGAAGAGCAGGAAGCCCAGCATAATATGAACATAGTGTGTGGGGGCAGAGTTAGGACTGAAAAAAAAAAAAAAAAAAAAGGAATGAGTTTCTGGAGAAGTTTGGAAGCTGTGATGGAGATTTGGGAACTCTACAATAGTCGCAAAAACTCCATGGAGATATTTCCAATAAGAAGTAATGTGGTTTGCTTTTTTAAGAGCTCATCTGTCCTCTCTGTGAAGGACACATACAGAGGTGAAACATACAGAGGTGGCCTCTTTGCTGGTGTCCCAAAGGGAGTATCATCTCCTTGAACTTGCAAACTTGCAAACCCAGATTACTCTACCCTCCATTCATCCGCAAAAGGTCATAAGGTCCAGACTGTTCCTAAATGCTCTGGACTTTTTATCATCAGTTGGATTATCCTTTCCCAAAGCTAACTTGCCTTCTGTGGTTCTTTTCTAGCACAAACCTCTTAGTCTAAACATCTGTTGGGAACAGGCATTTGGGGCCCATTGCCAAGTCTTCCAAACTGCTGGGGGCAGAAAGGGACAACTGCTGGTGGGGAAAGAGGGAAATAAACCCCTTTTCACTGGGGCTCCTCACCTTCCAGTGGTGTAAAACTCCATCCAGTATGAGGAGAGGAAAACATTGAGGACAAGATAAGCTTTCAAAAATACAGAACTCAAAGTCATGAATTTTGGAGCTGAAAGAGGTTTCGGAGAGCTGATTTCTGCTCTTTAGCAGGATTCTAGAAAGAGTATAGACTATAGAAATACAGAGCCTGCTGTCCCTAACACTACATATGCGACTTTTAGATAAGTAAATTAATCTTTTAGAGCCTCAATTTTACCTGGTTATTAAGCACAATAATTCCCACCTCTTAAAAGTGGGTATTAAGAAAACTAATTAAATAACATATACAACATGGTTGGGATTTCAGTCAAAGAAACTGAGACAGAGGGATATGAAATGGACATAGAAAAAGGGGGTTGTTTTACTGCAGTGAACAGATTTCTTCACAACCTGAATCTGTGAAAGCTCCATGTAACTTCTCTAAGTCCATAAGTATTAATAATATTTTTAATGAAAATGGCAAATCTTTTCACATGTCCTGTATTCTCATGTTCTCTGAATTTTAACATTTCATGCCTTAAAGTAACTTATGCCATTGAACCGTTATTGTCTGTCAGTCTCAGTTTTAGTGGTGAAGGCTTAGGGTGGATTTAACCTAGTAGTTCACAAGCTGTCTCAGGGGTCCTTTCGAGTCTCACTGTCTTTGTGTCTCTTGAAAGCTTTTTGTGGTTATTTCTGGAATGAGTCCCAGTGCTTACGTCACTTAGGTATGTTAGCATTTCAGTCTCTGTGATTTATCACTTCCCTTTCTCTGTCAGCAGTTAAAGATGGCTGCATACTTTAAGACTCATTTCAAGTAATTGGGCAGCAAAATTTGAAGGTTCCTCTTACTGTGCCCTTTTGTACATCAGTTTGGTCTTCGTTTCTTGTTCCTATGCAGACCTACTCTTCTTCTTGCTCATGTCACAGCCTGCTTGACAGGAGATGTGTTGTTCAGTAACCCCAGTAGCTTGATTGCATTAAGATGGGAGACACTCAGTGAAATGAAAGGGATAAGTTGCAAGAATGGGAAAGTTATCACATACTCAGAATGACTTTTTAATTGAAAAGTGAACACAATTAATTTTTTCCTTATGATTTTATGTTCTGCCTAGGCAAAACTCATGTTTTGACCATGCTTATGAAGTTCCTACTTCTAGCTGTAATGGTTGGAGTTGGTCACTGATGGATGGACCTTCCACACTGAAGCCCTGGTTTTGATTATCTGCGTTAAGGCGAATTAATTCCCAAATCTCCTGTTAGACACTACACCACTACAGTTTACCTTCCACCCGACTCTGCTGTCTTTCCTATCATGATGACAGCAACAAAAATATCAGTAATTATAGCTAATGTTTATAGATGCTTCTTATGTGCATGGAGCATTCCTAGCATTATACCTACATTAACTTGGTTAATGCCTACACACTCTCTAGTTTGAAGCACAAGGAATCAGGAGAACTACTAGTCAGAGCTGTGATGACAGCTACTGCTGGACTGTGGTGACTTCTAGTACCAAACAATTGTTCTCAACAAGGTGGGGTGGCGGAATTGTAACAATGTCTGGAAACAGTTTTGATTGTCTTAACTGGGGGGATCCTACTGGCATCTAGTGGGAAGGAGATGATAGTAAGGGCAAAGGGTGCCACCAAAGATTCTACACTGCATGAGCCAACCCCCACAAAAAGATTTATCTTGTCCAAAGTGTCCCTGAAGTAGAGGTTGAGAAACTCCCCAATATAAACGCAAATGTAGATTGTCAAAATTTAACTTCTGCTTTTGTAACTCACTAACTGCCGATCTTGAGGAAGTTGCTTAACTTTTTTATGCCTGCGTTTCCTGATCTTTTAGCAGTAATGCTACATCATGAGCTTGATGTCGTAATTGAATGTGCTAATATTTGTACAGTATTTAGCTCAGTATCTGGCATGTAATACTCCACATATTAGTGATTATATAGAGCCATTCCAACTTTAAGAAGACAAATTAGGCTTTTCTTTATTTTCTTCTCTAGTCTTGAGAGAAATCTGATGAGTACACCTTCAGTTCATACCACCCAAGGGAATAGTTTTCTCCATTTAATTCTAAAAAAAATGCCCTATCTTAGCCCAACTTGGAAGTTCAGGAAAAGTTATATTTTATTGTTTCAATAAACTATTTCCTTTTCATCTTTTTTATGCACCTTATTTTACAAAAAAAAAACAAACAAACTAAGTTCCTCTAATCTGTACTTGCATGTTGTTGCTAAGTTTGCAGAGCAGGCCTGCTAGAAGTTCTACCAGAAAAGGGGAAACCTTTTCTGAAGGGAAGAGGATGCTTGAAAATGGGAGCTGCAATAAAACTTCAGAGTAATAGGGATTTCTGTAATCAGAATTATGTCTGTTACTCCATGTCCACGAAGATGAGTCCTCTCTGAGTGAGTTTCAGTGTGAGTCGCAGTGAGCAGGATGACTCTGAATAAATCTAAAAGATTTCTTTGCAGTAAACTTGGCAAAATCTTATTCCCTGAGGGGCACAGTTTTGGTACCTGTATGAAATGAAATAGAAACAGACCAAGTTGGCATGTAGAAGGTTATGGTGTCTCAGCTGAGGGGAAAACACCTGCTCTGGAGGTTCTGAATAAAGATGACAAAGAAGTGGAAGTGTCCAGTGGAGCACCTATAAGACCCTCATTGGGAACTCATTAGATGCTCCTTGAAAATATTTCTGCAGGCAAGGGTCTATGAATTCTGAATTGCAGTGTTACTGCCTAGTTACGTACAGTCTTGAGGAAATGGATGATGTTAAAAATTTCACAGAGATTTTGGTACCTTGAAATGTTAACAAATATGAGTATGGCAGTTGGTTATACTTTTCTTTCAATCCTTCAAACTGGCATTTCCTTCTGGCATGCATTGTAGATGGCATGCATTACTACTCTCAAAAATCTGCAACACATTTCTAGAAATAATGTATGTAGAAGACAGCCAGGAATACTAGAAGAATGGCCTCATCGTGTCATATAAATTACCTCAGTATCAGACTAGGCATTTACAGCACTTGAAATGCATTAATTTAAAATGCTGTGTTATATTTTATACCACAACTACTAAATCAATATTGAAGTAGTCCAAATATTATAAATGAGGGTCACAGAAATACAATAGCCAGAATTACAAGATCATTGTCAAATTTTTGAAAGGCAGCTCAGAACTGGGCCTTAAGAGGTTGGAAAGGAACTTCCGCAAAGAAAATGAAACTGTGCAAGCAGATACATTTTGGAATTTTAATCCCTTTGGAAATCATTTATTCAATATGTTGACTGCTATATGTACTGGCATAGACTAGAAAATGGAGGTGGTGGGGATGCTACCAGGAGGAGACAGGTGAAGAGAATTAGAGTGCCAGTTATCTATTACTGCTCATCAAACCACTCCAAGTTTAGGAGCTTAAAACAACACTTTCACTATCATTTATGGCTTTGTGGGTTGAGTGGGCTGATTTGGGAGGTCCCTTTCTTAGGGCTTCTCATGAGGTGAAGGAAAGTGGCACGAGCTGTATCACCCAATATGATTCTACTCGCTTGTCTTTCGCATTGGCAGAAGTGGCTGTGAGACTGAGACTAACTTTCTTTCTATTACTATATGATGTAGGCTCACTGGTGCTAGCTTGAGCTTCTTTAACTGGGATATTTAAATATGCCTTTTAAGAGTACAAAAGCAAAAGCTCCACCTTCTGAAGGCTTGGAACCAGAACCAACAAAGTATCACCACTGTCCTATTCTAGTGGTTAAAGGAACTAAACTAAACACAACTACAAAAAATTCATAGCATACTCATCAATCATCCTTATAGTGGGGTCACAGACACAACCCACAGAGAGGAGGTTACAAAAGTCATGAAGACTGGGAGGTATGGTCCATTGGTGCATCTTTGGAGACTAGCTACCATAGATAACCAAAGTAATACTAGTAGGTACAAGGTGAGCTCTGGGTTTAGCCGGTCAAAAGAGCTTTATTTCATAAAAGTATTAAAACATGTTAACTAGCATATGAACAAGTAACAACCCACCAATACAATAGTCTTACAGGTTTTCCTCACTATCAAAAATAAAGCATTCATGTGAAACCATTCCCAAGCCAAAATGGTGTACAAGAAAACAATTGATATTAACTTATATTGAAAAAATTTTGAGCATTCCTAGACTCCAAAAATAACCTGTAAAATCATACCAAATAATACATGAAATAGCTAACATCTAGTAAAAGCAGCAATAAAATAGATAGCCTGTGCAAAGGAAAATATACATGTGTGGTGTGGTTTCCCTTAGCAGAATCAGGAGCCAGCACACGGCAAAGCTGGGATATGATGATAACAGTGTTTTAGGCCAGGTCCTTGAAGGTAGGGGTGGTGGGAGGCCACGAGACTGGGATGTAGGGGAAAGAGGAAGAGCATCATCTTTGGAGCCCTTGAGGGCAGGCAGGTCATTCAGGCCTACACCTTCTATGCCTGCCTGCCTCAGAGTGAAAGGTCAGGTTCATCTGCATCTGCTGTGGCTGCTGTGGCCCAGTGGAAGACTTGAAATAGGACAGTACCCTTGACTGCTTAGCCGCCTACATTCTTTGCATGCACTCAAAACATCCTGTAAGCAGGCCCTAAGCCCGCCTGCCCTCTAAGATTTAATGGCCTGCTTCCCCACAACCACTACAGCTCTGCCAGTCATGGTGAAAATCTCCTGCAAGGGCTTCAAGTCCAGTGCCTGGGCAACTTCACTTTCCAGCTAGTCACTATTGCCAGGGTTTCAATTATGCCCATTTTACTGTGAATACCCTGATGTGTCTTCTGAGGTTTCTCCTGATACCTGAGGGCATATCTTGCTAAAAGAATTACAGATAAAGTTCACAGACATAGTTCAAAGCTATTGTGGACTAGTGCTGAGATGCTAAGAATGGTTTTTGGGAGAAGGACCAGTGCCACATTCCCTGCTCAGGGTTCCAGCAACCTCTCTAATGATTGCTGTAAACACACAGATGATATTTTCATGTTTCACATATTTTCACAGAGGTGCAGATCCTCTCTAGATTTCTTTCCTGAAGTAAAAACAGGTACTAATGTAGGTCTTTCATAAACACAAAGTGACCTCACACAAACTTTTGAAAAGTGGGGATAGCCATTTCCATGCATAACTAGGGGTTCATTTTTTAATACTGAAAGACATATTGCATGACAACGAATTAGATAAAGGTGACCTTTATCTAAGGTCCTAAAAATGTACTCAGCTAAGAATAGCATTATGTGAAAAGAGAAATACAAATTATTCCTTTGCAAATTAAGAGGTGGAAGCCAGGGGGAAGGCAAACATTTTAAAGTAAAGAAACACTTGAAGGAGAGAACCTAGAAATTCTTATTGAATGCCCTGCATGTTCTTGGGGACAGTAGGAAGAATAATTGAGAAAGGTTCCAAATTTAAGGGACTTAGCCTGCGAGGAAGCGCCAGGCACTGCTGGGCTTGGGCTAATAAATATGTGGTATGGCCCATCGGTGGAGCTGTGGGATTTTCTTCTTTGGCACATTGGCAACCTCGGCAGAAGTGAGTACTTTGGTGTCTGTAAGGCACCTAAGTTGTGGGTGTTGGAGGTATGCTTCACTTCCTGGCTTCAGGGAATACTGTGTAGAGATGCTTTAAGGATCTTACAGACATCACTTCAGGACCCCCATGCACCTGCTGCCTGCATGGGGAGCAACTGTTAGCTGGCACAGCTTTCTCCCTGCAGAGGACTTCTTCCCAATAAGCTCTGCTTGCAAAGCAAGGCCTGTAGGACACAATACATTTGAGTTCAAGATAGAAAAGATACTTAAGTAATTCACTTTGGCTGTATTCCCATGTCAAGAATTTGCAGTGTTTAAAAAAATATTTGGGGTGGGAACAAAAGGGGAGGGTCCCAACGGACTAGAGTGGAGGGTCACTAGGCTTTGGTAGTGGGCATGGTGTGATAGCATACTCTTATAGAGGTGGGAACATATAGCTCTAAAATTTTTACAGTGTTGTAAACCAGTGTAACCTCAATAAACATAATTTTTTTAAAAAAAGATTTATTTATTTATGCACACAAGAGCTGGGGTACAGGCTGGAGTCACAGTAGGTTAGAGGATTCACCAGAGAGAGTGGGGAGCAGAACAGGCAGATCAATTGAAATACACTGCTGAGGGGAGCAGCGGGTGAGGCAGGAGAGGTCTGCAGCACCATGTGGGTCCCCTCTGCCATGTGGGTCCTCTCCCTGGCTGGGGATGGAACTCGTGCAGCTGTGCAGCAGATGTTTCACAGTGCGGCGCTCAACCCGCTGCACCAACAGGGAGGCCCTCAATAAACATAATTTTAAAAATAAACAACATTTAAAAGTAAAGAAGTAATTTTCCTTACATCAGTAACATGTGGTCATTATAGAAATACATATGTAGTCATTATAGAAGAGATAGATGTGTAAAAAAAGAAAACTTTGAATTATCCTAATCCCACATCTCAGAAATAACTGATCAGATTAATGATCTGATACAGATTCCAGTTTATATTTTTCTTATGTTTATACAAAACTGTTAAAGTAAGTGTAGGGTAGTGATTACATTTGGGAATGGTTACATAATTTGGGGCATGATATAGTATTTAAATGTTGGGGTCCTCTTAAATATTAAGAATTTTAAAATCTCAGATTCCCCAGTGGGGGTCACCAAGTGAAAATGCCTGCCTGAAAATGAAGTCTCTAAAGGGAGTGAGAACAATCTGATGACGTGCTTTCAATATTAATAATTTTCACTCTAAGTGTGGGGTCTTGTGTAATCGTCCCAGTTGCATATCCAGGAAGTTAGTACTGCTAATTCCTCAGTCTCAAGAGTAAACAAGACTGCCTGTGTCTTCCCTTCTTGTGGCCTCAAGGGCAGATTGGGACTGCCACAGCATTTGCAGTTACAGATGTTGCTAAAACCATCCCAAGGAACTTCTTCAGGTTTCATCCTCAGGATAGTGGAAAAAGGAGCAGTTAGTCTTCAGCTGTTTATCATCATCTTTCAGTGCCCATTGCCTGCCCTTCAGCTTCTTCTCCAAGCAAGCCAGGTGCTCCTATGACTCCTGAGGGTTGGGGTCTTCCCAGACTGCTGGTCCAGCAGACAGAACATCAGGTCACAGAAGATTTCCTTGGTCCTTGAAACCTAGTGAAATTTTCCCTACTGGGTTTTGCTCTTGTCTAGGACCTATGATCTTTTTGTTCTTCCCAGTGCATACCTTTTACAATGGGAATTCCTATCATTTGTGTGGTCCACCATTGTATTTTGGGAACAACTTGTTTTCTAAGTTTCACAAATCTACAGATAGACAGAAATTTTGCTCCAGCATGGACCATGCCCAAAGTCTCACCCATACATGTTTTAGATGATTTTAGAGGACTTTGAGCTGATTATACTTAGATGATTATTTTTAGACTTAGAGTTGATGCTGGAATAGCGTAAGACTTTAAAGGAGTTAGGAAGTCTTCTCAAAAGGTATACATTCAATACTTTACCCCTGATACCTGCGACTGTAACTTTTGGAAGAGGGTCTTTGCAGATGTAATCAAGTTAAAATGAGTTCATGGTGGCTTAGGATGCGCCCTAATCCAATGATCAGTATCTTTATAAGAAAAGGGAGATTTGGACAAAGAGACATGGGATGAGACATGGGAGTCCATGGGATGATGGAGACAGTAACTGGAATCATTCAGCTATAAGCCAAAAGAACACCCAAGATTGGCATCTTCCAGAAGTTAGGAAAGAAGTATTGAACAGATTGTCCCTTAGAGTTTCTAGAAGAAACCAACTGTGTCAACACCTTGTCTTTGGAATTCTAGCCTTTAGAACAGTAAGAAAATAAATTTACAAGATTTCAATAGATAGGGACATTGCCCCACTTACAAGCACTTGAAAATGATCACTACAATGTGTAGGAATGGATTTTAGGGGAATGAGAGTGTCATTTGGGAGACAAGTTACTTCCCTGTGACCTCTTCACTGGCCTAGGCAAGAGGTCATGGTGGCTCAGACAGGGGTACTGACAGACATGGTGATATGTTGTTGGACCCAAATACATTTTGAAGATCAAATGGAGAGGACTTGCTGGTGGATTGAAGCAGGGGTGAAAAAAAGACTCCAAGGTTCCTGGTGAAGTCCTGGCTTCTGCTGACAGGAGATTTGTTGATGAGCAGGACAGGATACTCAGGAGTTCCCAAGATTGAGCTGCTTGTTGGAATTCCTATGGACATGTCAAGTAGTAGAGTCCTTTCCTCAGCTCAGTCCAGAGGGCAACGGGGAGTCCAAAACCTCAGCAGTCATGAGAGGGGGTCACCGAGTGAAAATGTCTTCCTCAAGCTGAAGTCTCTAGGGAGAATGAGAATGATCTGATGACATTGTTTGAACTCCTGCCTTCATCTCATACCTAAATCCAGTTCACCTCTTTAAGTTTTCATTACCTGAGTCAACAGCTTCTTCCTTGTTTACTGCTTGAATTTAGTTTTCTGTCTCTAAAAGAGTATAATAAATACAACTCAGCAAATGGTATAACAGAACTGATGACAGAGAAAGGTACTTTATGCATTGATAAAACCTCTTAAAACCAAGTTTATCATCTATCCCCACCTGTTTTTAATGGAGCTGAGTGGGGTAGGGAGAGATTTGAGGTCAGATAAGAGGGAATACAACATTAAAATATTATTTTTTAAGCAAAAATTTTAAAAAATCTATTATTTCTTTATGAAAAAGGAGACTAAGATAAGCTGTTCCTGCACTCTATCTCCTTACCCAAACTCTCTCTGTGATACGGTGTAGCTGCCCACCCTCCCACTGGCCAAGGAAACAGTGGACGTCCTGGAGTCTCTCTCTCTTTAAAGCCAAGTCTCACCAGTTTCAAACCTCTGAGACTTCAGTAGTTCTCATTTGCCGACAGCTGACCCCAGATCCTGCGAGCTGCATTCTTGAGGCTTACTGCCTCTTCTCCGCACAAGAAGAGCTGTGTAGCACTTGTTTCTGAGGCACTGCTGGAAAGGAAGAACAGGGCCAGGTTGGAAGTATTGTTAGCTAAGCCTTATTAATAAAATAGGGTTAATGATTTATTCATAGCTGGGACAATGCCGCTCTGCTCCGGAGCACAGCACAGAACTGTTACATTAGAGATGAGCAGCTGCTGTGGGAGAGATGGGAGCCTTCTGAGAAATGATCTCTGGCTGTTTCTATGAGGTGGAGAGCAGATTTATCTGGGCAGGTCAGAGCCAGGAGGCAATTATTTGTGTACTGTGAATGTTGTCAGATAAATACTGACAATGGAGGTCCCTGGAAAGATGCCCACTTGTTTTACCATTTCTCATCTAATGAGTATTTGTTCATATTCTTGCTTTATCCTCTCCTCTTCAATACCTGGAAGATGTGTGAGTTTGTAATCCAAGATGTGTTAACTGGGGAATATCAGTATAATATTCATCTGAACGGGATGCCCCTCACAGGGAGTTCATCTTAGGGTGTAGAAGAGAGAAATGATATTGGGGCTTTTCTTGGTGCTAGATTAAGCACATACCTTTTTAAAGATTAAATCCTTTAAAATCACATCTCCTCTTTCCCAAATGGACTGCAGATTTTTTAATACAAATAATTAGGAAAGAGATTTACTACACTAGAGAATCCTGATAAGTAACTGGCATTCTTAAAATGCCAATTACTGTCACTCTTGTTAAAGACAGAGTAGATTCTATTAGTTCAACTGTTGTTGGGTGATGAGCTGTTGATTCAATTCAGAGGGAAGAGAAAGATAGAATTTGACAATCCCCAGAAAAGCAAGAGCAAGAGCATTTACTACCCAGAAAACCAAACCATCCTTGACTGGAATGGACAAAGATCAGATTTATTAATCACTATGTTTTTGCTCTGGGGCCGCCTCCCAAACCCCGTCTTGGCTTCCCACCTCACTCCAACGACCTCCAACACCACTGAGCTTTCTTGGCCTCCCTGGAGACTTCAGGAGATTTAGATCAAATGTCAGAAAGGAAAGCTAGACTTTTTCCCCTTTGGTGCCTGACTAGAGGGGGGAATTCAAGGGCATAGGAGGTACTGAAGAAGATCTCATTGTTGGTGTGTATGCTTCCACAAAGCAAGGCTTCCTGAGAGACACCCCTCCCCTCTGCTCAGCTTCCTCTGGAAGAGATCAAATGTTTCAAAGCATTCCCACCTTTACTAATTTTTAATGCCTCTACTAGACTGAAACTTGCCCACTGGAAAAAAAAATCTGTGCTAGTTGAAACAGTCAAAAAATAAAAGTGATCCTCGAACAGTGGCACATTTAACTTCCTCCAAAACTAGTCTGGGAGGGTAGATTTTGCCCAATATTTTATTTTTTTAAAAGATGTGTTTATTTATGCATACAAGAACTGGGGTACAGGCCAGAGGTGTGGGGGTGAGGAGGACTCGCCAGACAGAGTGGGGAACAGAATATTGCCCAATATTTTAAGCCTTGAGGAAATGATCACACTAGAAATCAGAATTGGTTTAAACAAAATTCAGAGTCTTCTTACAGAAGAATCAAAAAGGCTATCACCCAGATCCTTCCATGTAATTCCTTGAGCTCCCACCCTGCCCAATCCCACCCTGCCCATTCCTTCCTTTTGCTCATTTGCCCAGTTTCCCCAAAAGCCACCCACCAGGGTCGATGCAGGAGCCAGGAAAGTAACCCTGGGATTTGGTTTCCCAAGCCATCAATAGATAACACTGCCTATCAGCCAAAAAATAAAGCTTCCTGACTGCAGTTGCAGAAATTACAGCTAATTATATGCTCCATGCTTCCTGCAAAAGATATATATTTTAAGCTGCTGGGCTGACTTTCTCCCTTGGCTGTATTTAAAGGTTAGTTTTTGACCTGCTTCCTGGTTTAATGGAATAGTTTAAATATTACAAATCATTACTTGATTCTAATGAATTATATTTCCCTTGGCACATTGCAAATTCCTTATCATGCCAGAGTTGGATAGAACAGGGCAGCCTCCATGATAATAAACAGAATAACATACCATGGGGTTGTAGGTTTCAGGATCCTGGCTTCTTGGGTGGTTGAAAGCATTAGGCCCTCGTCCTCTCACTCACCCAAACACCTCAGGCATGTGGCTGAGCAGCATGAACTCTCACTTCCCCGCCTCGCATGATTGTTCACTAGGCTTAATTGTCAGCTCCTGCTAAGAACATGTAACATCTCATTTTCCCAGATATTATGGAAGTGTTGAGCTGCTTTTGGCCAAGTTGGGCCACTGAGTGTGCTATTTCCTTACTAAATTTGTGAGTGCTGGGGATGGTCCAAACCTAATTCTGTAGGTAGAGGCCTATTACTAGATTCCAGTCTTCAATACTCAAGATCTGGACCCAAATAGTTTCTCTTTGTAATTGTGTTGTCTCACCCAACTTCGTTTAGTTATGTATATTGTCAATCTTACTAAGTAGAAGAAAGTAACCAAAACACTCGAATGCAATGAGAGGCACAAAGATAAAGAATACGTGAAAACTCTTCTCCCTCTCCAGAAGCTAGAGAGATGAGCAAGAAGATAAAACTGTCTACTAGCCTTGTAATTGAATTGTGACTTTCCAAGCATTTAACTATTTGACAAGTTCCACATGGAAAGTGAGAAATCCAACAACATATTACAGATCATGTGTTTGTGTGATACCAAGTATCCTGATTTCCCTTTCGGTGGCTGGCAGATTTGAGAACAAGGTAAATAACCACTGGGTATCAACCATGCAGCATCTTTCTCATGATATAGAATTCTCTCACAGTGTGTTCAATTCTGAACTATGAAACTTCTAAAATAGTGGATAATCTATAATTGTTTTTACAAAGGGTAAGCCTTATAGATATATAAGTTTAAGCTGCTGATTTGCTGTAACTCAAAGGTATACCTTACTCCTTGACCTATTAAAAGATCTCTTACACTGCCCTGTGCAGGTAACTCCACTTTAGAGAACATTCCTCCAGGAGCTTCCCCATAAAGATTCAAAAATTCCTGGGAGAGGTAACTCAGAAAGGTCAGTTAATCAGACTGCTCTCTAAGCTGATGAATAAGAACAGGGTCTTAGTGAACTGGGCTAGGTATCTGCATTTTGCAGAGAGGAGATGGTAAATGTAGAAATGGCCAACAGGGGCTGGAAGAGCTCCCAAACAAGACTGGTCATTTTTGTGGTCTGCAAAGTATTGAGAGTGGTTCTCTCATAGACCATTAACAAAAAAGAGAAATGACCTTCCACTCTAATAAAAAACTGAATACCCAAATGGAAAGTTAAACCTTTGAATATTTGAAACCTTTTAATTTAGGTTTTTCATTTCTGAGGGAAAGAAGCAAAATGGAATAAACAGACCTCTTGAGCCACTTTCTCTGAGGAAAGTTAAGAGAACCCAAAATTTTCTTACATATAGATTTTAGGATATATACAGTAAAAGCAAAATCCAATTTACAAGGAAAATTACTTCTAAAAAGATGAATGTCATGAAACTTGGTTTTGTTTTGTCAAGAGCAGAGAAAGCATAGAGAATCAGAGAAATAACAACCTATTTTTCAATGGGAAAAAATGAAATGTTTTATAAATTCCAACATGCTTTAAAGGAGACACATCTGATGGGTGTTTCAGCATTTTCATAGATACTGCAAAAGGGGAGTTTTAACATGATATCTCCTCCAGCAGGATAATTTATCACACTCAACAGAAATGACAGTAGAAGAGGAAAAAAATGATGGGAAACCATTCTGGGGTGAGCAAAGGGTGACAACAGGATGGGAAAATCCAGCTTCACCAAATATTTATTCATGCTTATATAAACCTCAATTAGCGATCCTCAAATGCTAAGTCTCTGCTGAAGAAAAGGAGCATTTGGAAAGTGACTTGGAAGTTGGTTAGTGTCAGTTATTTTGCTGCATTGTTGATTAATGTAATTGAAGTATATATTACAGAAACAGAGAAGGAAATGTGACTTCTTCAGGGACCCATTAATTTCTTAAGGATAAAGTGTTTGAAGGTTCAAAGGCTTTGTTGAAGCTTATTTTAAATTTAAAATTTCCATTGCCAAGGGATTGATTACCATCCTTATATTAACTTTGTCAAACACCAAGTTGATCTTAGTTCTTTCAAAGTTTTGTGGCACATAGCAGTTTTGAGAGTTTTTTTTTTTTTTAAAAAAAAACAGAAGTCTGTCTTACAAGTTCTCCCAAGGGCCGGCTTGCTTTCCCTTCACAAGACCAGCAAAATGAAAATTTCTAAAACCTGAAAAAGAGCATTTCCTACTCTTCCCCATCTTTGGGATCTTTAAAGTCATTTCAGCAAGTCAGGTACAACACCTCCTCATTTAATCACTTTCCCATATTAGTATCTGTCTGGTTTTCCTTTGACTTTAAATTGTCAATTTTTTAAGTGTCTCTGTGCATCTGAAGCTTAATAATCACTTAGGGACTCCTCAGTTAGATTATTTAAGCCTTTTCCATGTTTCCATCCCAATGAATATACACAGTTCTTTTTATAACTCTCTCTCTCTGCTATCTTCCTCTGATCACCATTTAAGGCGCTCTCATAAACAACACTCGTGGAAAGTGAGCCAAGATATCCCAAGCACCAGTCTTTATTTGTGCTGTCCCAATAGTGAACTCGTTGGTTCAAAAAGTCAGACAGCAGCATTTCCGGCTCCTTGGAAACCCAGCCAAAAACAAAACTGTCGTTCACACAAGAGCAAGAACATTAGGAAATCGGGATTAAGGTGGGACTGCAATCCACCTGGATGAAGATGTGTGAGAGGACCGCGAGGCCGCACTAGAAACGGAGGCGTTATCACCCAGGCTTTACCGCTAGAAATCAATAGCGAGATTGCTGACACTCTTAAGAGCAGTTCAATAGCATTTTTTTTTTAAACCAGGAGAAATGTACTTTCTTCTCATCAGTTTTGCTTTTCCCAACTTGTCTAGTCCCAATGCTACTGACTGGGCCTGGGAGTGTTAGGTTCAGCCAGCAGGGGGCGCCCTGCGGGACCGCGCCTCATTCAGGGCTGTCTCCAACTACCTCAGGGGAAGAGTGGGCAGAAACCCTGGCTCAAAACTTGAGAAATGTCCCTCCACAGTCACCCAAACTTTCAATCCATGTAGTCATGAGGACTTCTTGGCTTTGGTTAACAGGGATACACACACATTCTCCCTCTTGTGTGGGATATTTTGCCTCAAGAAATGGTGTCATTCACATTGTCTTTCTTTTGTATGTCTTTTCTATCTGCCCATTTTGGAAGATGACTTTCTGGATCCTGTTGTGAGATGTTTGTGAGATGAGATGTTTGTCTTGGTCTTCCTCCTCCCAGCTCCCCCCATACACATAAACATATTCCAAGTAGCTTCTTCTGAGACCACTCCCCTGCCAGCCCCAAAGTACTGGAGAGAGAATCTGGTCTGAAATGACTTTCAAGAGCTCTTCACTTTGCCTATTAACTAGCTTTCTTCCCCTGAACGGAAATCGTGAGTTGTGAGTGTGTGTATTTGTGTGTAGCTAGGTAAAACCAATGGTGAGGACATTTGGGGACTGAGATGCATAGGGAGCAGCTCCCTATCACGTGAGAGGAGTGGTGCTTCTCTACTATAACAAACAGCCGGCCAAGTACCTACAGATAGGCCCTTTCTAAAGCCACTGTTTGCTGCTGCTGTTGATGATGATAAGGAGGAGGAGGAGAAGGAAGACTGTGAAGGGAGGGAGAATGCTAAGTAGAAGTACAAAACCAGAAGCAACAGTTTCCATGATGCCAAATTTCCCCAGTGTATGGCTGGTGGGCAGCATGGAGAAATACTTAAGAGGGCTGGGTTTCATTGTCAGGGTCAAGCTAAACATCTCCTCCTGGGTATCACATTCCAGTCTGGTGAGCACAGAGGCTAAGTTGGTGCTCCCATGGGGAATTCAGAAGAGCTGAGTTTTGCATTGCTTTCAACTTTGCAGACCAGTTTCCTCTGTACCTAGGAGTGTGGGGACAGCCTCAACTTTCTCAGTTCTGAGAGGTGCGTTCCTATGAGGAGCTACAGGTCTTCCATAGGAATAGAGCTGGTGAGTTGCTTCTGCTCTGTATTTTTGATTTATCTGAAAGGGCTTGTTCATTAACATTAAGAGGGACCTAATGCCCCTCCCCCTCATTTCCTCAGTATTCAACAAGCATGGACATACATTCTCATCCTCTGGTAAGGCACTGCCCTAGCATTCTGGATACACACGAGTAAGTGGTCCCTGGGTTGGGGGAGGCGGGGGTCCCAAGGTAGGCTGTATTATCACCATTGGTAGATAATGAAACTGTTGGAGAGTTAAGTAGCTTAGAACCAAGATATCCTAAATAATTTCATTAGATATTTAATTTGAGAATTCAAACCTGGAAGAGACCAACTTTTTCATAGCCATTGCTCACTTGTTTAAGGGACATGACACAGGAACTTATGCTACTACTCTCCCACACCATCATCTCCACTAAAGGGATGGAGAACTGAGCTGTAGTAGCTTGACCTGCCCAAGACACATTCTGCTACCAGGGCTATGTTATGCTGCTCCAGTTTGTTAAACTCCCATCACCTTTTTAGACAGGCCTAGCTTCATCTTTCACTGCCAACCTAGAAACCCTGAATGAGATGATGCTGCATGAGGAAGCTAGAGCAAAAGCAACACTTCCTTCTGCTGTTAGCGCAGTGCTTGGTGATACTGAATTCTCCCGGATGTCACTGTGCAACAAGGCACCCTACAAATAGCAACTTTGCAAGGCACTTTCACTCATGTTGTAGTTGATCGCATGAAGTTTTTGAGTCAAACAGAGCTGGCTTTAAATCACCATTATCATATTTTTTCAAATGAGGAAACAAGCCCATAGAATTTGTTACCTGACCAAGATTACATAGCTTCTAAATAGAAAAGTCACACAAAAATATTACCTTTTCCTATCTTACTCCAGAAGCTGTACTTATTTCTCCACAGGCTGCTCTCTTTCCACATTAATCCCAGTATTTATAGATAATAGGAATTATTTGTTAGACACTTACCATGTGTCGGAAACTGTGCAAAGCCCGAAACATATGTTGTCTCATTGAATTATCTTCAATTATTCTTTATAATTACCTCTATTTTCTGTAGGAAGGTAGGAGGCCTAGGGAGATTTAAAAACTTACCCAGCATCTCACAATGAGAAAGTATTATAGTAACTTCAAACTCTATCCCGGATGATCTGGCTCCCATTTTCTTAAGCTGCTTAGACAAGAGACCAGGAAAAGACTGATAAATTGGTGTCATACTCAAATTTCCTTTCATTACTGAGTAAAAGTTTCCATTACTGCCTTCTTACTTACACACGGGAAAACTGCAAGTGTCCAGTTTAGAAAGCCAGGTTAGCAGCACCGATGGAATAAACATGCACAAGTAAAGACCCTCAAAGCATTAAATCTGTGAGTTAAAAGGGGTATCTTAGGTCATGTAGCCCAGCTTCCATTTTAGTTTATAAAACCGATGTTTCCATATTCCTGTCAGAGGAAGTTCTCATATCCAAAAAAGAGAGAGTTCCAAAATGTACTTTTTCCTGAACATTGATTTACTTACAATAGCAAAGACACCTAATACTCAGATTCGGATTGTTAACGTTAATAAATGTTAACCTGAACCATTCAAGACTAATGAAACTGATTTATATTAATATGTAATTTGATCTGTTTATCTTTTAAAGTAGAGATAAAGTATTCCATTTTATGCTTATTTTTTATAATTAATTATTTTTAACTAAGTTAATGGGAATTGTAACCAAACCTCCCTTAGGTATTACCACCATAGCACACTCACCATCAGCTCATCCACATTCCATCACCATTAATGAAAAAATTTCACTGTTTTCTTGTAAAGTTTTGTATGCTTTTTAACAATAACCTCCCTGCAGTTAGAAAAAAAATGTCATTTTTAAAGGAATATGAATAAATTAGTTTAGCAAAACAGTGAATAGTGCATAGGCCCCAGAGTTAGAAAAATCTGGCTATTGAATCCTCCTCCACTTCTTATAATTTGTGTGGCTTTAGCCTCTTCTTAACTTCTCTGAACCAATCCCTCCACCATTAGTCTCTAATGGATGTTTCCACCTACCTTTCAAGATTGCATGAGGGAGGGACCTTCTTGGTGGCACAGCACTGTGAAGATATCTACAGCAACAAGAGTTTGATCCTTGGCCCGTGAGCTGATCCACATGGCTCAGCAGTGAGTGTCTGTCCTTTTTGCTGATCCCCTCAGCAGTGAGTGTATTTCAGTCAATCTGCCTGTTCTGCTCCCCACTCTGTCTCTGGTAACTCCTCTCACCCCTTCCACAACTCTGGCCTGTACCCTAGTTCTTGTATGCATAAATAAGTAAATCTTTTTAAAAAAGATGCATGAGGGTTAAATGAGATAGTACTATGCATCACTAGTTAAATTTCTCCCTTTCTTTTTCCTTTTATTCCTTTCACCAGTTAAAAATACAACCTGTAGACATGGGGGGGAAGTTTCTACATGAATTTGGCAAATGATAAAATATAAATTCCGAGTTTCTCTCTATGGAGTCTTGGCCATAGCAGTTATTGAACTCACAAACATAAACCAGATAAAGAGAAAATGGGACAAGAGGGAGGAGGTAGCTGAGATCCAAGAAGAAAACATTTCAATAGTCTATAGCATTGTAATTTAAGTTCTCATCTGCATCTCATTAACTTAATAATCCAAAACAACAGGCCATCGACGGCTCACACAGGAGGAGGATGGGAAATAATTTCCTTGGATGGGGTCCCGGCTTCTCTATCACATTAGATATTGTTTCCAAATGTTGAGTATCAAGGGAGTGTTTCACATTCTCCTAACCATTGAACAGTTTGACTCCCTTTGGGAAAGGGATGAGTTTAGCAACTCACAGAGCAGTCTCCTGGAAGATTTCTCTGGAATTCCAAAGCTCTAACAAAATATAGTAGCATGTGGAACCTCCATAAGAAGTACTTTTATCCAGATTTGCATCCTTCATCTGTAGTCTACAAATGAAACTCAGTTCAATAGGCCACAGAGGATTCAGCTCATTTTTTTTTCTCCTGAGAAATTTAATGTTTAAAAAAACTATTTATTTTGAAATATTTCAAGTTCACAAAGGAGTTGCAATAATAGTACAAAGGACCTTATATGCCCTTCATGCAAATTCCTCAAATGTTAACATTTTAGCACAGTTGCTTTAATTATCTCTCTAATTACATATAATTATTATCATTACTATTTTCTAAAACCATTTGAGAACAACTTATGATGCTTCCTTATCCCTAAATGGTTCAGTGTGTTTCTTTTAAAAAGGACATTTTTTTCTACACAAACAGTACAATTAGTATAATCAGGAAATTAACATGGCTATACCACCACTATCTAATCCTCAGATTTTATTAAAATTTCATCATTGCTCCCCAGATAGACTTAGGACAAAGGATCCTATCCAAAATCAGACATTGCCTTGGTCTCTTTAGTCTCCTTTAATCTTGAGCTCTTCTTCTTTTTTTTTTAATTTCATTGGTATACTTTTTTAATTTTTTTTAAAGATTTATTTATTTATGCATACAAAAGCTGGGGTACAGGCCAGAGTTGTATGAGGTGAGAGGATTCACCAGAGACAGAGTGGGGAGCAGAACAGGCAAACTGACTGAAATCCACGGCTGAGGGGAGCAGCAGGCAAGACAGGAGAGGTCTGTGCCATGTGGGTCCCCTCCCTGGCTGGGGAATGGAACTCTTGCTGCTGTGTTGTGGATGCTTCACAGTGTAGCGCTCAACCCACTGTGCTACAGTGGAGGCCCTTTGAACTCTTTTCCTGTCTTTCTTGTTCTTTCAGGACCTTGATATTTCTGTAGTGTAGGACATTTATTTCACCGAATGGCTCTTTATTTTGATTTGATGTTTTCTCAAAACTATTTTCAGGTTATGCATTTACGGCCATAATATCATAGAAAATATCTACTCAAAGTTTATCAGACTAGGAAGCACCTGATGTCAATTTATCCTGTAACATCACCCTAATAGTGATGCTATTGTTCTCTATAATTAATAAAAATCTTGTAGGGAGACATTTTGAAACTATTTAAACATTGTGTTTCTTAAGTTTTACCCACTAATTTTTATCTTGGAAAATTTTTTTTAGAACTTTCCCTTTTTAGTAACTTTTGACTAAAATTTTTTAAAATTGTACTATAATTTAAATTCACCTTCCAGAAACATATATAAAAAGGTGTTTGCCGGGCTCCCTCCCTCTTTTATTTTTAAGATTTATTTATTTATGCATACAAGCACTGGGGTACAGGCCAGAGGTGTGGGGGGTGAGAGGATTCACCACAGAAAGAGTGGGGAGCAGAACAGGCAGATCAAGGGAAGTACACTGCTGAGGGGAGCAGCGGGCACAGCAGGAGAGGTCTGCCATGCTATGTGGGTCCCCTCCCTGGCTGGGGATTGAACTCATGCTGCAGTGGCTGCAGATGCTTCAGAGTGTGGTGCTTAACCCCTTGCACCACCAGGGAGGTTCCAGTGGGTAATTCTTATAATAATAGATACAGTTTTGATTGTTGCCCATCATTTGTTTGTTCTTTTCCTGGATTTGGCCATTCGTCCTTATCATCTGGATGAGCTATGACTGAGCATCTTCAGCTCACTGAAGCAGCTGTGCAGATAGGCTTCCTTTCCAAGGGAGCACTGACTTGTATGTATACGTAGTGAATTTTGATTTTAAGTTTCTTCTGATTTGTTCCCAGAGAATTGTGAATGGGTTATTCTCAGGAAATGACAGATTTATGAGAATTATTCTTTTGTACAGTTTATGATTTTCACAGTATTTTGACATACAATGTTATTTTATTCTTCCAACCTATACTTTGAAGCAAAAATAACAATAGAACTCACTTACAAAGTGCTTTTTTGGTGCTTGGTAGTTCAAGGCAGTTCCCATACATGCATTAACTCATCTAGTTCTCTACCACTAGATGAGACAGGGTTTTTAAAATTAGCCAGAAATGCAGAGGGGTTAAAAGACGACAGGCCCAAGGTGGTAGAGCTAGTAAGGGCAGAGCTAAGATGGGGGCATGTGCAATTTGATTCCAATCTGAACTAGAAACTCCTCTCTCATTGCCTCCAGTGTTCCCATTAGAAGCCAGGACTGAGGCTTTGAGAGGTTACACATTATGAGAGAAACTAGTTAGGACTTGCATACAAGCATTTAGACCCCAAAGTTCTTCGGCTAAGCCAAAGCCAAAAAAAAAAGAATAGAAAAGAAATAATCCCAACTGAAACTTTCATGTCATTAAATGTAGTTATCATGACATTAATAGTACAGAAAAGTTTCCAAAATTTTAGAGGTTGCTATACTTTTGGTGTAGGGCACAAGTATTTTTAAAACCAATTTTCCTCTTTACTTTTGCCTTCCTTTGCAACCTCTCTTTATTTCCCTTTTTCAAAGTTTCCTACAAACAGGGAATGAAGCACATGGATTTAATATCCAAGGCAGTGATTCATGTATACTTTCATCTAATCAGAAAGAACAGTGGCAGGCCCAAGAACTCATTTTGGTTGCATATCATTTTAAAAGAGTTGACATACATGTCCTTCAGAAAGAAAATAATAAAATTTAAAAAGCAAAAGCCAACTCAGAACTGCCAGCTGCAATGATTGGTTACACAGAAGAGATCCATAGAATTCTGAAGCCATTTGGGTTTTGTTATGTTTGCTGAAACAGCACCAACTGTGATCTCTACTACTTTAAACGGTTTAATGACTTTTGGATAAGACTTCAGAGTTAAATGGTTAAATCACCAAATGCTCCATAAAATAATTATGCAAACAATTTTCTAGCTAATTATCTAACACGAACAGAAGCACACAGCTGCTAAGATATATAATCGCTGTTTCATCAGGGCTGGCTATTGTATTTACATAATTCATTTACTGATCTTAGTGTGGTTTGGTGGGAGGCTACTAACATAATATCTCATGAAATATTATCTCAAGTAAAGTCATAGCTCTGGTTCCAGCTAGTGATTTACTTTGAATTTTTTTTAAGGGAATGTATTAGGGCCTTCAAATCCATCCAAATTGGACACAGACATAATTATCATTTGTGTGGTGTAGCTAAATATTGGATATATATATATTTATATTTTAATTGCCCAGTGTGAGTAAGAGAAATATTTTTTATCTTGTTGGAGATATAATGAAAAGTACACATATGGAAAAGTATAAATATCATAGTTATACAGTTTACAAATGAACACTCTCCCATAACTGACACCTGAATCAAGAAATAGCACCTCACCAGAAGCCTCCTTCGCCGCTTCCAATATCTCCTCTCTCTAAGAGTAGCTACTATCCTGTCTCCTGTCAATCTCTATTGATAGAGATCAACTATACCTAAGTTGTACTGAATTTGAATAAAACTTTCTAGTGTGTTTGTGAAATTCATGTATGTTTCTGCAAAATATTCCGTCTCAAAGTTGTATGGTATCCCATTGTGTAAACAAGCCACATGAATGATACCTGTGTATCATTCCACTGTTAATAGGCATTTGGGTGGTTTTAGTTTGGCAGTATTATGAATAAAGGAGCTATAAATATTGTGCCTATCTCTTAGTAAATTTCACTTACTCAGATGTGGAATTGCCAGTTTGTAGGTGCACAAATCTTTAGTGTTATTAGAGTCTGCCAAACTGTCCCCTTAAACAATTTTACCAGTTTTCCTTCCCACCAGAAGTGAAGGAATGTTGGCTAACTCTTTTTTTTTTTAAGACTTATTTATCTATATGTACAAGAGCTGGGGTGCAGGCCAGAGATGCAGGGGATGAGAGAATTCACTAATTTACTGGTTGTATAACTTTAAGCAAAACTACTCAAACTTTCTCATGGCTTTGTTTTCCTTAGCTACAAAAGAAATGAAGGCAGTAATTCTTAATTCACTAAGCTTATTTGATGATTAAATGAAATAAAAGAATGTATGACAAAATACTTTGGAAACTTTAAAAAGTAAATATTGGCTATCTTTTTATAGAGCTTTATGACTGATTAAATTGTCATTTTAAAGTAGAAATGTATCTTTGAGAAGAGATATTTATTTAATTTCATATTCAAATTATCTTTAATAGGCATTTCTGCAATAATTTACCCTGCATTACCCAGGACCCATTCTTTACTCATCCATACTTTCATCAGACTTGTATCCATTAACTAATTAGTTAACAAAAGTATCAATATTTATTGAGTACTCTTTTGCTTGAGGGCAATTCTAGGTAGAGGTACACAACAGGTTTAAAAAATAGACTTCAAGGGTCTCCAAACCTCCTGATCTTTCTAGAATTGGATGTGTGGTGACGTCTGCCATTCAGAATTTCACAGAAACTTACAACTCCCCTCTCCAAAAGAGAAGTTAAGAGCCACTGTTTTAGGAATCTGCTGAATAAAGGAATATAAAAACTTTACAAGATAATACGTGACTATTTATATAGGAGCTGCAAATTAAACAGACAGCAGACTCCTCTTTAGCAAAAACAGAGGCTACAGGATACAGAATAATATCTTCAAACTGCAGAGGCAAAATAAATATTAACTTAGAATAATATACCAAGCCTGGTCATTATTCAAGCAGGCATTTTCAGACAAACAAAGATTGAACGAGTTTACCAACTTTAGATCCTTGCCAAAAGAACTATTAATGTGTATACTTCAGAAAATAGGAATTTTGAAACAAAATAGCAAGAGAGAATTATGGACAAAGAAATTTAGACATGTTTGTAAATCCAAAGAAGCGTTGTTTTAAAACAACCAGTTCTGAAGTCGAACAAAGAAACTAGAGCTAGTTGACAGCAACATGACAAAGGGAAAGGCACAGGCTGTTCATGAACTTCCAGCTCCAAGTTCATTGTAAGATACAGAAGGAAAATAAAGACAGGTTCACTTTAGATTTGAGGCAAATATGCCTTTAAACATTTAAGAATAATGCTCAAAGAATAGGAAGAAATGTATAATTACATATAAAAGTCAGGATTAGAGAATACTAAAATGACTTAATAAGTAGGAGAAAAAATCAGCTAAGAAAAAACAAAAAGAAAAACTAAATGTAATAGAAAAAGTCTAGGTCTATCAGTAATTTTAGTAAAAAGGTAGACATTAAACCTGTTTGTTTAAAGGTGGAGATTAGATTATTTTAAGAAACACTACCTATGTGCTACTTACAAAGATGTACTTGAAGTGTGATGATGGTTAAAGATTGAAAAGGATGGAAAAAGATAAAACAGGTAAAGTTTGCTGGAAAAGTAATAGTAAGGCAAAAATATGTCATTTAGAATAGAGAAGGTCATGACTTACTGATTCGTAAGGAAATGATAGCAGTTTCTATCATAAACCGATCAAGCAGTAAAAGTAGATGAAAACATAGACATTTTGAACAATGTAAGTAACAAGCCAAATTTGAGGGGAAGGGACCTATGTAGAAGTCTATAATCCTCAAATAGAAGTCCTAAGAAATACTAAAGAATTGGCAACACAGACCATATTCTCTTTGCACAGTACAATAACATTACACATCAACAATAATAACAAAAGTGTCTCCTGCAATATATTTGGAAATAAAAATAAGCTTATAAATATTCATGAATCAGAGGAGAAATAATAATGAACCCTAAGAAATGTTTAGAACTGAATGGCCACAAAATACTACCTAGAAAAACTTGTGGGATGCCAGCATGGCCTTAAATTTGCACTCAAGAACATATGATAACCATAATGATAAAGCTAGGTGAGGTTATTATGAAGGAGAAGGGGACCAGTAAATTTTCAAAGTAGGAATGCTTGATATGAGAATGAAAAGAGGGAAGAAGAGGTAAGGGAGAAGTTTGGAGGGGAACATATTTTTTTTTATTTCAGTGCTAAATTATTACATATTATACCAGTGTTTTGATGGACTTATTACAAGGGAGGACCTCATTTGAAGAATGAGACCTCAAAAGAAGAAATGCAGTTATCCTAGAAGTGTCCCGATTTCGCTTAGGTTATTAATTTTATCGGAATTCTGACATAATTGATAGAACTTCAGGTTTTCTATTCTACATTTACAGAGCTGCTAAATGTATGCTATACTTATGTAGGATTATTGAACATTTTAAAATTAAAACTTACATTACTTTTTAATTTAAAACTTACATTAATCTTTTAAGACTCCCTCGCAAAAAGCAAACTTCAGTTTTGTCTTGGTAACATGACCTAGAGCATGTTTCGGTGATTCATCAATTGCCTAAATAATAATATTTTCTTTGTACTTCAGTTTAACCCAGGGTGTCAGACTCTTCCGTATGGAATCACATTTTAACATAGAAGAGCTCATCTAGACCTGAACTCAGATCTAGACCTGAACTGACATCTAGACAAAGTAACCAATTTTTACAAATAAAACCAAGCCTCGGAATCTTTAAGGGACTTGTTCAAGGTCACACATCTAGTCACTAGAAAAGTCAGAATTGGAATTCAAACCTCTCAATTCTACACCAGCCAACATGTAAACAAAGTAATAATGTTACTTATTGCCTATCATTATTTTTCACTGAGACTTGAAATGGGCTAGGTGTTGTGTTTGCAAAGTTACTCCAAGACAGCAGATTACAGGCTGGCATCCCAACCCTCTCCTTCCGAATGAATGAAACGCTGTGGCAAGTCACCCAATTCTGTGAAAGTATGGGATCTCTTATAAACATCTAGTCTGAATAAAGAGGATTATGGGAAGTTATCCAGTTGAGATTAAGAGGGAAAGAGCTTAAAATTCCATAATTTCTTATAAAATAAAAAATAAATGACATAATTTATTTTTTCTTCCACATATAATGCCTCACAAAAAATGATTGAATCATTTTAAAGAAAAGGCCCAAATCAACTAGATCTACTATGCTGAAATTATAATTGGACGTACAATAACCATAACTGTAGCAGCTACTTCCCATTCCCACTTCATTCACTTTTTTTTCCCAGTAGATCCGACCTGTTACCTAAAGAAGACAGGGCAAAGCATAGCAAAGAGGGGAGAGGGCTGTTTAAAATTAAGTCAGTCTTCAATAAAGTTTTTGAAAGAACAACTATAGAACTGATTAGAACTAGGCAACCACCAGCTGATAGATTATTCTAAGGGCCCTCTTGTATCTTACCTGATCCATTCAGTCTTACTCTTTAGAAGAGTTCTGTGGTTTTGGAGAGTTGGACATGAATTTACTGTACAAATTCCACAAAAAGAGGAAATGTGCTAAACATGACTGAAAAAATTTCAAAACCAGTAAACGGACTGAGTTTCCCCTGAGTCAGCAGCAGATCAAACTGAAGACTGGGTACAATAGAACATGCACGACTCTTGGAAGAAAAATGTGAGGCAGTCATTACAGGAACTGCAAAGGAACTATTGTGCAACCTAACCAAGATGCAGCCCCAAATGAGCAGGTCATCTTGCCATAATCTACCCAAGATGGAATCCACCTTACCTTCCAGTCACTTCCATAATAAAATCAAATTTACTTAGTTCTGATTTTCTTTTTTAATTTATTATGCCATCCTTCATATTTGTACAATGTATGATTTACCTGTGAAATTCCCACCACCAGTTCACCTATGCACAACCACAGGTGCTCTTCCCACCCCGTCCTGATTTTTCTCCCTCCTTCTCTCCTATAGAATGTCTCTGATCTATATTTGTCTGATGGTTTTGATTTTTACTTTATCATAGTTACTTTTTGTTCCTGATCACTTATTTGCTTCCTCCACATTCCTCCTATAAGTGAAACCATTCAATATTCTGATTTTCTTATTACTAGTCCAATAAGATGGGTTTTATAATGGGAAAGGTGCTATTAATAAAATAATACTTTTGTTTAATACCTGATAATTATCAAAATGCTTTCATTTCCATCTGGATGCTGTTCATTCAGCCCTGTAACACATCTTTTAATTTATTCCTTGAAAGATCTTTGTGAAGTATTATTTGTTCCCATTTTACAGGTAATAGAAAGAAAAGATTTGGGAGGAGGTGACTTACTAATAACCACATTGATAATGGATCTTAGATCTGAAAGGCTCATAGCTGGGGACTCCAAACTCCAAATCAGCTTCTCTCCTACAATCCTGTCCTGCCTTCCTTGTCCAGAGTCCCAGCCCAAAACGGAGGCTATTTTCAGATGATACCCTGGGTTCCAGTCTTAGTCTGTTATTCTTCCAGTCACAGCACATGCATAGCCATGTAATCAGTGACACACTCTACCTTGTACCCACTCCTGCCTGTTATTTACACTGCAGTCTTTAAAAATGTTACAGAAAGCGATGTTGCTGCAGCAAAACCTGAGCTTCGGGAGAGATTCTTTCCTTCACTGGGAACAGGCTCAGTCTGAAGAGAAAAATCTGTTAATGGCTAAAATGCTCTTTTTCCCACACTCAGGGAGACAATCATTTACTATTTTTTTCTAGAAAGTTGTAGAAAACTTGGGTTAACTGTTGAACCCACACTGCTCTTAACTGTGGAATGAAATAAAATGTTATATCATGATTCAAAATATCATACACTAAAATGGAGCAATTGTGCCTAAGGGAGTTGCACTGAGCATGTTGGAGCTTTGTATTAGACATAACCCCTGAGTAGTATTCTATATAATATCCCTTTAAAATACAATGAGCGAATGATTAAAGTGATAAGTTATAATTGGATAGGCTTTATTTTTTTAATATAATTTTTTTAAATTTAAATATACTTGTCATCAATTGTAATCCCCATGTATTCCCCATCACCATCTCACCAGTGCACCATCACCTCAGTCATTCGTGCTCCCGTCTGCCCTCAACCCTTCCCCTCTTCCCTCCCCACCAAGTGTCCCCAGTCTGTCTTTTCATTTTTGGTTTTTGTTTCTTTCTTGTTATTATTATTATTGTTGTTCTTATTCCTTTCCTTGATCCTTCTTTGGTTCCCTTATATTCCTCCTAAGGGAGGAACCATCTGGTATTTTTCTTTTGCCTTTTGACTTACTTCGCTGAGCATAATCCCTTCCAGTTCCATCCATGTTCCTATGAATGAGTCTAGTTTTTCATTTCTGATTGCTGAGTAGTATTCCATCGTG